>JAZAYU010000179.1:733955-882122 GCA_038501625.1 Corbicula japonica | reverse complement strand
CCAATATGATTTTTCAATCTATGTACGAGTCCAAATATATTCAGTATTGTACAGTTAAATGCATAATAACCTTTTAATCACAATGTATATATCTATGTGCAAGAATGGCTCCCGGTCTTTAATTCGTTAGAAATTGAAATCGGGAACCAGACTAGCATCGTTTAGTGCACATGTACCCATCCGTCCAATATGAAATTAATAAATATTTTTTGGATTCAATACGGGAATATATTGAACGGTCACGTGGAACAAATGCAGATTGTCGATTGGTTACATTTATTAGATATATAATAATAGTCAATACATACATTTTTAAATTATATTTGGACATGAACATAAATTACGGCTGTCTGTCTGATTTTCAGAACTTTTTCTAAACCAGTTTAAGCTGTTTTGTTATACATTTTCTACTATGTTCCTTCAAATTATGCTTAGTAAAAAGACGATCATTTTATCAGTGGATTTCTTGAATTTGCTTACCAACGAATAACATTTACGATTAGTTGGAGTTAACAAGGTTGAAAGAGTTGAAAAAGGAACTTTGACCTTTGTAAGCCATCGAACACGGTAAACTCGATACGCAAAACAGTATAATTTTAATATATCCCAAACGATGGTGAGCATATGGCGTTGAACATGATAATTAATGACAACTTGCAGTATTTTGCTTTGAAATGCAAATCAAACTATTTGTAAGATTGAAGATAAAATAAAAATAATAACTTTGCAATTCATTATTGTCATTTAACAATTTCGTATTGTTACAGATATTGAATATGGTAGGTTGGGTTATCGCAACAACAATAGCAATGCTGGTGCTTTATGGGCTGTATTCATCAGACGGTACGCCTAATTTAAGTGTAGAAACGTCTGCGTTGTATATAGCAACTTCTAGAACAGCTTGGGCAATGTGCGTTGCTTGGGTGATATTTTCCTGTGCGTTAGGATATGGAGGTAAGTGTTCATAAAGAAAGCAATCAAACAAAGTGTTTAAACACAAATTATCCAAGTAAATAGTTTTGTGAATGGTGATACATAAAAGCTTGTAGACGTACCTGAGTTACCATGAGACCGGTAAAATGTTTATTTCAGTTTCTTTTGTTTTTTCGCAAAAATACTCGGTAAATCCTCACTGTCTTTCTCAGACGCCGAAACAATATTTGGGTAATTATGGAAAAAGGTGTGCTTTGACAGAGTTTGATCTGTTCATCAGAACATTCGGAATGTTCTTAAATGTCATTAATATAGTTTGTTGCCATATACTTTGTTGTTCTTCTTTGTCAGAGTTGTACTTAATGTACACTCTTTTTCGTTTTATAATCCCATGTTCTTTTTCTTCTTTACGATTGGATGTACGAAGGAGAATGCGTTTTTCGGGCGTCGCAATTCCTGATATGCCATTTTCACTTTTTCCGAAAGGAAACTTGAAAGCCTTGACTAGTCAGTGACAATCAAACTTAACTTCGACGATAAGGAGAAAATTTCATTATAATAAATGTTATTTTACCGCCGAATAGAGCTATCATGAGATGCAAAATACATCTAACAAATGTAAAACCTGTAAGAATGTAAAATTTTGTTTCGGTTTCAGGTCCTGTGAACACCTTGCTATCATGGCGTCCTCTCATACCGCTGAGCAGGTTAACCTATTGTGCCTATCTAGTACATCCGATCGTTATGTACACGTACTATTATAGCCGAAGGACCATGATGCACTGGTATGATTTAGAAGTGGTAAGTGCGGTTCCTAGATGTTGTTTATTACATTCTAATGTTAAAGTAAGTCGTTAATGTGGTGGCAAGATGAAGAAGCGGTCATTAAGGTTTAATATATATTAACTTGAAATATATTCTTACACCAGATAAAGAATGTTCTTTTTGTGGGTTTGCGTGATCTAGCAGTGGTAAGTTGGGATTAAACGATAGACAATTTGAATGGATACGCTGATTGACTCGTCGGTTAGTTTAGTAATTTTGAAAACTCAAACCTGTATTATTTTGGTTTCTAAAAGCCGCAGTACATGTATCTCAATCTTCGGAGACATACAAGCTATACTAAAGTTAGCTTCAGAAGTTTAAATTCTATTCAAAAGCGGTAAATTTTGTTCTTCAAAGTATCATATAACATAAAATTGTGTTCCAGATTTTGCGTAAACCAAGTATAAGAAGAAAACCAAAAATAGCTTTATTTTACAAATATATCAATGCCTTTGGTTATTTTAAGATTGTTGTATGTTCTTAAATAATTATTACATAAGACAGACATTATTTTTCGTTTTCAACCTTATATTAAAATGATCGAAAACAACAACTTAATTCTTATTCTTTACAATTGGAGCTCGCTTACATAGTCTTTCAACATAAAAGTTTTACTCGATGCATTGAACAATATGGAACATTCTCACTGCGATTAATTTTATTTCAGATATACCTGTTCCTCGGACATGTCTGCCTATCCTATGCTGCAGCTTTTGTCATCTCTCTGGTGTTCGAATCACCAATGATGGGTCTGGAAAAAGTACTGCTTGGGAGAAACAAGAACAGTTAACTGGCAAAGAACTCTGCTTACATTCACTGATATATTCATAGTCTTCAAAAAGAAACTTCCTTCAGGACGCCATGTTATAGATGTATTTCTGTTTTGACCAATTTTCTACAGTCATAATTACTAAACAAAGGACACATTCTCATCCAAAAAGGACGGGGCGAGATCTCCTACATGTTTTTCGTTATGTTTGAAAATATAATAAAGAAAAGTATATAAAAACGAATCTGAAGGCGGTAACAAATCATTTTGTGAATAATGCCATAACGACAAATTCAATGTAAAGCTGCAACATTCAGCGTATTCATGAACCAGACTGACTTGTATAAAGTCTTGAAATCAAAGAATTCTGTTAATTTTAGTCCGTTGTTACAACAAATCTCCCTCGTTTCTTACTTATACAGGCGTTATTTCATTTATAGCCAACGGCTATAGTAATCACAGACCTTTCAGCAGGTGCGCTCTAATGAAAAAGTCGAAGCACAGCTTCCGGTTGACGTCAGAAAAGGGTTTCAAAAGCAAACATAGAAAATCAGTTGTTAAAGATCATTCAAATTGATTGCTTTCAAAGAATAAAGAGTTAAACACCTCATCAATAAAAGAAACAAAGGCACAGTGATATTATCGATATAATGATTAAATAAACTGCGTATGTGTAAGACAATCACAATGACGTCAAATGGCAATATTTTGAACGCATATTCTGAACGTAGATTGGAAGTATTTTAGTTTATTGGGGGTTGTTTTTGCTTTATTTAAAATAAATAACGTGTCGATAGTTTTACGTTTTGTTACATAACACGAACGGGGTTTAGCCCAAACCACACACAACTCTAGTGATCTCCCTTCGATTGTGTTTACCTAAATACTGAACACTTTCGAAGTAGATAATTTTTAACCAGGTTTTCTTTAGAAAAATCCTGGTTATTAGATTGGGGTATGTCGTTAGGCGGGCGGGCCGGCGGGCGGGCGGGCGTCAACATTATGTCAAGTTTTTTGTGAAAGTTGTGTTTTTCTCAGTAACCGTTCAAGATACAACTTTGAAACTTAACATAGTTGTCTGACAAATCAATACCAATTATCAGGACAAGTTTCATAATCCCTGACTGTATTTTGACAAAGTTATGCCCCTTTTTTCACTTAGAAATTTTGTCAAGTTTTTTGTGAAAGTTGTGTTTTTCTCAGTAACCGTTCAACGTACAACTCTGAAACTTAACATAGTTGTCTGACATATCAATACCAATTATCAGGACAAGTTTCATAATCACTGACTGTATTTTGACAAAGTTATGCCCCTTTTTCACTTAGAAATTCTGTCAAGTTTTTTGTGAAAGTTGTGTTTTTCTCAGTAAATGTTCAAGGTACAACTTTAAAACTTATCATAGTTGTCTGACATATCAATACCAATTATCAGGACAAGTTTCATTATCCCTGACTGTATTTTGACAAAGTTATGCCCCTTTTTCACTTAGAAATTTTGTGAAGTTTTTTGTGAATGTTGTGTTTTTTCAGTTACCATTCAAGGTATAGCTTTGAAACTTTGCATAATTGTTTCACATCACAGTACCTATTATCAGGTCAAGTTTCATAACCCCTGACTGTGTTTTCCAAAAGTTATGCCCCTTTTTGATTTAGATTTTTTGTTAAGTATTTTGTGAATGTTATCTGTTGATGCCAAGTTGCCTGTTGACGCTTGGCTTGGTTTGTGGGCAGCTTATATCAACAGGCAGCTTGAGATTGCTACCCAGGTGTCTGTGATAAAGGTCAAGGTCACTTGCTAAATATAGAAATTCAGCATTCCCTCAATAACTTGAGTTTGCTTTTACCTCTGGATGCCAAACTTAGTATATGAGTAGCTGATATCAAAAGACAGCTTGGGATTGCCACAGGTATCTGTGATCAAGGTCAAGGTCACTGTTGCTAAAAATAGAAACTCAGTTTTCCCTCAATAAGTTGAGTTTGCTTTGGTATATTTACGCCGAACTTAGTGTTGGTATCTAATATCAAGATGCAGCTTGAGATTGTTACCCAAGTGCCTGTGATAAAGCTCAAGGTCACTGAAGCTAAAAATAGAAATTCAGTTTCTTCTCAATAGCTTGAGTTTTCTTTGGCCTATTGACACCAAACTTGGTTTGTGGATAGCTTATATCAAGACACTACTTAGGATTGATACCCAGGTGTCTGTGATAAAGGTCTATGTCATTTTTGCTTAAAATAAAAATTGAGGTTTCTCCTTATTACTTGGGTTAGCTGTGATCTATTGACACCAAACTTTCTTTGGGTAGCTGATACCAAGACGCAACTGGGATTTCTACTCAGAAGTCTGTGATCAAGATCAAGGTCACTGTTGCTAAAAATAGAAGTTCAGTTTTTTCATATCAGATATTTTCTTTACAAAAGTATAAGTATTAAATGAAAACCTGGTTTTCGGCGCGGGGCGACGACTTTTTCTTGTTGAACAAATAGAGCAGTCCAGGCTGTCCAGCTAATGTTTTGTGCGGATTTAAATAGTGAAAATCATGAAAATGATGCAAAATGTGTTTTTTTCAGAAGTGGAA
Organism: Corbicula japonica; assembly: GCA_038501625.1. Taxonomy (NCBI): domain Eukaryota; kingdom Metazoa; phylum Mollusca; class Bivalvia; order Venerida; family Cyrenidae; genus Corbicula; species Corbicula japonica. Next base: position 877,019 of record JAZAYU010000179.1, on the reverse strand, counting down.
TTAACATGCGAGATAGTACGTGAAATCCTGAAAGGATTACAAATACACACAGACATGGACAAACATTTTTAATTACAGACACTGTGTAATTTCGGAAAGTTCAGAAAAGAGTTATGAAACTGTATCCCAAAAATTGCATGTGTGCAGTCATTGTATGCATAAATGTGCAATCAACTTTACTAAAAAGTTTGGCATATTTTGCATTTAATGATTTGTTTAAAACCAGCTGCATGAAAACACATCTGATTATTAATCTGTTAATTATATTTTCTGGTGAGGATGTAAAGATAGACACTTCGACTTCCAGCACTTAAGAAAACAAAGTTCTGTATCACACCGGCAGTGTGTCCAGGTTTACAATTCTTTACAAGGTAAATTGATTGCAAGAAGTAAGTGTCTCCTTGACCGGGCCACCGTCCAAGTTTACAAGTCTTAGCAAGGTAAATTGTTGTATTTGTTTGCAAGAAGGAAGTGTCTCCTCGACTGGCTGCCGGTCGGGGAGACTGGGTACTACTGTCCAGTTTAACAAGTCTTAACAAGGTAAATTGTTGTATTTGTTCGCAAGAAGGCCACCTCGATCGGGCCACCGTCCAAGTTTACAAATGATAGTGCCTCTAGCTGGGAGCGAACCCGCACCGTCACGGCGACAGCGCCTAGCCCTTCCATTCCTGCGACGCAACCAATTGAGCTAACCGGGACAACCCCAAAAAAGGTTGATCGGATAGCCCTGATATACTTAACAATCACTGCATGACATCGGTAATGGGTTATTTTACTGATAACAGTACTTACTATATGTACGGGGAGACTTTTACGGCCGCCACACTGCACAAATAGCGCTACTGTGAATTTCAAATGATAGTGCCTCTAGCTGGGAGCGAACCCGCACCGTCACGGCAAGAAGGAAGTGTCTCCTCGACTGGCTGTCGGTCGGGGAGACTGGGTACTACTGTCTCCTCAACCAGTTCAAGAATTGATAGTTGATACTATATTCGCCCGACTAAGTCATAAATTGTGTTTGAATTTGAACACGAACTTGCATGAATAGCTGAAATTAGCTTCCTAAGTCTCAATGATACACAGACGATATGGCCAGGAGATTTGGCCCAGATTAATGAACTAAACAGCCCAGAACATGCAGACTATACGGCATGGAGTCAGAAACAAACGGCCAAGCTTTAAGACAATACCGCCCAGATATATATTGAACATTTCCCAGATATGAAATCAAATAATGCAGCATCTTTAATTTTGGAAAAACTAAAATTTTTGTTGCTCAAAAATTGTTGAAATTTATTTGCTGTTTTTTTTTCAATATGTACACTTCAAACATAGAGAAACTGGTATCTTTAAATTTTAAATAACCTGTTTTCGCTAGGTAATTATCGCAGTTACAGGAAAAATTTAAATGACAATGCACCACCTATATCAAAACGTGTAAAGCGATTGCGCCAACCTGGATGGTATAACGATGAAATTAAGCAAGCCAGAAAAAAGCGTGATAGGTACAAAAGTTGAAAAGACTGGACAAACTACAACATCTGGCGAAATAAATGTAACTCGTTCATTAAAGTAAACAAAAAATCATACATCAACAAAGCCGTTCAAGATCGCAAAGATCCTAAATTCCTTAGGGATAGTATAAATTGTTGTTTAAATAATGGCGATTCGTCTTATTCCCGCCACTACTTACCATCTATGTTGCGTATAGATGATGACATCATAACTGGGAATGAAAACATTCTAAATGCACTTAATGATCATTTCGTAAGTATTTCTAAATGTTTAACAAGAAACGAAATTAAGAAAGAAAATTTTCAATACCTTAATGTCTATTTAAATGAAAAATTGAAACACAGATGTTTTAACATTGAACTTATAACTCCCTTTGAAGTAAGTAACATAATTGAAAAACTAGATATTAATAAATCTACAGGCTTGGACTACTTAGGGCCATATATCATCAAATTATGTAAATATTATATATCTGTACCCATAGCTTCAATTATAAACAGCAGTATTATGCAAGGTATTTTTCCAGATCACCTAAAACTTGCTAATGTTATTCCTATACACAAAGGGGGAAGTAAGGAAGATGCAAATAATTATAGACCTATTTCTATCTTGCCAACTTTATCCAAGATTTTTGAAAGGCATATTGCAAATCAGTTATATTTATTATTTCAACAAACGAATATAATTTATGAGTATCAGTCGGGGTTTAGAAAACAACACTCCTGCCAAAATAATAGATTCTTGGTTAAAGGAAATTGATACAGGGAAAATGATTGGAACAATATTTTTAGATTTTAAAAAAGCTTTTGATCTAGTTGACCATGACATCCTTCTATATAAATTAAAATTATATCACTTCTCAAATAACGCTATAACTTTTTTCAAATCATACCTCTCAAACAGAAAACAGTTAATTAAAAATGGTGCAATACGATCACAAACTCGTCATATTATTTCTGGTGTACCCCAGGGCTCAATCATAGGCCCCCTTTTATTTTTATTATACGTAAATGATTTACCGCTAAAAATTACATCAGGGGTCGATATGTATGCTGATGACGCAACTATACACGCATCTGATTGCAAACTAGAAGTAGTACAAATGAAACTACAGTTAAGTTTAAACGAAACGCAAAAATGGTGTTCAATAAATAACATGATCATTAACCCAATCAAAACAACATATATGATCATTGATTCGAAGCAAAGGATCAATAATAATCATGAACTCAAATTATCTGTTGGGAATAAATTGCTTCAAAATGTAAAATCACAAAAATTACTAGTCGTCTATATTGACAACTGTCTTAACTGGAGTACCCATATAAATCAAACTTGTAAGAAACTTGCATCAAAATTATGTTTACTTAAACGAATATCATTCTTTCTAACAATGGAAATGAAACAACTCTTTTATAATGCATATATTGCATCTACTTTTGAATATGGTTGTATTGTTTGGAGTAACGGTAACCGTCGCGACTTAAATAGAATATACAAAATTCAAAAAAGAGCAGCAAGAATAATTCTTAAAAAACCTGTTCGCACACCTACGAAAGATCTTTTTCATATCCTAAAATGGCTTTCTTTTGAATCAAGATGTAAATATCACACTGCACTATTGGTCTACAAATCTATACATAATTTGGTTCCAAAATACATCACTAACCTTGTAAAAGTATCTAATAACCCTCGGTATACTTGCGATCTTCTTCAAGAACTGATATTGAACACTTAAAAGGTAAAACTAACTTAATTAAAAAATGTTTCAGCTATACAGGTATGAGCGTATGGAATGATATCCCTTATGAAATTAGATCTTTCTCTTCCATATATTTATTCAAAAAACATTAAAAAACTTACTTGTTTGAAATACAACCTCTTTAAATTGTTATTACTTTTGTATTTGTATATAGTTTTTCGCATAATTTTACACGATGCATATTTGTAATCGAAATTTGCCTATAGCATGAATAGTGTATGTAATTAATTGTGTCTGTCTTTAAGTATTGATGTTTTATATGTTGTATTATATGTTTTTCGTTTATCCATTTTAGAAGGCCTCATTGAAAATAAGCAATTTCTTCATTTGACTAACTTTTATACTTGCAAATATTGTATTTGTTTGTATTAATTTTGTTGTCATAGATTTTGTCTTAATGAGTTACCTTCTTAAAATAAAGAGATTATTATTATTATTATTATTATTATTATTATATTATATTTGTATATTTGTCTTGATTGTTTAACTGCATATCATGCCTTGATTAATAGTTTTTTTGGTATCGTCTATTTGAAAAAAGTGTGTTCCTTATGTTGTATATTAAAATCAGCGGTATATCCAAATCAAAACAATACAAATTATGAACAGCATGTTAAATTGTGTTTTAAGATGTTTGCTGACCGATTTCAACCTCCTTTAAGACTGTAATTTATAAGAATGTCACCTTTGCTTCTCGGACAAAAAAATGGCGGCATACATCCTTCATGCTAGGTTCATTTTACTATGGTCACGGCGATCACGGTTCAGACCACCGTGGAGAAAACGGGATGTGAGACAACACTGAGGGACGGGATAGGCAAACGTGACAGACCGTAATTGCCTTTGATGCCGAGCCACATTTTTAATAATTGTTTAAAAACTTTCCATGGCAGCCACGGTGCAGACGAGAAATGCCGGAACATATTTTAATTTTTTACAGCCTGTAAGACCGTAGTAAAACAAGCGAAACGCTGCAAATCGTGACAGTACGTAACAGACTGTAACAAAACATAGAAGTGGTCCGTAGTGGAGCGGTAATAGTACATGTATATATTTTATGGCATCGGAATATCATTTCCAGTGTTGTCACGTTACATTGCTGTTAATTGAGACGTAGCTACAAATGTGCTCTAAAAGCTCCACGATTTATCAATAGGAGGTCTTTTCAGAATATTATGAACGCATAAGACCTTGAAAAAAAAAACGTAGATCCCATCAGAGCGCGTCCGTACAGAAGTCATGTTTTATAGAGTTGACTAAAAGTTGCTTTTTGTGCATTAGTGAGCAATTAAGTTGAAATTAGCTTGACTTTGTTTAATGTCACAAATGTCAACAAAATGAATGAAATTTATTATGATATTTCATATGGATAAATTAATACTAAGAGGCTACTTTTTAACCTCGATCGACATTATATCTCAACAAGCCTACATATAATCAAAAATGATGATAAAGAGCCGATTTCGTAAGTATCCGCATGCTGCCCGTTATTCACTGTAACCATCACATGCCTGACGGTTAATAGATTAATAAATTTAATGAACTAAAATGACTTTTGTAAAATGGTGTAATTAGTTATTAGTAAAAGGAAAAGTCAGGTTCAGAAAACATAGCATTTCCAAACAGCCACAAAGTAGACTACAAGTTTCTTGGGTGCACCGACCAGTAACGAGTTTTCAGGCTTCGTGTGAGCACACTCAGGCGACCCGAGATAATAAAATTAATTTAAAGAATGAAAACCAATCTCAAACCTTAAGAATCAGTTTGACTGAAATGGAGACATGTCTCCATTTCAGCTAATTAAATGTGATTAAGATTTGAGACTGGTCTCTAGTTTTATTATCTTGGAAGTGTGTTTTTATATTGATTATGCATTATATTTCATTTTCAAGTAATATAACCACCACTAGCAACATATAACCACGTGTAGTCCGATTTTTATCTTAAAGCTAAACCCATTATAGCCTCAGCCAAAACACACACAAGTTCCATGCTTAAAACCTTTAAAACAAAAAGCGCAACCAGTACCTTAATACTTTGCATGTCAAATCACACAACACTGAAGTACAATGTAGCTAATTGCTTAATTCAGCCAATGACATTCTGACACCAGATCGCATGTGTTTAAAATGCACGAACGTGATGGAAAGGTGAAATATGCATATCAGGAATTGCAACATTCAGAAAAAAAAACAGCCTTCCCACACCGCCAAAGAGAAGAGAGAGGGAGTGAGTTAGGTTAATAAAATGATCAGTTTCTAAAAAGACACCACAAACAATTAACAAAAATGAGAATCCGATGGGTTACCGCCTTGGAACGTTCAGTGGCAAACCAAATTGCCACTGGGGAAGGAATAAAAGGAAATCATCGAATCAACGATTTATTCAAATCTACCTAGATCTAGATCCTTTGAAAAAACTCTATTACACCGAGTCCTCTTCAATTTCGTTTGCTTTCTTAGGCTTGTCAGTCGTTGTAATTTACAGATGCAAAAGCAGCTAAAATACAGTTTTGCGGTCGTGCTAAAATGACGACCAATGGGATAAAAGTAAAATGTTTTATCTTGCTACTTTTATAAAGTATAACTAAAAATCTGTAACTTTAAATTCCGTTGTCATTCTTTTTATTTATTTCTACCTCATGTTGTATACATTTCAAGAATAAAAGTAACGTGCATAAAACTTGATTGGCTGATTTAGAAAAAAACTGTTTTAAGATAAACTATATTAAGTAGCATTTAAACAATACCGACGAAAACTAATAAAGCGACAAATCATACCATTTCGTTTATACAATTTTCTTAGAAGTATCTACATGCATGCATAAAATCGTTATACTCTAATTTTTGTTAATTGCTGGATGTAAAATTTTCTGACAATTAATGTTTTCCATCTTAAAAAGTTTGAAATATAACTTTTGATTTGTGAACATCTCTTAATATAAGAAATATTTTGAAACATAAATCAGATAGTTAGTTTAATACTTGTTCCAGGTTCAAACTGCAGTCGAAATTAACGTTTTAGAATAAACAAAAAGTTGAATCTGCAAGCGTTGTGTTTGTACTAACGTTTGTCCCACACGGTGACATAATGGAGCTTACAGCCTTTGCGATGAGTGTAGACCTAGACCGGTCTTTGTATCCATGTCTTTACGGGTCTTTGGATCCATGCCATTACGGGTCGCCATTCAGTCATCGGCAAGAATTGTTGTTAATGCAGGTCAAAAAACGTCGGTCTGTGTAAATTCCACAATTTGAACATTGTTAAAGGCAACAGGCGTTGTATTTTACATATCATCCTCCGTAACGTCATCAATTCATAGGCAGGTTATCGATAACATTTGAAAACAACTTTTAACAAAGGCTGTATTGGAAGTTTTGTTTAATAAGCTGATAATTTATTGAACATTGGGGCTTAACTTGCGCAAAAACCAAATGTTACAATCGAACTATGTAAGTTACTTCATGTGTTTTTTAGTACAAAAACGATAGTTCTTTTTCAAAACAAAGCAATTTCGTCAGAATCTTGACAATTAAACTTTGAGTTACTTTACACCGGTGTTAAATTAGAGATTACTCATATATGTGACGAAAACGTAAGTGTATTGATTTAACATTCTCTAATCTCTTATCTAACAGTCAATAACTGAATCATCTTAAAATCTCGTAAATGATGTGCCCATTTTTGACTGTTTGATTTCAAAACTTAATCCAAATAATTATTCATCAATCAGTATAGGGAAGTGGCTATTTTCTTATAAACCTTGAACATAAATAACAGTCAGTGATGCAAATTTAGAAGAAGACACAGCTGTAAAAAGAAACCAGATATTTAAGCCCAGAAAATAAACTGGACATCACTCACTACTTGGGTTAACAAGGGAAAATATTTTGTTAATTTAATTGAACATTCCTTTAAGAGGTTTTAAGGGAATGTGTTTGTTTTTTTAAATAAAAAGTGAAAAAAAAACACATATTTTTTTGTATTTTTAAAATTCGTCTAAACTTCGAACAAATATTCCTAAATATAAACAGTATTTTCAAATATCTTAACATGTGTTTTGTAGTTTGATGCTTTATATGAAAATGTGTTGTGTTCAATCTTTGAATATAGAATATATAACTCTTCTAACTAATTATTACTTTATAATAATCTTTGAGAGCTAATGTTGTTTAAATACAATTGTTTAAAGTTTAAGACCATGCTGCGATGGAGTTAGAACGACTTTCTTTTACAATATATTGCAGTTAAATTAGCATATGCCGCTCAAACAGTTTGTATAGCTTACAAAAAGCCATACCAAATAGCTGCTACCATAAAGCTATATTGATATCTATATATAGTACGAGTAAATACCAATGTGCTCAAAGTGTATTAGTTTTAAACTTTGTAGACGACAAGGAGATATACATAATATTAGGTTTCGTTTTCACCACTTTTGCAGTATATTTTATATTGTTTACTTTAAGTTGATAGCGATACATCGGAAAGTCGCAAGAAAATGAACTCCTTATGGACGGTAATTCTCATTTCGGTAATCGTTTATGTAAGTCATGCTGCTGAAGACGATATTGTTGGATATACACGAATATTACAAAATGCACACCAGATCAGACAAAAGGCTCACCAATATCTACCGGATGAAAACACATTTACTCAGGATCATTATTTGGCTTTGAATAACGAACATGACGTTCTCTCACGTGCTGAGGAAATTCTCTTCAACGAAGTTCCAACGAACGGCAGTTCATATGACGTCAGCAGCACGTGCCTTAACCACACCAAAATATTTTTGGAAGCCCTTGGGCAGAGAGAAATGTGGGCATTAAAGAGTAAGTCCAATCTATATAGCAAGTCTTTGAGACAGTTTCTTCATTTTTTTTATTTAAATGGTGATGTAAACGACGATCGTCGAATTATTTCTTTTCTTGGAATTGGTTAAAACAGAATAAAATTAGAAAACAATAAAAAAAATAACATGACTTAAATTAATTTACTAATTGTAATTTTGTTTGTAGTGTTCGATGCTATGGGAAAACCTGGAAGCGGTTTACTTACATATAACTTCCGATTTGTTGGCAGTTGGGAAGAGTGTTTGTCTGTCCAGGCTACCGCATACACCAACATATCTGGAGTGTTAGAGGAAAACCATCCATTCAATGGAAAATATTGCATAACAACATTTACTTTCGGACAAATGGTAATGTTTTCTAATTATTTAATATAGACAAAGACGTTTGTTGTGAATAAGTAAAATACAAAGAATTTTTAATTAATTTAACTTTATTTTTTTTTAAAGAACTGATTACCATGTGGTAACATGAGTTACCACGCAGATAATGAAAGACAAATGATTTGTAAACTAAATAGAAAGAACCACTCTTTTTTCGATCACTGATAATCTTTTAATAAGTCAAACCGGTTTTTTTCCACTGTACCTCACGTCTTTGTGCATATATGTACATGGGAAACAGTTTCTCTCAAAAAGAAACGTACAACTGCGTTAATTTACTACTAAATTCACCAGGCTTAATAAGAATAGATAGTGCTTATCAATTTTCAAAATTACAAGTAACACATAACGCGTTGCATCGCATAAGCCAATGTTTTTCGGTCTGGAATATTTCGTTTGTTTAGACTTTGAAATAGTCAAGAGTATGAAAACCTGTATATCTGGGTACGCCAACACGATGATCAATATTTAGTTCGGTATATGCATGGAAACGGAAACAAATGCCAAAATATCGTATAAGATGAAATGATATTAATAATGTATGAATACAATGTATTTACGTTTTGTTTCCAGTCTTCTACTGTACCATTGGCTCTTAGTATCGGGATGTGTTTTCCAGACTCGTGCAGTGAATCAGACGCAGCAGCGCTTGCTAATACACGTAAGATGCTTGGACTTTTACTAAATAAAGCACGATTGTATGGGTTGTTCTATTATAATTCTTCTATGCCTTTAATTAGGTGAAGTGATTGAAGTAATGCAAACTATAGAAGACGAAGCTCCCGCAGGCATCCAATAAAAAGAGATGTGACACTTACTAATATGTACAATTTTACCCAAGCATAACCATCACAATCATTAAAGAATAAAGCTCAAGGGTTACCTGGTTTGAACGAACAGAATATGAAAAAGAGACATGATAATGATTATGATGCTGCTGCTGATGATGATGTACCTGTCTGGTAAACATAGCATAGTGACCAACATTTGAAGGCCAAATTATGTCATTGTTTTTTGTTCATATTGCAGTGGTCAGTTTATTGCCAGTAAACCACACAACATTTCCTGCGGCCACTGCAACCTGTCAAGAAAATTCACAAGAACTGTCTGGAAAAGCAATATTTGTCACGTAAGTAACTTATAATTTTAACAGCTATATGGTTTCTTAAGGCGAGGGAAACGGGAACATGAGTCTTCGGTAAGTTCATTCCTTGAAATGACGACATGTTCCCAAGGTTATAAAACTGAGCATAGAAACCAGTCTCAATCAGATGCTTGAGATTTGAGACTGGTTTCCATGCTCAGTTTTATAACCTTCAGTCCTAAAGTTGAACAGACGATATTGCTAGTTATGCTTTTCGCTGTACAAAAATATTCTAAATTCGTCATTGCACTTCCATCGATATAAAAGTAACATTATGTTCTGTCTTTTTTTCTAACATTATTTTTGTTTAGTATGTTTGACCCTAAATTTTCTAGTCGCGTAAATACATGTAGGGGACAAAGGAATAAGAACTTTGATTTCACTTTTCAAAGTTTGAAAATCCTTAAAATGGGCACAACCTATTGTTGTCAGTATCATAATACTCACGTGGTCAATTAAAACAATATTTTGTGTTAAGTTAGTGTGTTTGGATGTTAATAGAACTTTAGCGAGTCTTTAGAACTAGCGTTTTCCTTTACTGTTCTAAACGTATGTAAAATAAGAAAACATTTTTAACATTTATTCGTGTCAAGTTTTTAAAACTGCAATTTGTTGTTAGGTTGAATTTTATTAGAACATAATAGAACCAAACGTTTTCAATGGTATTTAGCAATGCATATTGCGCTTTGTTCCTAGTATTTATTATCCATTTCTTAAGGACTGTCGGATATCTAATACCTCCTTTTCAAAAGAGAGTCGCTCGGACTGTTTGCAACTGTAAGCACAATTTAGTGTTAAGCAAACACATAATATATACAAGCGAATTGTTTGAAATTTTACAAATACAAATTTGTTTGTTTCAAATTTCAGAGTTGTCTGTTCAATATTTTTGGCTGTCATTGTTTTGGCCACGCTTTATGACCTGTATATCCAGTATCGTCTAAAGCAACGTCGAGACGGCTACAAAGTTTTGGTACATTTTTTAAACATTTTTGGCAAGTTTTATTCAGTAACATGTCATTTAAATTTTCTTCTTAAATATGATATGACAGTAATATTAACAGATTCTAACAAGTGATGTTTTCCTTTTGAAATTCGAATATACTCTTCGAATGAAATAATTTCAAAAAAATTTAAAAAAGGAAAATAAAATTCTAGGTCTAGCGTATTCAATATGGTAAGTTGGCGGATTCTTACGACATGTAACTGAACCTTGCAACAACTAGATATTGAGGGTTATATTCAACGTGCTTCTTTTTAACAGACGTGTTATGTGTTGTTTGATTTGCACATTTAGGTGGACGAAAAAGATTATGGGACCCTCAAATCAAACGGACATATAGATGCTCATGGACACGCAAACGGTCATGTATCCAACGGTCATTTAATTACGGAAAGAACAGAAGCAACACCATTGAACAACTCGACGAAACTTGAAATTGAGTCACATCGTCGACTTGAATCACAAAAGTTTAAACATAAAGACACAGATGTTGTCGAACAAGGTATTCGTATAGAATTTACAATTTTTATTTTAGTCACGGGAAAAAGTATCTTCTAAAAGCTGACGTCATTCCTTTAAATGACGTTAACAATTTGTCAGACGAAATTGTTTATAATGCATTATACATTAAAATATCATTATATTTTCAACATGTGCAACAAAGTCACCTATTATAGGAAAAAAAGGTAAATGAAAGATTTTGAACAATTATAGTAACAACTAAAATGTAAAACATATTGCATACGAAACTGTTGCGGTAGACACCCAGTTCCCGTGACATGCCCCAAAATATATTTTTTTCCGTTGATAATTAAATTGTATGTGTGTGCACTGAAGATTCTTGTATTAATTTAAATATTTCTTATTTGAAAGTATTTAGTGTCTATTTTAAATTCAATCATAAACTTTGCTTCACAGGAAAATGTGTCTCCGTGATTGTTATTATTATTATTATTATTATTATTAATTAAGTTGTCACCATATATGGAAAGAACTGATAATTTTTTTTCATTATCTCAATATTAATATGTTACTATATAGTACTACTTTTTTGCTATGTAATTGATTTTGTAACCCAAATAATGCTTTTACCAATATGCATATTTAACATTTTGCAGTTGTTGGAACTAATAGTTAAAATGTTTTAAAGTATAATCATTTCTGGACTTTGCTAGGGTTTTGATGTCTGTGGCATTATTGGAATAGATAAAAAGTGAACCTTAAAAGCCACCGAACACGACAAATATGAAAATGTTCCACAGTTTATCAAAATGTTTTTATCCTTATGCCATTTCTTTCTATTTTCCGACAGGCACATTAGGAAAGTTGCTTTTAGCATTTTCTGTATATTCCAATGCACCGAAGATCATGAACACCAGCCAACCAGCTGGAACCCTTACATCTGTAAACGGCATCCGATTCATCAGCATGACCTGGGTTATCCTAGGACATACCTATGCTTTTGGCATTCAAGTAACAGGTATGTTTTTTCCAATTTTGTGTGTACTGTGACAAATTTCAAATACAATGATGTAATCATATTATAAATGTATATTCAAAAAGAAACACCGAGGTAAAATGTACACGCAACACTTCTTTTTTCCTGCAATAAAATCTGAATAATGTCTATATAAAAGACTTCAAACAACCCTTCTTTACAATATACTGGTTCTGTTGTAGACAATATGGCAACATTTTATCCACAAATGACAAAGAGGTTCACCTTCCAAGCAATAGCAAACGCAACCGTTGCTGTCGACACATTTTTTGTTTTGAGGTAAGTTTGTTTTTACAACATACGCATGTTTTTCAGACCACAATAAGTCATTCGTGTTTCTCGGAAGTTAATCGTGCAGTGCGATTTTTTAGTTTATGAAAGTTTGTAAAGAATCGTGAAAAAGAACAGGTCCTCGATGAATTTCGATTGTAACTACCATCGAGGTCTTTTTGGTCTAGGACGTCACTTTAAGGTATAAACTCTCTGTATAAAATACCATTCACCGTTCATAGACGATGAAACTTGTCATACAGTCTCTCCATTTATTCTTTTGTTGTGGGGAAAGTTATTTTAACATGATTCTGCTCAAGTTTGATATAAAGTTTTAGTATTTAATTGTCATCATTTCTGTTAAACGTAAATACGATGTTAGTATTTTGAAACATTAAAGTTAAGTCATTTTCATCTATTAAAATTATTTCGAGATGTGTTCAGAATTTTTTTTCCTGAATAATATTTTGTTCTTAAATGTCTTGCAGTGGTTTGTTAGTGGCGTATCTGACTTTACGAGAAATGAAGAAAACTGAAGGGATTAAAAAGTTTAAATGGGGCATGTTTTATTTCCACCGATTTTGGAGGTAAGCTTTTCATCGTTATTTCAATTTGATTCAAACAGCTAAAAAAACTCGCACTCTGTACTGCAACAGAAATACCGCTTTAACTATTTTGAGTGTAAAATGTGTTATGGTGTTTCCAATGAAAATGACGTCACGTAAAGAATGCATTTTACCACTGTGACATCACATATGATTGAGTTGTGATAGGATATATTTCAAAAACTGTTTAATAGAATGCCTTCGTAATCAACTAAAGAGTTCATTTATTTTTAACGATTTGCTTTAAAACTCTTCATAATCTCTATATCTATTTAAAAATTATTGCATGTTATTTTAACATTGCATTTAATATTTTAGGCTCACTCCGCCCTACATGTTGCTGCTTATGTTGTATGTACCGACAGCAAAGTACTGGGCTGATGGACCATTCTGGCCAGCAAAAACCGGTTTTGATTTTGACGAATGCAAAGACACTTGGTGGACAAATCTGCTCTATGTTAATAACCTTGTCAAATCTGACAAAATGGTACTAGACATTTTTATATATTATTCAGCGGATGAATAGTGAATACCGCGCGCCATATCTTATGATTTTAATTACAACCATTATTAATTATATTAATTATTATGATCTCACAAGGAGGAAAGGTGTTGTCTTAATTAATTGAAACAATTCAATTCAATCAACTCATAGGAACCATATATTACATGCTTCATTGTAAGTTGAGTTGACGGGTATACCAAGGCAATTTCCACTCAGGATCTGATTTTCGAGTCTATGTTGTTGTGTCCTTTTTAAAATTGATCATATTATAGTCACGGGCTCTCTTTCCCTCTCTGTTTGGGGAGACTGTGTCACATCAGAACTACCATAAGGCGAATCGTTTAGTGTTGAAATATTTGTGTTTTTACATATACTTATTTGTTTTCAGTGCATGGGTTGGAGTTGGTACCTTGCCAACGACATGCAGTTTTACGTATTGAGTCCACTTATGCTTATCCCACTGTTTTAGTAAGTACATTTTCTACTCATTTCGGTTTGCGATTAAACCGCGTGCAGTAAATCACAAAACCCAAATCATTATATATGAAGAAGCTCACATGCTGGATAAAAAAAGCCCGATCTAACATGCTCACAAGAAGTTCAAGATGTACTCAAACTGTTAATATTTACTCTATACTTGCGTGTACTGAATTTGTAAGTAATTACTTTAGTGTCATTGTTCTTAGAATCGGGTTTATAATAAATAACACATTTAATAATGATTTTGGTTTCGTTATTTTTTTTTTAATTTACAGCATGAATATATTATAACATCTAATAAAAATGTCATCTCCGTTTCAAACTTTTGAAAAATAAAACAATTAACATTTTTGTTTTTATAAATATGAATTATCAAAATTTAATGTGATTAGATGTAAGACTTAGTTTTTCTTTTGACAGAATTTCTATACGAGAAACCAACTTGTTTCTGTTATATTTTGATTTTTTTAGAATAAATATTTCTTGTAAGGCCATGTTTTGTTGTGCCATATATTTTGCACAATGGGAATCAGTTATTTTTTTAAAAGTTATTTTTTCGTTTGCAATGAAATGTTTTAAATCTGTTGAACGCAATACAGCACATATTGACCTGCAGTTTTTCATGGTAAAATATTTTGTATGTAGATATCGTTATGTGGAAATAAATATTCTATTTTTTTTTGGGATTGGGATATTTCTTGTGTTTGCTTTCTTTGCTATCAGAATGGAATCATTATTATTACAAATGTACCAAACGTACAGCTTTGCGCGTTACAACACAGTCTTATGTTTATATTTTTGTTTCAGTTCTCCGTTATGGGGCACGGTATCGTGTTTACTGCTTATTCTTATCAACTTCATTTGCGCGGGTGTTATTTCTAAAGACAATAATTTGGGCGCCAATTTTCTTTTCGAGTAAGTATCATTGAAATGCAATAATTTAGTCGGTCTTAGGTTTATTACATACGATATTGATATTATTCTAGCAATATAGTAATTATGCTTTGTTTTACTTGCCATCACCGCAGTATTGAAAGTCTTCTTCAGAGTTATTTTGTTTAATCTAAACTTTTTGTCGTTGAATAAAAACCTAATGAATTATTAATAATGGAAATATTAATAAATTAAATGACATACACTCAGATAACAAAGATCAATCGTTTAACACGGAACTGGGTAAATTTGTTCTGTGCATGGTTTCGAGATTTAATTTATTGTTTGTTTAGTTTTAAACGTTATTTGAACTCGACTCGTTTATGAGCGAATAAAGAATTATTTTAAGCACCTGCATATTACTTGTATTGCTTACAATAAAACAAGAATTGAAAAAATAATGAATTAAATCCGCACAGTAGAATATCAACGATTGGTTGTATCCATAATGTGATCAAAACTTTATTGATTGCATAACTGTGTATAAAACTGAACCCAAAACCTAAGAAAAAAGAAATGGCGAACACAATCTGAAACAATTCTGCCAAAACGTCGATATATTTTTTTTCAGTGCCAATGTGGGCGATGCGATGTCCAAGATCTACTTCAAACCATGGACACGCATTGGGCCGTACGTCATCGGAATTTTTACCGGCTATCTTTTGTACATTACAGAATGTAAAGTCAAAATGTCAAAGGTAGACGTATTATGTAAACGTCTTGAAACAAGCATGCATTAGTTCTTTCTTGAATGGTCTTTTCTATAATTTTTTTTGTTATATGACTTGGCACATTAAACTCTTCTTTGGGTTGGTTACCTTACAGGCAAGCGACAATTTAATTGTGTATTCGCTTTAAAAATAAAAAAAAATCAGCTACATTTGCATCTTTATATAACAAGGCATTGTTTGATAATTGTAAACACATGAAGATAAATTTCAATCCTACATAAAAACATTTTTCAGTCTTGAATAAAAAAGTGTAAAACGTTTTTTAAGAAATACTTAAAAATGAAGAATAGTTGTTAAAAGTTATCAGTTCTTCTTTATTTATTTTTCATTTCGTTATTTAAAAAAACTTTATGAAAAAATCTTAGATTTCAAGGCATTCATCGTAAGCATAAACCACAGTCTACTACTACTCCAAGTAGGTGAGTGCAGTTTGATTACTGATAATTGAAAGTTATTTTGTGTATTATCACAGATACTGAATATGGTCGGTTGGGCTATCGCAACAACGGTGGCTATGCTAGTGCTGTATGGGCTGTACACATCAGATGGAATACCGGATTTAAGCGTTGAGACATCAGCATTATATAACGCAACTTCTAGAACAGCTTGGGGAATGTGTATAGCTTGGGTTATATTTGCCTGTGCATCCGGATACGGCGGTGAGTGTTTATTAAGAATGCAAACAACAGCACACATGACGTTTAAAGTTAGATAGTGAAAGTTGTCTGTATTAAAAACAAACAACTTTTACATAAGCTTTACAAGCGGAAAAAATGTGACAATTATTTCTTACGCTAAAATTTTGTTTTTTAAGCAAAAGAAGTAAACATCATATACTTGTGTCTTCATTTCAGAGACAGATAAACATCAATGATAAACAGCATTAGCACATAGTTGTCGCCTAGGCTTTACTCAATGTCTGTTATAGTAAAATCTGAATCCCCTGATATTTGTGGTGTACAGAAATGGCCAACCAGAAACTTTTTTCATAACAGTCTGTTTGCAAAAACATTAGACTGTTTTTTTATTAAATGAAGACACTGCTTCAACAGGTCGATGTTTATTGCAATAAATTATCTACAAGTTATTAAAGTACATTTGTAATAACCGAACATGGTTTGTTGTCATTACAACACATGTTTCAGTTAAATTTTGAAACTGAAACAAAAATATAATTAAGTGTGCTAATATTATTTTCGTTTCAGGTCCTGTAAATACATTACTATCTATTAAAAATACTGCATGGCCACATCCAAACATGTAAATAATGCAAAATATCTTGGTGCAGTTGTAATTAAAGATCTTTTGTGGAAGAAACGTATTAATCAATAATGCTTCCTCTGCAAACAAACCTCATGGTTTTAATTAGAAGATTCTGAAGCATCAAAACCAAAAATACACATCCCCGCACAAAACAAAGAAACCACAAGTTAGGTAAGTAAGACCGCCTAAGATTCCATGTTTCTGGCAACTACTGAGGTAAAAAGACTGAAACAAAAATGGTAATAACGTGCCTTGATATTGTTTTCTTTTCAGGTCCTGTAAATACATTACTATCCTGGAGTACTATCATTCCGCTCAGCAGACTGACATACTGTGCCTATCTCGTCCATCCACTGATCATGTACACGTACTTTTACAGCAGAAGGACCTTGATGCACTGGTACGACTTAGAAGTGGTAAGTCTGATTAGGCGTTAGACCTACTGTATAAACACCGTAAATGTTAAACTTCTTATTCCATTAGTAGGCATCATACAATATAAATTTGTAAATTTGTTTGTTTCAAAATCATACAAAAATGTGGTAAGTGAGTTTTGGTTTTAATGATACTTATTACAATACATTTTCACAAATTAATCATTAAATCATTAAGAAGAAATATCAACTTTCTAACAAGTGGACTTAGATGACAATTTGCGTAAGTCGTAAGTTTTGTTTTGTAAATATTTTCATATAATAATTAGAGTGGTTTTGCAAAACATATTCTACACATTGCATTTGGAAGTTATTCAGCCAAGCAAACAATATAAAAGTATGCCAAATATAAGCTAGTTGATGATAATTCATTAACACTGTTATGAAGGTCCTTAGTGTATATGTTCACTTTAAAGATATTAATTGGAAACTCCCAACATTAAAAAAGTTGATTTAGTAACACGAAATGCTGCTAAATGTTTCAATGTTTTCAACTCAAATTGCAACTTTTTGAAATATATATGTAAAATATGAAGTATCATACAAATCCGGAAACATAAGTTCCATAGTCAAAATATGATAGAAAATAAAACAAAATACAAATTTAAATTTCTATATCTTGTTTTGTCTGAATTATACTGATTTTCTCCACATGCTTGCTTGTAAACCTCCATTTTAATTCCATTCTCTTCTTATTTTGGTATAAGTGTGATTGCTTTCATATACACAAGCCAACAAACAAAATGCATCCATGCGATGCAGGTTATTATGTTTTGCAGTTTTGCTTTATACATGTACATCTTGAATTGTATTGAGACTTAAGTCTGCCTACTAAAGATTTTTTTTACATTTTATGCCGCATATTTTATAGACGTTTGCTATTGTCTTTATGTAACTCAATATCAAAGTACCTAGGAAAAAAACCTAGCAGATTTATTCTTGATGCGATTTCGTTTTTTATATTTTCAGATATACCTGTTTCTCGGAAATCTGTGCTTATCCTATGCTGCAGCTTTTATCATCTCCTTGGCCTTTGAATCGCCAATGATGGGCATCGAAAAAGCGCTTCTTGGGAGAAAAAAGAATAGTTGATAACTTCAAACAGTTCTTTTTGTGACAAATGTATTAATTTTGTTTTTATCAAAACGCCGCTTGAATATAATTTCAGCGATATTTACAAATGTTCTCACTTATCGAAAACATTGTAAGTGTTTTATAAATGCAGAAAGGCAGCACGGAATAATATCCAAATTACAAACTAAATGTCATAACGGAAATAATATTTAAAAAAAATAATCACTACTTCGCAGTTTGTTGTTCAGTGTGAATGCATTTTACTGAATACGTTATCTTATACTGCTAGAAATAAATAACTTAATAAAGTTAAGCTGTACATTTATGAGTATGGAACATGCTTCCACTGTGTTAGTTATTGTTTTATTACATATACAATGATGTTCTAATAAATCATTATTCTATTTTCATCTTTTATATAATTTTGTTTTATATTTCTTTACAATCACATTAATCACATATATTTAAAAAATGAGAGTTCCTATCCTAAAATAACTGTATAGACATATCACAGTAAACATTAAAGGCATTGTTGAAGTTAATAAGTAAAAAGCGTTTCGAGATTTTACCCAACCGTAAAATATCCTTAAAATTCCAAACAATAACGGTCGAGTGCAATATGAATAGGTGTATACATCAATCACACCTCAAACAGAAATATCCGATAGAAATTCCGAAATTTCCGGATAACAATAAAGTTAATTATTCTAATTTTAAAATGCAAAGCTTTTATACCGGTTCAATTGTTAAAAAAAGAATAAAATAATCATACAATGTCATATCAGTCTGATACAGGGAAAATATCATCATGTTTTTTTATATTTTCGCTTCCCTTTCAACATGATCGTCGGCGTTAATCCTAACGCATAACGGTTACCATGATTAATGTTCTTTTCATTTTTACACAACAGTTAACCAGAAGACACCCATTTTTTTCATATTTTGCAATGGTGAAGATCTAGCAATAACATATTAAAACTAATTTCATTTTTTTAATAGTTCACCGTCTGACTAAGCGCTTATATTACGCCAAAGACACATTCTGCAAAAACTACCTCACCGGGTTATCCTATAAGCGAAATTTTCGCTATATAGAACAAAGAAGGCACTGACAGGTTTAATGCGCATAACTTTTTTTCTGCTCATCTCAATCCTTAGGTGCAAACGGTTTCATAAAATTGAATCTTTGCTTGACATTTATATATTTATTTTATAAATATTGAAGTATATTGCGATAGTCTGTTTTAAGGTTAAAGTTAACCATCTCAGCCTCCGATATACTCTATTGAAAATCGTGCAAAATCTGCGATCTGTTCGATTACACTATTTCTATTGAAATAAAAGCTTAGGTGCAAACGGATCCAGAAAGAAGACAAATTTATCTTTCAAGTGATATATTTTCTTCTTTGGAAAAATTATGTTGCGATAGTCTGTTTTGAGGTTGAAGTTAGACTATTTTTTAGTTTTTCTAAAAAGGAGGAAGCCGATACATATTGCGCTGAATCGATAATCGTTCACGTGGCATTTATCGATTTCGCGGTTGAATGGAGACGGTTTAACAAGGTGCCATTTCAGCATTAAAATAAAACTATTTTACTCCAGCTGTAAAATGAAAAAAAAATGCAAATTCCTAAAATCACACGATAATGTATTATTATAATTTTTGTGAGTTATAGAGATTAGACTCAATCAGTGCTTTGTGTTTTACTTTCCATATGATTTGGTGTTGTTTAGCAGGTGATAGTAAAGTTATGATAAATTTCGTAGTCAAAATTGTTGTTGTTGTAATATTCATAAAACTATAGAATTTACATTTTGAGGCACCGAAACTTCAAACGTGTCCAACCAGAGACGAAACAAATTCTGAATTTAAAGTCATCTTTATGCATCTATCTATCGGATGTTGCGAATCATCACTTTTGTCCTTAAAAAGTATGAAATTTTACACCTGAGCAAGGTGAATGCAAACGGAGAATATTCTCTCAGGTGTTTGTTTTCCTGTCAGTGAAAGATTCGATTCCGCATTTTTATGACATATGTCCACAGTTCCGCACCTGTCATTCAGTAACGGACACAAATTCGGATGATTGATTCTTCTCAGCAAAAAAACAAAACAAAAACAACAACAACAAACCTGAATTAAGATTAAGTTAAATTATCTTTACAAAGGTATAATACCGAATTTCAGAGAATTTTTGCGTAACCCAACAAGATAGTTAATTTATAATAAATTACAAAGTATTGTCGAAATGATCGATTCATAACAGTAAATTAACTGAATAAAATAAACACTAATTCCTATTTAATATTCTGACTTCAATGTGACTGAACTAAATGCATTGATTTGAACACCATTTTGCTTTATTTGTTTGATGGATTTATAAAATTAACAGTAGTTTTATTTTACAGCAATTTTTTACATTTCTGTTTTATTTTAATTGGTTTTTAAAACAAAACAAAAATCTGCCCTTAGATATAAAATATACGTCAACTGGTGTTTTATTGCACATGATTGTAGTTTAATTGTCCACATCCGGATTAAGTGCCCCGTTAAGCAGGAACCAATTACGTACACTGACCATCCAATTTGATTTGTTTTACTTCCCTGGTTATAAAGCATGAGACCGGTACAAAACAGAAGAATTATGCAATTTTAAGTATGCGTTCTGAAAAATTTGCTAAATTAATATATTCTTTGAGAATCCATTATCAAATTAAATTGCCGGAGTGTAATTTTTAATATAAATATTAACCCTTTTCTCCATACACACACCTTTATTGCATGGGCGAACAGTGTAGATCCAGATCAGCTGGCTCATCCGTGTCGTCTAAACTGTTAGCTTTTTGATTTGTTAGGTTATCTCTGACCAAAATTCGACCAGTGCAGATCCTGATCAGATGGCACAGATATGCTGGCCGATCTGCATCTACACTGGTAAAAATGTGTATATATGGACGAAAGGTATAAGACTGTGGAAGTAAAAACGTTAAAAAGTCTTGATAAATGATCAACTTAACACGCTCTATAGTCTGCAATTCATTTGCTTAATCGGTACATGTATTTAGATTTCTTTATTGAAAAAGTAATTTCGAAAAAACTTGAAGTGTGTATAACCTTTATTCTAAATGATTCTAAATGATTTCGCGTCATTACACGGGTTTATATTTTATTTGGGTCTACTCGGGTCACACAATACGGTAAGCATACTTTAATACCGGTACCTAACTTTTCGCATTGTGTATATTATTACTATATTCTTGCATACCAAATCATATTATCTGGTGTTTTCAATCCTACCCCCGTGTAGAAAGAGTAACACGCCTTAAGGTTTTGCAAACATTGCAAATGACGAAAACTTGCTAAAATTTGAATATGATTCTGGAGAAAATATTCATTGCCACCTAGATTTTAGTGACGAAATGTATTTAATCTAAGGAAGTACTAACATTTGCAAGCTCAGCTTAGTCTAATTCATATTCTTATTGCGATGCAAAAACCTAAATAAAAGAAAACCCGTTAGCATTAAACTCTGAAATTCATGGACACTAAACCAAAACAACTCACACCCGAAATAAGTATATGCTGGTCTACAATCATTAGTGCCAATTCGTCAAAATAATGATAGGGTTTTCAAGAATTCTAGAAAACTTTCTTCCTGATCTACTTTTCCCGGCTTTAATAGCAAACTAGGCAAACGGGTTTTCTAAGATCTAAAGAAAAAAATGGAAAGGAAAATATATAATAAGTACTTGTCTTCTGAGTTACGGACTTCTGATTGATCAGCTGTACAGAACATGTCAGCTAGGAAACAGCTGTCCGGACAGTCTGATTAATACCCTATGGTTTACACCATGCACTTTGGCATCAGTGGCGGTGGCAGTGAACACAGGTACTTGAAAAAAATAGCACGTTAAAATTACTTCAAATTTTAATGCACATTCGATTCGTTTTTAAGTACAGTAACAGTGATTGCTTGTGTCATCGTACAATAATGTTTAAATTTAACAAATGCATACCTGTTAAAACACTGGCAAGGTTATCAAACAGTGACATCCTTCTAGACAACTAATGTGGGGAGACATTGTCCTTGGCTTTGGCACTGACGAAAAATTTGAGTTTCTGGAATACAAGGAGAGACAAAGAAAAACCCGGACCGGGGAAACATTTCCAATTTCAGACGACAACAACCAAGAATCTATGCCACCAGCAATAACCGCCGTCCTGAAATCAATGTAACAAGTAAAAAAAACAGCTTAAACTTATAGCTTAAAAATAATGACCATCCTAGAACAGTTTCAAATAACTGAATTTAAAAAAAAGTAAATATGGATCAATTTTATTTGCGTTATTTGGCAACCATTAAATAAAAGTAATATTCATCCAGGTAGAAGGAAGTCAGTGTTCATTTAAATGTCAGTAAAATTACCTAAATCAATCATCTATCATAATTATTCACAGGTCATGATCACCCATTTTATCTAACTGTAGTAAACCACAACAAACGCCCAGAAGAGAATGAGAAATTGTTCCTTTCAGCGATAATAGGACGAAATAACCTGTGTAGCCTGATGAAAGTCGTGAGTCAGAAAGCTGGCCTACCAGATATGCAATCCAGAAATCGGATCACCAACACCAGTGTTCACCAAACCCTGTGTAGGAAGTTGCTGCAGGCTAACATCCCCGACACAGAGGCTGTCCCCATTTGGCACAAGAAACCGGCATCTCTAAACAATTACCGGATTCTGTCACCTTTTAATTTCATCGATAAACCGTTTATTCTGTTGTTCTGTGTTTGATTTGTTTAAATGGAAATCTTACCTCTACAGCAAAAAGCCTTAAAACCATGATGTGTTTTACACTTATATTAACGCATACGAGTGTGTCATTCAGATTCTGCACCGAACAAAACAATGCTTACCACTTCCGCGGCAAATATTAAAGGTGTTTGAACATAAACAAATTGGCCAAAAGTACCCATGTTAAGTGCAAAAGCCGTCATGAAGAAATATATGGGAAAATTCGATTATAATTTAGCTAAAATAGGTCCAAGAACGGTATATTTTTGTCTAAAAATACAGTTTTAAGTCACACAATTTTCTATTTTGACTTTGTAAACAAACAATCTTTCAGTTTATACATTCAATAACTTTTTTGATAAGGCCTCAAGAAACATAGGTTAAAAAATCGATTGGAGCTTACACGTTTGGCTTCCGTAGAGGCGTATTTATATTACAATAACAGTGATATAAACCTACTAACCAGGTCAGAAATACAGAATATATGTCGGATGACAGACAATAACGTTATATGCAAAAACGTAATCGGTTGATGATTCCAGAAGAACTCCGTTAGGGGGCGCGTTTACGGTAGGTTATGTGACGCAAAACGCAGGGCCTCAAAACTCTACCAACATGCCAAATTTCAAAATGATCAGCCATCTCTGACTTAAAACTGGTCAATTATTTGAAAATAATCGACCCATGATGTGCAAAACGGATTCGGATTTGAAAATCGGCAACTATTTGTGACTGGCCCACGATGCGAGTCCTACATTATATAGAAACATGACGTCAGTCAACAGTCAATTATTCATAGATAACGACTGGTTTAGAGTCATTAATTCCTTTTTCTGACCTTTCCAAAAATAGCTACCGAGAAATGGGGAACGGTTTAACAGGTAATACGTACTTTGTTTAATTTTTTATTTACACATTTTAACCAAACGTTGATTACTTAAAACTATAATATGCTTGAATACCGATAGAAGATTGTTGTCGTTATTCCATTTGGATTTGTACTTAAGGTTAAAAGCAATTGATAAAAACGAAAACGAAAGTAGAAAAAATAAAATTCCAGTATGTAATTAAATCATTAGTCCTCAAGTACCAAACAATAGTTTCATCGTTGGAAAATTCTTAACATTAAATTCTAAATAAAGATCTGGATCTACAATGTTCCTCATGCAATAAAAGAGAATCAGTCTAGCACCTGATTTTTACATCACAATATGGTTCTTTTTTGGGGGTCTGGTTTGTTTGAGCCAATATATGACCCCGCCAATTTAAAACACTTCAAAATACGTCAAAAATCAGAATCGCTTACCTGACTGGGAATTTCATCACATTGACATCGAATTAAAACCGGACGATTAAAAAACCGCTAAGTAAACCAATTAACGAACGAATATGTAGAGTTTGTAATGCTCTTGATCAATACCATTTTGCAATTGAATGTATTGTTTACTAAGATTTAAGAAAACAATGTATTAAAAGTTAGTATATATTATAATTGGACATAAGAAATTTCCGAAAAGTTTAAAGAACTTATTAATTCAAACCTAAAAACTATGGTTAGGAAGCTTGCGACATTTGTTTTCAAGGCACTAAAAAGAGACGAAATATTAAACATGTTAAAGGCAGTCGCTACAGTTTCATAAAAAATTTCCCAATAATAGTTTTCATTCAAACTTTGTCTATGTCAAGAACATGGTGTTATGCAATGAAAATTCAAATAAAAATGGGACCTTACCGGGGTTACTAGTTTTTTATAAGATACCAAAGATGTCACATTTTGAACAATTTTTACGATTTTTATAGACTTCTTTGTCGGCATAAAATCATAGAATGTATCACAAGAATATCATAAATAATTCTATTTTTCAGTTAAAGACGTTCTAAATTAAAAAGAAATGGCTAAATATTGCAATATAAATAATGAAACACGTTTAAAAAATTAAGTATAACATAATTTACAACAAAGTATTTATCGTCAAATCTTTTCATTCTAAGGGATGTTTTTAAGTTTACTAAAATTTAACATAATAGAATTTCACCAAATTCTACCAATATATTCACCAATGTATAACAAACATAAAATTAAAAAGAAAAATATAGGTTACCGTGTTAAGTTTTTCGAAATGGGAATTTCAAAAATGGGTGGGGGTGGTAATTATGCATGCACAAAAAGACTTAAAGGTATATAGTGTACATCATTAATAATTACTGTCGTATCATTTTAATAAGCGATCGCTTAATTTTCGAGTATTTCGCGCTCGGACCAGTGTGCGAATTTAAAACCTAAGCTAAAATTTAACCAAAAGTTCCACATACGTATCCGAAACGAGCTATGTCCGAATGGACCTACACTTATTATATAGTTGGTCATACCGCTATTTGATATTAATTTGAAGTATCGAATACTTATGTTAATAAAGAAAATAAAATTAGTTATAACTATCGAATTTCTTTTGGAATATGTTTAATGTTACTTAAAAACACGAATGTTTCACTTTATTCGTGCGTAAAAAGATTTTCGACGAAAATTACGTTGTGAGAATTACGCATTTAGGCACAATGTATAAAACCCGGATTGGACCGTGAACTGTGTTTTATACATTGCATTTAGACGGTGGTACAGTAGTTTAATACTCGTTAAAATAACTCTAGCTAACGCCTTTAAAATACAGTTGATTATTAATACTCTTACAATTTGCTTATAAATTGTTACATGTAATACCATAATACAGAATGTCTCTCCCAAATACATAGATTTGTTGTTTAAAAATTTAGGGTTTTTGTAACTCCAAAAGTGTGCCAGTAGCATTTTATGCATGATCATGCATCATTGTCTTCCAAGGCCAAAATGTGTAATTCTTTGTTTTATGTATATATACTAAGGAAAAATAAAAAGTACCCACTTTTCTACCTGTAATTTTATAAAATTAGAAAAGTAAATAAGAAACATATTTTCTTTGAACTAATCTGCATTTATGTAATTATTACAAAGAAATAATTAAAAATGATCTTGAACATATGTAGTCACAACTTCGTGATCTTTCCCTTTTCCATTATTAGGGTTTTCGGAAGAAGTAAGTGATTTTAAACAATATTCAAATTTATTGAAATTAAATCATTTTTTTCCAGTTCTTTATGTCAATAAAAGCACAAAACAAATGTTCATTAATAAAACAACTCGTCCTCGATATACAACGATAGAAATCCCAAGCATTTCCAATTGCCTCACTTTAAACAGAATACATAGTGTTTTTAAATCCATTATTTATTGTTATCGCATGGGCATTTGCTCAGGTCTATGTGTTGAGGATTATGTTCACAAACAATAAATCTTAAAAAAGCCGAGATTAATTAATAAAACACCTTTCAAAGTGTTCATAATTAAATGACCATATGTTAATGAGAATATAAGCATAAGCATTTTTGCTTAGTATATGTTCATGGGCCTTTATGGCTTATAACACAAAAAACTACTACTACTGTTAAAGATTTTAATGAACGCAATCTTTGCATAACAGAAAAAACTTTAAAACAAGGTTATCGTTTCACAACTTAAGGAAAATCGTTTGCAAGTTTTATAAACGATACCCGGATTAATTTTACAAAAACAGGCGCAATTTAATATCACTATTGAAACAAGATATTCCAGATTTTATGGAGACTTAATAGATAAACTTAAGAAAATAAAAAGCAATGTTAATTTCTCAAAGTTTTTCATAAAACATGTAAAATAAAAATTACGATTACCAACATGATATTCTACAGCGCTCTGCATGTCTGGAGATTAACCCATCTACAGTTGATCATAATGCTTACCCCTTTGATTGCACGACGGTGGTAGGGGCTTAATAGTGTATGAAGGTTTATGGGGAAATCTAGAAAAAGAACCTAGAAGCTCGATTGTTTCTTTTATCTCTGTCATCGTGATCTAAATGATTTGACTCCAAGTGCTCTGGTCTCGGCAAGATTATTGAGTACCTGCCTTTACTTTACAATGCTATTAATTACTTATGTTTGATATGTTAGTATACTTTTTCATGCAACATTCTCGAGCTGATGATGGGTTAGAGTTATTTGACCAAGACAACTTGTACTTGTTTATTCATATGAGAACCTGTTGGAGCAAGCGTGAGGTTGATGCGTCCTTGAATCTGGTTCAAAACCCAAGTGGCAAATGTTTTGCCACTAACCGTTTCCAGGCGGTAACACCTTGTGTTCTCACATTTGTTAATATTTTGTGGCGTCTATTATAAAACTTATTGTATAGCCATGCTCTGTTCTAATCTCTACTTTTTGGCTGTGAGTGAAGGCGGTGTCTGCTGGATGTGGCCATTCATGCTATGCGTATTTCACTTTCAGCAAAAACTCTCGAAAAAATTCATAGTAATGTTTCGTCATCATTAACACGTTACAGTACGTTCTGACAGCCCTATTCTATAATTAAACATTCAGTATTTTCCCCCCTTTGTGACCTTTTAAAAGTTAGCTACAGGAAAATGGTAAACGGTTGAACAGGTTATAGTTTTTTTTTAAATAATTTTTATGTACAGGTTTGAACCAAACGTTGATTATTTAATTAAAATATACTCTTTTGTTGTCTTTATGTCTTATAGAGAATCGTTCACATTTGATAAACGGCAGTTTTAATGGAAACTTTATATATAAACATAAGCAAAAAGGCAATATTAATTTTTCCACGTTAATCGTAAAAACCGTCTGTACGAGTAATTTCAAAAAGAAAAGCAACCAACTTGATGTTCTACATTTACCCATCAAATTTTGATGACAGGCGTTGTTTTTGAAAGTTTCTCGGAATATCTTGTCAGAGAACATGGAAGCTTTTTTTATTCCTGCCATCTTTTTTTATTTGACTTCAAGTGCTTCGTTCTCGGTAAGGTCATTGAGTAGCGAACTTATTTGCTTGACGATGCCAGAAGCTACTTATATTTACATTGTAATAAGTTCAGTATAATTGACTCAAACGGCTGTTGGAGCTTATTCACAAAAACATCTTGTACATCTATTATTATTACTCTGAAAGAAATAATCGTTTTTTTACTAATTGGTTTACTTTTTTATGATGATTTAAAGGAAATATCGAGTTACAAACAAGCGAGATCTAGAGAGATGTTACAGCTAACAAATGAATAGAAATTGGATTGACCTGAAACATTTGTTGTCGATTTGCAAGACGGAATAAGATAATATTGTTTTCGTTCTAGTTACACGACTGGCATATTACAATTTGTAAACGATTTCACTTCGATTTGTATCAATATCATACAATGATCTACTATTGTTAACCGCAATACTTGCAACATTTAACTATAGGGAGTAGCGTTTAAATAAATGAAGGTTGAATCTCTGAATTACATAAGCTTTATGCGGGATTTGAGCCAGTAACGCATATTAAACATGGAGCAGCAGAACCTTAATTATCTTATTACGTCTTTAACGGTACTACTCAACATCCACCCCACCCCAAACATCCTTGAAGTTCACAAAATGTTGATATAACACTAACAATGTCATTTTGTGATAAGGTTTCTTATGCATGGGAAACGATTCTACAACTGTAATTTCAAAATGCGCTATTTTAAGTATGATACAGTCTTTGACTAGGATTATTTTGCTAGCTCACAGTTTGCCTTTCTTTTACCGCCAGACGGCATACACAAAACCGTTGATACACACCCAAAACTGGGTTATAACTCAATCAAAATGTTCTCTTATACCAACTAAATCCGACTAAGCTGTAAGGTATCTAACTTAATTAACATTCATACAAATTATTGTTTTCCTTTTACATGTAGCGAGATGTATTTGACGGCAATATGTTTTTCACAGAAAACTGCAAAACGCAACAGCAATAAAGAATTACGAGCGAGTGTTTGGTGACTGTAAACAACAATGGGCAATATCGCTGCTGGTATGTTATTTGATGAGGACAGTAGAGGTACGTGTATTTGTCCGTTGTTGTTTTGCTATTTTTGCTCTAAATAATAGTTGTGTTAAAAGTGTATCAATTTAAGAAGGGTTTAAACGCGCGTCTTATTAGTATTTATATTTATATAATTTATATTTATAGATTTAAATTATACATATGCCTCATTTGACTTTTGTTATGCTAAAATATATTACAGATTCAAAACATGTACCAACGGGTTCAGTATTTATAAACTCAACAAAAATAAAAAGTATCCACTTTCCTATCTTAAATTTTGTAAAATTTGAAAACGAAAACTGAAAAAATCTGTATGTGGACAAATTTGCATTTCTGTTATCATTGCAAAGAGAAAAAGCGTTCTTGAAAATCTGCAGCCACAACTTAGTTATCTTTCCCTTTGTTGTAATGAGGGTTCCAGGAAAAAGTCAGTGATTCTTTGAAGTATTCACATTGGTTTTGAATTAAATCAATCTTTCCACCTCTTGTGATCAATAAAATCATAAAACATTAATCAATAAAACAAGTAGTCCTCGATAAACTACGCTAGAAAGTCTAACCATTTCCAATTACCTCCCTTTAAATTGAATATGTAGTGTTTTGTAATCCATTATTAATTGTTATTCGACTTGCCGTTGCTTAGGTCTTGGTGTGGAAACTTATGTTTATGAACAATAGAAATTGAAAACAACTGAGATTAACCAATTAAACACCATTCAAAGCGTACCTGATTAAATGAAAATATGTCAACGAGAATATAAGCATTAAAAGTAGATACTTTTTATTTTTGTTCAGTATATATACCGATGAACAGTTTTAGCATAGTATAGTGTGTATCCGAATTAATATTTATACAACAAGTAAAAAAATCCCTATCTCACATTGTGGTTTTCCGATTCTGTATTTGTGCAGCTTCATTAAGGTTGTAGAGACAATCTAATCAAGTTTAAAGTGGCGATCCGATTCACACCTGATAAGGTACCGGATATACAGGTTTTACACATAGATATACTTATAGGATTGCCAAATAGCTGAACGATGGAGGCCAACGGATTGCCAATGCAACCGACCGTAGCTACGTCATAACTATGTCAGACTACATTATGTATTCTGAAAATAATTTTCTAGCAGTCCCGAACTCCAAAATAAGAAATTTCCGTCGCAAACGTTAAATGTTATTGCGCCATTCATTAATAGTTTATGCCAATCAAAAATTTACTGTAGATATATTATTTATTATACTCGTTTTTGACTAAAACTGTGTTGTTTAATATATTTAAATTTTGAGTTGAGCGAGAAGTGTATATAATAAAAGGAAGTTTATGACCGATGGAGTCTGTAGGTTTGTATTATTTCTCATTGCGCATGTAAACCACATCACGCTCGACCTTCGTGATATTATTTACATACCCAACTCAAAAATACAAATTTACATACTGCATACTGGCATAATATTCCATTTATATTAACATGTACTATTTTTTTTTAAATTTATTCTATCTCTCCTTTTTAATTGACCATTTTAATTTCGGGTTTAACGATTCAACAATTATGACTGTGATGGTACGCCATACTCGAACACATAAAGTTTGCACGCGCCAGTTTTGAACTTCCGAAAGCATGTAAACAAACGAGGTCAAGTGTTTATTGCAAGAATTGTTGTCTGGAATGACGACTTTTGTCATGTAAGTTGATAATTAATTCATATTTTATATTTTTTTATTGTTTAATGCATTAGTTTGAATGCTTGACTTAAAAATGCATATAAATGACCGATTTCATCGTATAACGGAAACCAGTGAATTTTCATTTATTTTGTTATCTATTTCATTATTAAACTCAATAAAGACACAATACAGCTAAATGTTGTAAAATATTGAAATAAATCCCCAATATGGGGATTTTCCGTAGATTTGGTATTGACCTTCACAAGAAGGTTTTCGCAGATTTTTAAAACTACGGAAGCCAATACGCAGCAAAACCATAACTATAATTCTTTTAGATGTAATTGTCTTATTCGTGTTTTGCAGTCAATATCGGCAAATATGGAGTACCTAAATTTATTTAAAATAAAAGTATAGCGTATAAACAATTGTAACAATAATCTTTAACACGGAACACGAAGAAACGGTAAAAAAATAAGTTTTACATTAATCTATTATATTAAAAAAATATTTATAAGAGCAGCCTTTTCATACTGTAAACATATTTTAAGCTCTGTTTATTTAATGTAACACATATTAATTAATGTTTTAATCATTATTTACAGAGTCATATGGCTTTCCCATATCATCATCACTCGACTATGAATAGGGTGTATCTGTATCTTAATGACTAAATAATATATTTTGCAATACAGATATTTATAACAACAGAACAAGAAATATCTTTAAAAAAGATAAACGGCGTTGATGGAAAAGATTTATATATACATGTATATAAGAAAGAAAGAAAGAAATACAGAGAGGCAAAGCAGACACAGTTTAGTTAATGTATTTTATTTGTTATAGCTGTCGACGAACCCTCCCTGCCTTCTTAGTATGACTTAGAGATTAAGCGACCGAATCATGACAACTCATAAATTTATTGAAAGTGTCTTTCAAAAAAAATGTTGAAGCTGTTGCAACAATTTCATACAGTGATAACAAGTCGATTAAAGATACTGAAGCAAAATATTCAGTTTCAATAAAATACCTCGTGTAGAGTGAGAATTCAAGATGAATAAATGTCCTTGAAATTTAATAAATATAAATAATAACAGTCTGTTACAAGAGCGAAATCTACCAACTTTTAAGTATTTAAAAAAAGTGTACGCCCTGAGTATTGAACCCAGGGCCTCCGCTTGAGAGGCGAGAGTGTTAGCCACTACACTACAGTAAACTTGTATTCCGTACTTGAAATTAACAATCGGTATCAAAGGAACTAGAAAGGAACCAGTAAGAACTAGGAATATCTACACTTCTCTTTCGTTTTACACTGTGTATTGTATGCAAGTGTTTACCTGACACCCAAGAATATTCCATATAATATTGTATTTAAGCCATCAATATTGACTAAACTGGTTACTTAAATCGTAAATATGTTTTTCCTCCAATACAACACCCACTAACAACCAATCGAATTAATCTATTTGATTTTTCCGCTGCATAATAATAAAAATCCCACTAGATACCTCTTCACCCTGCTAGATGCCTCTCTGGTGTAAATAGCTACCAATCGAAATAGTTTATTTCATTTTCCCTCTGCATAATAAGAGAATACGAGTATTATTTACAACATTTCATTGGTCGAAAAACTAGGTCAAAAGTGACCTTAGACAGCTAACGCCGAAAAATGTCATTTAATACAGTGAAAGAAACGTTGGGATTTTTTCATTAAGTACAGGTTCAGTTTATAATCACTATTGCATCCAGGTATTTCACAGTCAGTTTTCTATCGAGATTTTATTTATAAACTTAAGAAAATAAAATGCACCTCTTCAAATTGGTTGCACGACGGTGACAGGGGTTTAAGAGTTTATGAAATCTTGTAAAAGAACCTAGATGCTCGATTTTTGTTTCTTTTATCCGTGTCATCTTGTTCTTGCTGATTTGACTCTAGACTCTGGTCTCAGTAAGATCATTGACTATTTGCCCTTGCATTACAATACTATTAGCTTCTTATGTTTTATATGTTTGTGTGCTTTTGCGTGCAACAATGTCGAGTTTTAGGTGGGTTGGAATTATTACACCAAGACAACTTTTACGTGTTTGTTCATATGGGAATTTGTTGGGGCAAGTGTGAGGTTGGTGAACCCTAGAACCTGGTTTAAAACCCCCAGTGACAAATTGTTTTATCACTGACTGTTCCTTGGCGGTAACCCCAATAGATCTCTTTTTTGTTTATTGTTTGTGGTGTCTTATTTGAAATCGATCGTCATATAACACATGCGCTCTTTTCCTCTTTAAATTTTGGCTGCTTGTGGAGGCTGTGTTTTCTGTTTATTCGAATTCTTGACATGCATGTTCATATTTTTAAATATACGTTTTAGAAAATCGATATTAGTTTGTAAACGTAAATTGAACAAGCTTGGTGTGTTTTGCATCATCAGGACAATGGTTTGCATTCATCCTTTCGGTTCTGCTAATGTGAACATTAACTCTTGAAATGGTGGTTAGAGTAAATGCTTTTCATTTTAAATAAATCCTGTTACGTTTGCATATATTTGACTTGGATTTTGTAATTAAAATCTCACTTTCGCATTTTTTGCAAATCATAAAGGCTAACTTTATTCTTTATTTGAAGGCTGTGACACACCGTGGTAAAGGTTATTGCACCGTCAACAGAACCTGCAAGGATAGAATCTTGTGTATCCACGATGTTTCACAGACCATATTTGAGACTCTCTTATGTTATAATGACAATTGCGTCACATGTTCAATTGTCATATTTGATTTTCGTAATACTTGACAGTAGTTTTTATGGCAAGCATGCTAAAATTAAACGTCTGAAGAGAGGTGCAGATGTTTGTTCTGTCAGACCCATCGAACTTCAAGACACTATATATACCAGAAATTTACAAAACAGAATAATTAATGGTTCCATGAAGTGCTTTGACAGACACTGAACGTGCTGAACAAGAGATCACATGTGTCGTTGAAGAAGACTCAGCACAGGAAGTGTACGTGCGATCCGATATAAGGCAAAAAAGACCATCGCCGAGAAAGATATAGAACATCAAAATATGCAGTCTGTGTTTTCTGAAATAAATGCGATCTGTTACTTCTTTGGCATGCCAATACTGGTTGTGATTTAACTTCTCACATATTAAGAATAGGAAAGTCATCTGCAATGAAGGAGTTCATTGTTAATATAGACGCAAGAAGCTGAGAAACAGTTCATGACGAGTCAATTAGACAAAGATGTAGGAAAACTAGTTGAAAAGACTATCCTCATGTTATTAGACAGATCTCCATGTATATCGCTAGATAGCCAAGATAAAAATTTACAGTGAAGGTGATGAAAAGGACGTTATTTGTGCAATTTCATACATTATCTCCAACATTAGACTCAGCATTTTTATTATAAACACGTCTATATTCAGTTCCAGATCTGGGTTGGAAACACAATGCTTAAACCTGAAGACTATGAGTGGGATTTGACTGGTAACAAGTATTTGTTCTCTGCCTCCTGCACATGACAATATTTTAAATGCCAACTGTTGCCTTTAATAAAGTAACAATGTAGTACTTTTAGAAAACATGGCTTGGAATGTTATCAGAAGTGTATATTTGGTGTTGTTGCTTTGGGTGTTCGAATTCTCCAACTCAGGCAGAATTTAGATATTGATGGATACATATGAACTTGAACAATGCTCGACATATTTTATCATGAATTATACACCTTAACCCTTTTCTCCGAATATACGAATTTTAACGTGTTCGACCAGCGTACTGTAGATCGTGCCGTCTGATCTGGGTCTGCACTTGTCATCTTTGTCGAAAGTATATTTAAACTCTAAAAGCCAACAGTATAGATCCTGATCAGATGGCATCGATGTGCCGGCTGATCTCGATCTTAACTGTTCGCCTACACAATAAAAACGGTATCTTTGTCAGTGTTTGTAGTAAAGGATTTATATTGCTATATCCTTATTTAAATAAAGCTTCTTAAATAATTTTTAACAATTAGATTATGAAACTGTGGCAATGCTTAGAAAAAATGTTGTAGCCTTTAAGCTGCGTCCGTATCTCCTTACATAACGTCAGTAACTGACAATTGTGTGATCTTTGGTTTTGCCCCTACCTTGATTAAATTTCATTTGTGTAGGAAAGCATCAGGTCACTTTAATGGCGATTTCATGTAAATAAAAAAGTAAAAATAATTTATCTAAATAATCATATTTCATGTTTATAATTGTTTATCCAATTCAATTCTATTTAGAGTAATTTAAATTATATTATTGGTGAATTTAGAACATTAAGTGTTTTTTGTTAGGATGTGAACAGCATTTTACATTCAGAATAATGCATTCTATACATGTACAGTTTTCGTTTTCTTAATTATATTGATATACAATGATTATATAATAAACTTAGGTGTATGATATTTATGCATTTTACATTGTATTTGAAAAATTGAAAAAGAATTAAACAAATTTATATTTTATCAAAAAATTAATTTTAACTTTAGTGGGTGGGGTAAAATAACCTCTAAAAATGTTCTGATTTTGCAAGATTGCAAACCAAAATGAAACTATGGCAAGTTTTGAAAATTTACCACTTCAATAACGACATTCTCCAGTATTCTTTGACAAAAGTTTTATTAAAACTATGATCAATGCTTTAATTTTATCCAAAAATGGATATGTTATAAATTTGCAGCTTCTATCAGTCAGTCAGTTCAATGTGTTTTTTGTTTGTTTCAAATTTCCCATCAGTTTTCAAATTGCAACTTTTTGTCCTTTAAAGAAGACACGTGTTTCTTACAAAAAAACTTAAAAATCAATTCTTTTGCATTTTCCTAACAATTTGATGATTTTTTTTATTATTTTTACTTAAGTGGGCGGGGTAAAATGACCGCTAAAAATGTTCTGATTTCGCAAGATTGCAAACCAAAATGAAACTATGGGAAGTTTTAAACATTTTCTAGCTCAATAACGACATTCTCCGGCATTCTATGACAATAGTTTTATTAAAACTATGATCAATGCTTTAATTTTATCCAAAATCGGTATGTTGAAAATATGCAGATTTTTATCGGTCAGTCTGTTCTAATGCGTTTTTTCCCAATTTCACATCAGTTTTCAAATTGCAACTTTTTACCCTTTAAAGTAGACATGTTCTTCTAACAAAAAACATACAAATCAATTCTTTTGCATTTTCCTGACAATTTCATGCTATTTTGATAATTTTTACATAAGTGGGTGGGGTAAAATAACCTCTAAAAATGTTCTGATTTCGCAAGATTGCAAACCAAAAAGAAACTATGGCAAGTTTTAAACATTTACTAGTTCAATAACGTCATTCTCCAGCATTTTATGGCAATAGTTTTATTAAAACTATGATCAATGCTTTAATTTTATCCAAAAAATGGATATGTTTAAAATTTGCAGATTTTTTTTCCGGTCAGTCAGTTCAAATGCGTTTTTTTTTTCGAAATTTCCCATCAGTTTTTAAATTGCAACATTTTACCCTTTAAAGTAGACAAAAAACATACAAATCAATTCTTTTGCAATTTCTTCACACTTCGATGCTATTTTGGGGTACGCTGACTATCCTATTACATTTAGTTCCTGTAAAGTGAATAATGCACATCGCTTTCAAGTTATTAGAAACAAAAATATTCGGTTACATAAATATCTGATGTCGCAATAATCCTCATTCAATAATGATAAATAATATCTTATAAGGAAACACTTGTTTCCTGATTGTTTTCTGTAAACTCTTTGAAGAACCCGCAATGTTCCAGTTCAAATTGCACTCAGAATCTTATCCCATATGTTTTATTCAGTGATACGAACGAACGATGTTTTGCCTATTGTTTACGAATATTTGACTTGTGTCAATAATTTTTTTTTTATTTCGAAAACAATTAATTCAGAAATCAGTTGAAATATGCATTCAATCATCCAAACGACACCATTTATTTCAGAGGCTGAAAGAAAAGCACAAAGGTATTATCGTAAGTAGAGTTAATTTAAAAAAAAGTTCACTTGACTAAATTAAGTTTATTACATTGCTTTTTGCTCATTATGTTCGATGTTTACTAAAAATGACAAAATTTCGATTTACTTGAATCTTTGAAAGTTTCATATATTGACGTTTTGTATAGTATGACCATAGCAACTCTCAGCATTTTAACGCAACTGATCTGATTTGAAATGTTTGTCTTCGTGTCAATCGATGTTGAAGGTAATTTTGCAAGCAGATCTGTCAATTGCAACTCAAAATTTACACGAGTAAACAGTACAATTAAGATCATTTTGTGCAATAATAATTTTCGTGTTCGCTTAAACATTACAATATTACGGTTAACTTCCACATGAAAGGTCAAACATTACAACGCTGGGAATCGAACTCGTACGGCGGCACCGCCTATCCAATAAACGTCGAACACCCACCGATTGAACTAGCAAGGGCAGCCCCGAAAAGGTGTTGCTGGTACAGTACTGAAAATCACGAAATTGACAAACGAAACAGAGTGGAAATGGAAATGAAACGCTTTTCACTCTATGTTGAAACGGAAACGGAATGGAAACGGAACGCTATCGAAATGGAAACGCAACGGAACGCTTAAAACGCTTGAAACGCTTGAAACGGTAGAAACGCTATAATCGGAGCGCTTGGAACGCTAGAAACGGTAAAAACGGAATAATCGGAACGCTAGAAACACGGTATGTATCCCAATAATCAACACTCGGAAGACAATGCCAGGCTCGGAGGATAAGAACGGCTAGAGATTGGGATGAGAGTGCGAAAAGCGTAAGTATATTTACTTTTATCTTTTACTTATGCCGATTTAAATCACGTTAGTGAATGAAATCGTTCTAGGCCAACATAAGCTATATAAAACTGCAATGATTTTTGCAGACAGTCCCTACATTGTGGTGAAAATCACCGAAGAAGGGGGAAAATTCGACCCATTGCTCAAAATTAAACAATTTTCCATCTGTATGTAGGTATTCGAGTGAAGAAAACATAACTATTTGATCCTTTACTGTCCCTCTGTTAATAAACAATCACAACATGGAAACACAGTTTGGTAAAAATGAATCTAAATCTTACTTTTTCTGAAGATGTCAAAGCGAGATGGATAATCACTGGCTTCAGTAAAATTTGTTAAAGATAATAGGTGGCTCAAACTGAATAATCGCCAGGCTTTTAGTTTTATCTTCAGGAAAATGTATCAATACTATGTTTTTTATCATTTCTCAACTGTGAAATGACGTTTTATGTTCGCCTTTGTCCGTGCGTGTGTGTGTCAACAATGTCTTCAAGCGACACCATGTCTAACAAAATGTTTTGTGATGAAGGGATTAACATTTGCAAATGTTCTTTCCTTGACAAACTGTGGTTTCTTTTGCAACCAATAGAAATAACAGATTCAAAATGAGAAATGAAATAAAATGTTTATTAGAAAAATATAACGAAGAGCCGTCGGCATCATTCTGCTAGATGGATAAATAAAATAAATAAAATAAGTCACCTTTAGTGACTTTTCAATTGTCTTTTGCCAGAAAAACGTATATTATAAAATTTTTGTTAGAATTTATAGCAATTCGTGGTCCACACCACTATGTACAGGTAACAAAAAACGCATCGACATCCTTAGACAAGGACCCTCAGAACCGTTTCGGCTCTTACTTGTAAAGCTGTGTTTACCTGATGACGGGCAGTGGCAATCACTACCACGTGTCGATGTGTGATAATAATAGACAAAATGTCGTAAGAATTGATAAATAAGATTTTAGCGATGTATAAACGATTGGTTATTATTTTTATGTCCCTTTAGCGATTTAAGTGATATTATGTGATGGTATGTTTCCAAAAGGACCTATAGTCCAGTCATTGTACACATTGACCTACAAAAAAGTTCAACAGAAATTATATTGCTTTTGGTATTTAGTATACATAGTTTTGAACAAAATATCTAAAATCTAGAGAAAGCAAACAATGGGAAATTACAAAATAACGCTTTATCTTCTTAGAAGTATTCGTTTAAATGTTGATCTAAATGGGGCGCCATTCAAGCAGTTCTTCTGCAAGTTATATCATTGTTGTTCTTTTTTTTCTCAATTCAGTAGATTTCTGTGGTTTATAAGCTCTTCTATTTGTTTTTTAATGAGCCTATGTCATCACCTGAGCTACGTCTGCATCCGCGCTCGACCTAGTTTTGTGTGTATGTCCATTTTTATCCGAAGTAACAAAGCTAGTGCTTTCAACCTTGGCATACGTACTTACTATTACTGTTATAAGATGACTGTGCAGCATAAGTAACATAACTCTGGTTAGCTTTTGACAGAATTATGGCCCCTTTATGGACCTAGAAACGTGGATAAGTTTTGATCTTAAGTTCCACTTTTCTCTCAAGTATCAAAGCTGTTGCTCTTTCAAACTTACAACACTTACTATTATTACAAGCATCACGTGTGTCTAGTACTGAGTGTGTGTATAGAACCAATAAATGATTTTTAACTTTAACAACTACACGCTGAAAACTAGCAAACTCAGGTTATCCAAAAAAGGCGTAAAACCTGATATGATATGATATGATATAAAATGATATATTGTACATCTAAATCACTTAAGATTACTACAGGGCAAATTTAAAGTGTATGACCTTCATTATTACTTACAAAATAAAGAGAATGGGTTGGACAATGACTTCTGGTCCTGGAAGATAAAAAATTGACTTTAAAACTAATAAACATTACTTAAAAGTATTATGATGAAAAGGTAAGTTTGTTCATTATCCATAATTTTTTTAATGTAGCCACCTATTATTTTCACTGAAGCCAGTGATTATCCATTTCGCTTTGACATCTTCAGGCTATCATCTGCGTCTTCTGTTCATATTCCAGCTTAATTAAATACTTTTACATACCTGCAACCGTCAGTTCGTTTATCTACAATTAATCTATCGTCGGCAACTTCCGTCAATTTGACTGGTTTGCAGAGTGCACATTGTACTAATTTATTTAAAAATAATTTAAAAATAAAATTGTCACCTATAAAATCACATATTCTTCAAAAATATAACATTTCCACACCTTTTAAAATTATCGACGGAAGACGCAGATCGTATCCATTTATATACAAGTGCGATTTAAAGAGGTGCAAGTGCTGCAGTTTTTTAAAATGTAGTTCAACAATTAAATCTACAGTCAATGGTAGAACTTTTTCAGTAAACATCGATTCAGACATTGACTGACAATCGGACAATATTATTTATGTTTTAACCTGAAATGCTTTAAATTGTGGGATTCAATATGTTGGACAAACTGGGCGCCCTTTGAAAACACGTTTTAGTCAGCACTGTTCTAAAATAAGAAACAATCATAAAATCAATACATTTTTATATAAACATTTCAAACGATCAGGCCACACTTTAAAACATGTTAATATTCAACCTGTTGAAAAAGTTATATTGGATAGCAGTGCTTCGAAAGCATTTAAAATTAGAGCTAGACTTATATCGGAGCAAAAATGGATACAAAAACTCCAAACACCCTATCCACTTGGATTAAATGATAATATTTATCAAGAAGGCAACATTTCAAATAATCCTGATTTTGACATTTTTGATTTGCTAGAATTACGAAAACGAAAATCGAGGTCACACGGGATAAGGATTAATGGTAACATCAAAAGAAAATCAAAACACGTATTCATTGTTCTATTCATGACCTTCAAAATATTTTAAAACATTCTGGTAGACATGCTATGCTGTCGCGTTTAGCTTCTCTTTCTATTTCTAGTTTACAAAAAGTGGATAAGGAAGCCGATGATATTGTTATTAGAACTCATCCACTTTATGAAGTTGCAAGCCTTACTCAGTGTTACACTCGGCATGTTCTAAGACCACACATTGACTTGGAATCTGATCACCAAAGACATTTTCTTAAAATTTCATTTTTAAATAAAGGCATAGATTTTATTGACCTTCCAAGTATATTTAAAGATAAAACTGTTGAATCGGCTATACCTAATTATTTCAAGAATACTGAAACACCCATCGTTTGTTATAAATATAACAAACCTATAAGAAACACAATTTTCAATTACAACAAAATTACCTCGGATTTACAGATTGTTGAAAACACACCATCATCTTGAGACTGTTCTAATTCAAAATTTTGCTATCAACCTGCCGGTCATATCGTTACAGGGGATCTAAATGTTATCAAAGACTTTAGAATCCGCAACTTAATTTCAAAAGGTCCAAAATACAGAATTCCATCGGACATCGACTTTAATACCTGTCGTGCGGAAATTGCAGAGTCTTTAAACTCTTTTTGCAATAAATGGTGTAAACGAGAACATGCTGAGCCTAATGCTCTTTCAAACTGGAAAAAACAAATATTCAAAATAATTGACACTCGTATATCCTTCTATAAAAGAAACATAGCTTTACTACCACCTCGACCTCGTTTTAACTTTCGTCATTTGAAAAGGGTATTCAAGATTTTCACAACAAATTTGTTTTAACACCTGCTGATAAGGCTTCAAATAATGTTATTATAGTGTGACGTATACACTATAAAAATGTTCAAACTGAAGAGCTTAATAGCACTAATGCTTATACACTGACTTCTTCATCTGAGAGTGATATTGTTACTGCACACACTCTACAAATTACAAAATTTAGAATCAGTGTTGAGCCGAAACAAGACAAAGTACCTACTATGTATTGGTTGCCTAAAATGCACAAAACACCGTACAAAGCAAGATTTATCGCTAACTCTAGTTCTTGTACAACTACAAAGTTATCCGTGCTCTTAACATCTTGTCTTACAGCTATAAAAGAACATGTAATTAGGTATTGCGAAAAAGTTTTTGAAACTACTGGCAAAAATTTATTTTGGTCTATAAAAAATTCAAATGACGTTTTGAAGAAACTTAAATCAAATAATTTTCAGGCGTTCTGTTTGTCTACATATGATTTTTCTACCTTGTATACTTCTCTCCCTCATAATTTAATAAGAGACAAGCTAACCAGTCTCATTGAAAAAACTTTTGCTAGAGAAAATAAAACATTTATTGCTTGTAATGAACATAGGGCATTCTTTACAGATGGTTCTTATGATAATTATACTTCATGGACCTGTCAAGACCTTATACAGGCGCTCACATTTTTATTGGATAATATTTATTTGAGATTTGGTACCTCTATTTATAAACAAGTAATAGGCATTCCAATGGGTACTAATTGTGCACCCCTTGTTGCTGATCTGTTTTTATACTGTTATGAAAGAGATTTTATGTTATCTCTTTCTACCGAACATCAAGATGATATTATTACAGCTTTTAACAACACATCGAGGTACCTTGATGATTTATTAAATATAGATAATAAACATTTTCCATCACTGGTTAATAAGATTTATCCTAAAGAACTACATCTTAATAAAGCGAACACTTCAGAAAAGCAAGCAAACTTTCTTGATTTAAATCTATCCATTGAAAATGGTTACGTCACTACTAAAATTTATGATAAAAGAGATGATTTTAATTTTAATATAGTAAATTTTCCGTTTCTAGACGGCGATGTTCCTCGTGCAACTTCTTACGGGGTTTATATCTCACAGCTTGTTCGCTTTTCAAGAGCTTGCAACGATGTGAATGATTTCAATGAACGTAATCTTTGCATTACAGAAAAACTTTTAAAACAAGGTTATCGGTATCACAAATTAAGGAAAACCTTTTGCAAGTTTTATCGCCGATATCCAGATCTAATTCATAAATACAGGTGCAGTTTAAAATCACTATTGCAACAAGGTATTTCACAGCCAGTTTTTTATGGAGATTTAATTTATAAACTTAAGAAGATAAAAGGCGATGTTAATTTCTCCCGGTTATTCGTAAAAACCATCTGTAAATTTAAAAAGAAAGGTTACCAACATGA
This sequence comes from Corbicula japonica, assembly GCA_038501625.1. Classification (NCBI taxonomy): domain Eukaryota; kingdom Metazoa; phylum Mollusca; class Bivalvia; order Venerida; family Cyrenidae; genus Corbicula; species Corbicula japonica. The sequence continues at coordinate 834,226 of JAZAYU010000179.1, read as the reverse complement.
TATTTTACAGCGCTCTGCAGGCCTGGTGATTAACCCATCTACAGTTGATCATTATGCTTACCTCTTTGGTTGCACGACGGTGGCAGGGGTTTAAGAGTTTATGAAAGTTTATGGGGAAATCTTTTCTGAAAAGAACCTAGAAGCTCGATTTGTTTCTTTTATCCCTGTCATCGTGTTCTTGCTGATTTTACTCCAGGTGCTCTGGTCTCTGTAAGATCATTGAGTACCCGCCCTTTGGCTTTGCAATGCTATTAAATTCTTATGTTTATATGTTTGTATGCTTTTGCATGCAACATTGTTGAGCTGATGGGTGGGTTGGAGTTATTTCACCAAGACAATTTGTACTTGTTTTGTGATACGAGAACCTGTTGGGGCAAGTGTGAGGTTGGTGCACCCTAGAACCTGGTTTAAACCCCCAGTGGCAATTTGTTTTGCCACTGACCGTTCCAAGGCGGTAACCCCTCTGGTTCTCACTTCCGTTATTTGTTTGTGGCGTCCATTTTGAAACTGATTTTTGTAATACCATGCTCTCTTTTCCTCTCTACTTTTTGGCTGTGTGGGGAGGCTGTGTATGCTGGATGTGGCCATTCCTGATATGCATATTTCATTTTTTTCAGAAATATTAAGATTTATATTCATTTTTACCGAACTGTGTTACCATGTTGTGATTGTTTATTAACAGAGAGACAGTAAAGGATCAAACAGTTATGTTTTCTTCACTCAACTACCTAAATACAGATGGAAACTTGTTTAATTTTGAGCGATTGGTCGAATTTTTCCATCTTCTTCGGTGATTTTCACCACAATGTAGGGACTGTACGCAAAAACCAGTGCAGTTTTATATAGCTTATGTTAGCCTAGAACGATTGCAATCACTAACGTGATTTAAATCGGCATAAGTAAAAGAAAAAAGTAAAAATACTAACGCTTTTCTCACTCTCATCCAAATCTCTAGCCGATCTTATCCTCCGAGCCTGGCATTGTCTTCCGAGTGTTGATTATTGGGATACATACCGTGAGAAACGGCCCGCTTATTTATAGTAGCATTTTTTTCCGTTTCTAGGTCACCCGATTATTTATAGTAACGTTCTAACCGTTTTTTTGTACGAAATTAATTGTAACAAAGAAAATAGTTGTCGAAATGACGCTTCGTGGGACACTTGTTTCATGTAACGATCAGTCTAAATATTTACCATTATTAAGCGCTGATCGAGCAATTGTTACACATTTATCGAAAGATTAGACATTTCGCTACATGTATATGCATACGGACCTTGGGTGAATATATTTTTCACTGGAACCTTTGTTTATGCGTGCACGTTTTTTGATCTCTGATAATATGAAGATGTGTTGTTTTTTATTTGTTGTATAGCCTTAAAACGCGATATTGACGAGATCTAGAAAAAAGTACGGACAACGCAACATTATTTTATTTCTTCCGTCGGGAATTCAAAAATGGAAAACGAAATAAAATGTTGCAATGGTTTTTTTTACTCATAGGAAAAAAAAAACATCAACTACCCTTTGGAAAATAATGTTTTCAGGAATTTAACATTTGCCATTAAATATTACCTACAATCAAACGCAGACAATAATATCAGATGTCTGAATATTTGGCGGTAAATACCACGTGATTTGTTCGAAAAACACGTTGTTTGCTCGCCGAATACATCATAAACATATGACGTAAAATACATATGACGTACAATAAAACGTAAACAATACGTCAGACCTGTGCAATTAAAAAGACATGATTTGCACGAGATGCACGCTTCTTGCGCGAAGCACGTGAAGGGTTTCGTCGTGGGTGGTATTTGTGTTCTGTTTTAGTTTAGGTCTAAGAACGATTCGCATGAATGCCACGATGCTTGCGATCAGAATTATGCATTTATCGGTTACAGATAGAAATATTGCTTTCAACATTCAATTATTTAACAAATATCACAGAGATGTAAACAACTTTTTTGAAACTAAACGTTTCAAATTTAGATTTTATCGAATCCTTTCTGCACTGAAAAGGCTTTCAATTATCAATAATTAAAAATAATGTACGATCTTTTACATTAGATTTCACTGGCGTTGAACTTTGACCTGTAGATAGCGTCGGGTTACAGCAAAAACGCAGTATATACATATTTTTGGTAAAATCACGTTTTTTACATAAAGACATGCAGTTTTGTCATTTGCACATTGTCAAAAAATTTCAGGACTGTAGGTAATTTCGTTTAGAAGATATTGACATGTGACCAAATCAAGTATTGATTTGCCTGTGTTTTTCGTAGAACCATAACCCCGTATATTGATGTGCAGTCTATAATGTCGCACATATACAGGAAAAAATTGAGCTGAAACCCTGCATTTCAAAATACAACTCCTTTGCATTACCAATTTTCCTATATATGCAACTAATTTGCAAGAGCAAAATCCTCAGTTTTAGAAATACGATGTTTTTGCACATACAAAAATGGTAAAATTATCAGTGCTGTTTGAGCAAAATCAAAGTATGAGAAGATGCAAGGCTTCAAGTCAGTGAGATTTTAACAAGCGGTTGGTGCAGAGACCAAGTATTTAAAACTGATGTGTTTTAGTACTGACAGATTGCCAAATGAATTGTTTAAAGGTCAGCCCAATCCATGTATAAACAGAAACAATAGTTTTGCTGGAAACATTTATCTTTTTGATAGCTATTTGGGTGATAAAAACAAGTATATTTGAATTCAATTTATAGTGATTAGACAAAAAAAAGTACACTAAAGCAGAAACACTCTGAGAAAACAAGGAATAACAGTCAGAAGAAGTGGCTGTCCAATATAGTAACAATAATTAAAATTTAACGCAAGTCATTGGTATCAGTATGGTTCAACTATTTAAAGCCTGTCTCACATAGAGCCCGCCCGGCTAGCTCAGTGGATAGAGCATCGGACTGTCAATCCAGGACTCGTGAGTTCGATCCCCAGCCGAGGCGGGAAAAATTTCTCCGTGACAATTGAACTCGGACATTGCGTCTCTCACCTCTGATTCAAGTGAGGAAGCAGTCAGTCGCTTGCGGAAAAATTGGTTAGTACTGGTAAGAGACCCAGGAACACCGGTTAGGTGGACTGACCGCCGGGATATAACCAGAAAGGTGTTGAAACCAGGCGTTAAACCCCCAAACAAACAAACAAAACAAACAAAGTCTCACATAGAACACGGTTGAGCGCACGGTTCAAATACGGTATGATCGGTTATACACGGGTTGACTGGTACGAGTATAGAGCTCCAACCGTGCCTGGGGATAAGTGAGTACAAGTAAGACTTGAATGTAGCACGAGTATGTACAAACAAAGCACGGATATACTTTGTCAAGCAAGGTTTGTCACGGTTTGAACACGATTTGCAAACAATTTTCATAGTATTGTTCCATGTACGGTCTAGTACGGTCTGTTACAGCCTAGTATGATTAAACACGACATTTACTTGATGAAATGGACATTTACAGGGTTTAGATACGGTTCGACCGACTTATTTATATGACAATTTATATAAGATATTGACTTGGTAGAGCTCACTCGTGGTTTGGACTTCATGTGCGGTTGTATATATGGTCTCTAACGGTCTTATACGATCATTTATACGATCATTCACGGACATGGCACCCATGCCAGTTTTTAAAAAGTTTTAAAAATCATACACGGCTTTCACGGATACACTCAACTGGCCCGAGTGTAACTCGGATAATTCCACGGTTGGTTCGGTTGTATGTACGCTTTACACGGGTGGCCAACCATATAAGCCGTGTGTTCTGTGTGAGACAGGCTTAATTATACAAGCAAATGAAGGACAGGGCGACAAAGTTCTGAACTCACGTAGATTAAGAAGAGAAAAAGACTCTTGTCCTGGCGGCTGCTTTTTGATGCAGTTTTCTTCGTCTAAGAAGCAATAAGCGAAACAAGTCTTGAGTTGCACCAGTGTCTTTGTAATCATCTTCCAGTAAAGTAGCAGACTCTCTTCCATTAGCTGTTGCAAATCTGTCTAGTTTTACAGAGAAAACTGACCAAGAAATGATCACAATAAAACCTTCACTAAGTACTGTGTTGTTCTCGCACGGATGAAATATGTCTTGCCTACATATTGGTATTCAGTGTTCTTGAACATCATTAAGCTTGTGAAACATTAGAAAAGATGCACCGATTCAGTCAAACCCTCTAGACAAAGCATTAATAGCAACATCAGCATTACCAATAGCAACATGCTCTACACACCAAATCATGCATGCTGCAAGGAAGGAACCCAAGATTTTTACACCAGTCAAGCAAGAACTATCATGAAAGTGTAAAGCTAATCTTGAAACTGGAAACGAAACTTCGTAAAGACTGAACTGAGTGGAAATGACTACATTAAAACACCTCATTAAGACCGCCAGGAAATTGAGACCAACTCGTTATTAAGACCATTATTTCACAGCACTTTGAACAATTTTGCACTATTTTCCAACCCTATAGTAGGACCACCTCTCTATAAAGACCACTTAAGTCCAGTCTCAGGGGTGGTCTTAATAGCAAGGTTTCACTGTATATATCAGCTACTGGTAAACAGGAGGCCAATAATAGAATGAAGAAATTTCATGTGAGTGTTCACATTGCAGGTAGTGCAGTAATGGAGGATAGAACATAACTGACACATTTTTGGAGACGTGGGGTCTTATGAGAGACGGAAGAATTTCTCCAGGAAAAAATAAAACAAAAATTATTAATGGCTGTGGAACAAAATGTTTCCAAAAAGAAACACGTAAGACGAAAATTCCACATTATTAATATTTACGTGTGCAAACTGCTTTGTTTTCTTAAAATGTTAGATGTTAGCGAGCCCAACTTGTTTAGGGTATGCATTAGCCAATAAAGTAGCTGATAATTTTGAAGGAAAAGAACGATGAAATGCCCCTTATGTGAATGGCAACATAATTATTGGATCCTTCTTTAATGTAGCCTCAAATCACCAACAGAAGAGCTTGCAGATATAGATGTCAACACGTTACTCCATATAATAATAAAAATAATAGATCCGTATCAGCCGGCACATCCATGCCATTTAATCAGGATCTGCACTGGTTGCTTTTTGGACAGAGATAACCTAACAAATCAAAACAGGAACCGTTTACATCCTGATCAAACAGCACGGATGTGTCAGCTGATCTGGATCTAAACTGTTCGCCCTAGCAGTTAAGGTGTATCTATAGAGGAAAGGTTTAAACAAAGAGAGTAGACACTGATGCTGAGGTAAAATGTGTTAAATATTTATAAAGGACATTAATGACTGATTTAGTAGTCATTTTGGATGTCGGGACTAAAAAAATTAATTTATACTTTAAAACTCATAAAACAATTACTTTACGCATGCATACTTATTAGATTGTGACTCAGATACAAGCATTTCGCTTCATTTGACACTATAAAATGTAACAAAGAGTACCAGCAAAAATCATGTATATACAACTGCGTTATTTATGCATGGCAAATTCCTTTGGATTTCGAGTATGTGTTCCAGCAAAACTATCGTTTCTCAACATACTGCGTTATTGCACAAACAAAATCTTTAAAATTATTACAAACCGTAAGAGCAAAAACAATTTTTACTTATATCTTTAAAAATACTACATGTATTGACAAATCGCTTATAGTGAACATAGAACATGTCATTTCTAATGTATATGTGAAGAAATGTATCCAAAGGATACTTTTTATTGAAAATACAATGTTTTTTGTTTCCCCTTAAAAAATTTAGAAAATGGCGATACTGCGTTTTTGCTCTAACCCGACGATAGTTGTTATTTATTAATGATCTTGTTGTTTATTTTTAGTTTCCAAATGAGAGTACGGCACACGAAAATACACCATTTAATAAAATTTAATTTAAATATGGTCCAATATTTATTACAGTTGCGTTTCGTCTAAATATAATTATTCAGCAATAGCAAGTTTCGCAAAAATGATCTCCATTTGAATTATCAACATTCGGCACTTTCCCGTTAGTCAAGAAGAGGTTATCTCCCGTGGAAATTGTACGATTATTTGTGTTTTTTGTTTTGTTTTTTGTTTTGTTTATACTGAACAAATATCCAAAGTAACTCTAGAAAGCTTAGTTACTTTGTACATGTAGTATCGCAACACTGAATTTACATAAGCGTAATTGTATGAAATATTTGTTTCTTAAGTTTCAGTTTCTAAACAAACTACTTTTTGAATGCGCATGCATGCTACAAAAACAAAACAAAACGCAACAATAGCTCATCGCACTTGCATTTTATTCAGATATTTAAATTAATATGAATTGAATTGAAATTAATGTCCGTGAATAACGAAAGATAATTATCAGTCGTATCGGGACGCTCGTATGGTTACACCGCCGGAACTAAATAGTTTAGCACCTAAATGATTAAGATGTTTTGCTTTATTTTTTCTCAATAATGTAAAATCTTCATAAGACAATAAAATTTACAGTGTTGTTAGAAATACAATGGTGAATACACTCTAAGGCATGATTATCGTGCAGACAATGTTCTTTAAAAACTTAAATCCCGTCGTAAGTTCGAGTCATGTATACGCACGTGTGCCCCGCGTTGAGAATTTGCGGGAACTTAATATGAATCGTGAACTATATCGTTTTTGATAGTGATTAACATTATTCTGATGTAAAATGTTTAAAATCACTAAAAATTACCTATGAAAACTATTGTAATAATTCAGTAAATTTATTTAATCTGACTTGACATATGTGCAGTGATAATGCTACCATGCTTAAATATGGTCGCTAACAAAAATGATAATCTTCTATGCTTACCTCTTTGGTTGCACGACGGTGGCAGGGGTGTAAGAGTTTATGAAAGTTTATGGGGAAATCTTTTCTTAAAAGAACCTAAAAGCTCGATTTGTTTCTTTTATCCCTGTCATCGTGTTCTTGCTGATTTTACTCCAGGTGCTCTGGTCTCGGAAAGATCATTGAGTACCCGCCCTTTGGCTTTGCAATGCTATTAAATTCTTATGTTTATATGTTTGTATGCTTTTGCATGCAACATTGTTGAGCTGATGGGTGGGTTGGAGTTATTTCACCAAGACAATTTGTACTTGTTTTGTGATACGAGAACCTGTTGGGGCAAGTGTGAGGTTGGTGCACCCTAGAACCTGGTTTAAACCCCCAGTGGCAATTTGTTTTGCCACTGACCGTTCCAAGGCGGTATCCCCAAAGGTTCTCTTGTTTATTAATTGTTTGTGGCGTCCTGTTTGAATTGACATACATATATAAAACATGAGCTCTCTCTCTCTCTCTCTTCCTCTCTTCTTTTTCGCTGCGTGGGGAGGCTGTGTTTTTTGAGTGTGGCGATTCCTGATATGCATATGTTGCTTTTCTATTAATTTTAAAACAAAGTAGTTGTTTTTAAATTTATAGAATAATAATTCTAAAGTGTTTGTCAAATTCAGTTTGATGCCTAATTGACCGTCTATAATTCTTTGTAAGAGATTTGACGATTTTATTACCGATAAGATGTAGATATTACTAATAGTTGTAATGGCAACATTTGCCCGAGGCAGATAAATTTCCGAAATTTTAGGGAATTTACATGTACATTGTGACATTCTTATTTTGACTTTTCTTTAAGAAAAAACTAAATCAAAAGCAAGTGCGAATGAATACCGCTATTACAGAATTTAAGAGAATCATACTAAGGGCCTTATAGTTTTTATAAATGTATCATTATCTAAGCTGTCCAACAAGCATTTAATTTACATGGAGTTCTCATTGTTTTCCTTTGCCGGATAGGATCGCCTTCACGTCTAAGTCTTGATGCTAACATGGTAATGTCAATTTTGCAATGCCAGTCGGAAGTTTCTCGCCATATTTCATTATATTTATTAGAAATCTACATGTTTTGACATTTACAACAGTTACTGAAATTTGTTGAACGAAAATATTTAACCGTGGAAACGGTAAAAACGCACGGACGCGGAAATGGAACGCTGGAAACGCTAGAAACGGAAGAAACGCTAGAAACGGAAGAAACGCTAGAAACGGAAGAAACGCTAGAAACGGAAGAAACGCGGGAAACGCAGCGTTGAAAGCGTTTTAATCGAAATGGAAACGGAATGGAAACGCAACGGAAACGGAATGGAAGCGCAGCGGAAAACGTTGCCAATTGAAATGGAAATGAAACGGAGTGGAAACGCAAAAAAATATCATTTTCTTGATTTTAAGTTCTGTATCCCTAATATAGTGTTCGTCATCACGTAAAACCGAAATCTAATTTCTTATTGATAGCAGTACTAACAGATTAGTACGGGGATTCTTCCGACCGACACATTGCACAAAAAGTTATAAAATGGTCAATCCGGGGCAGGGCAGCATGGACAGTAAAAGGCATTTCCATAGATGCTCAAGAACAGGCGTAAACCAAGCCGAAAGTGCAATATTTACATGTTTGTCATGTGAGATTCAGAGGGTCGATATCTGTTGCCGCAATTCGCATTATTAAGTCTTCGTAAATCAATTAACTGATAACTTTTAGTTCCTGTAAAGTGTATAACGCACACCGCTTTCAAGTTATTAGAAACAAAAATATTCGGTATTTTGATGTAGATGATATAACGGTTACATAAATATCTGATGTCGAAATAATCCTCATTTAATAATGATAAATAATATCTTAGAAGGAAACACTTGTTTCCTGATTGTTTTCTGTAAACTCCTTGAAGAACCCGCAATGTTCCAGTTCAAATTGCACTGAGAATCTTATCCCATATGTTTTATTCAGTGATACGAACGAACGATGTTTGGCCTATTGTTTACGAATATTTGACTTGTGTCAATAATTTTTTATTTATTTCGAAAACAATTAATTCAGAAATCAGTTGAAATATGCATTCAATCATCCAAACGACACCATTTATTTCAGCGGTTGCAATAATAACAACGATGCATTATCGTAAGTAGAGTTAATTCAAAAAAAGTTCACTTGACTTAATTAAGTTTATTTCATTGCTTATTGCTCATTATGTTCGATTTTTACTAAAAATGACAAAATTTCGATTTACTTGAATCTTTGAAAGTTTCATACATTGACGTTTTGAATAGTATGACCATGCTGAGAGCAACTCTCCGCATTTTAACGCAACTGATCTGATTTGAAATGTTTGTCTTCGTGTCAGTCGATGTTAAAGGTAATTTTGCAAGCAGATCTGTCAATTGCAACTGTTTATCAAAATTTACACGAGTAAACAGTATAATTTAGAACATTTTGTGCAATAATAATTTTCGTGTTCGCTTAAACATTACAATATTACGGTAAACTTCCACATGAAAGGTCAAACATTACAACGCTGGGAATCGAACTCGTACGGCGGCACCGCCTATCCAGTAAACGTCGAAAACCCACCGATTGAACTAGCAAGGGCAACCCCGAAAAGGTGTTGCTGGTATCCCTAATATAGTGTTCGTCATCACGTAAAACCGAAATCTAATTTCTTATTGATAGCATTACTAACAGATTAGTACGGGGAGTCTTCCGACCGCCACATTGCACAAAAAGTTATAAATTGGTCAACCCGGGGCAGGGCAGCATGGACAGTAGAATGCATTTCCATAGATGCCCAAGAACAGGCTCAGTCAAGCCGAAAGTGCAATATTTACATGTTTGTCATGTGAGATTCAGAGGGTCGATATCTGTTGCCGCCATATGCAACATATATCGACCCTCTGAATCTCAAAGACGCTTTCTAATATTTTCGGGACTTTCGATGAGATGTGAATTATAACCATGAGAAACCCAAATGTTTCGATTTTGTTCCCTAGAAACATCGAGAACAACTTGATCCTGACATAGTGTGAGCAAATGTCTAAAATTTTAACACGTTTTGTTTAGTTTTGAGACTTAAACAGGGGAGCAGTCAAACAGAGAAATTGCTTTTTACTTACAAATATGCTTTTGACTTTTAGAATTAAGCAAAGTTGTATCATGCTTTTTTTACATGTAATTATATCGAAGTACAACAGTCTGTAAACATTTAGAAACTTAACTTGAGCTTGGAATTTGGTCTCTAAAACAGTCCTTATTGCCTGGTAATATTTGGATTGGTGCTTTTTGACAACCCTTTTGCGTACACGAGACGTTCATAATTGATTTTCAATTGAATTGTGGCCTTCGACCTGCTATGATATTAATAGCACTGCATTCACTTCAAACTCTGAGGGGACACAGATTTTTACAAATTACGCAAGGGGAAAAACTCTCCTCCAACCATAAGGGGAGGGAAAACAATTGAAGTAAATATTATCAGTTTTTATATATCTTTGATTTATAGAAAAAATGATGTTTTGGATAAAAGTAAGCATCTGTTCTTTATTTTAGCAAATATATTGCAAGATGTCTGATAAACACCAAGATAAAGTGATTATCAAAATATCGAATAGTATTTCGGATGACTGGACAGAATGTGCGCGAGCATGTGACATTTGATAACGTCACGAAAATATGAGAAACCCGGAAAATATGAGAGAGAGGCATATGTGGAGTTGAATTGTGAAATGGACCTCGCGATGTTCCGTCACTGACACTGACTGAGCGTAGCGTAGACCAGCTCCACAATTCAGTTTTGTATAAGAGTTTATAATAAAACTTAGTTTTCAGTCAATAACATATGAATTATCATTCACAATGTGATGTAATTATAAGGATATTCCATGTATCAATTAAAGATTTATCAATATTCAATATTGCGTTAACTGAGGTAAATGAAAAACATTTGGGTTGTAAATTTAAGCAAGAAACATTAAGTTTGTGTTTTACACATTTAAAAACCCTAAATGATTTTCCTAAAATTATAAGATTTGAAGTAAAAGTCAAATAGCCAGTTGTGCAGCTTAATTCAGAGAAAGTTGACGCAGACTTGTATTATTTTTGAAAATCATAAATATCATGAACAAGTAGGCTAACAAATGTTGGGCACATTTTTAAAAATCTTTTGGCAAAATTTATGACATGATTAATCATAATCCGAGATAATTTAAGTTGGAGCTCGATAAGAGGCAGTGCCTTAGTTCATTTTATTATTTACATTACTGCCCATAAACAGGCCTAATCAAACCGACGCTGTTGAGAATATGACACGCAGAATTTAATCCCCCCCTTCCTGAAATCCTGGATCCGCCCCTGCCGAGCCTGCAGTATTTTTTTTATATTTGTCGTGTTCGAATGTCTTCAAAGTTCCCTTTTCATCAAAATTAGTTTAAATGTTTACAATAACCCACTTTTTAAGTTTGTTAACTTAAGCAATATCTAAACACATATTATTTTGTTCCACCGGATTACTTAACGATGAAGAAATTATGTAAATCTTGCCCAACTCTGTTTGCATTCATCACAATTTAATCAATTTGCCATCAACACTATAAACCTTGTGTTACGGTGTTTATAGTGGTTTTTTTTCTAACGTAATGTAGTCAATGTATTTTAAAGTTTCATTAACACAATGAACTTACTGCAGGGGGTAGGACGTTAAGTAGTTTATAGAATACATTAAGTGGGAAAAAATGTTTTGCAGAAAACAAAATGGCGTAAATTCGTCAAAATCTGAGGACTTTAAGCCGTTTTTATTCAAAGTAAGTAGCTTTTTTCTTGGTATTTTACAATATAAGTGTATGCATTCTGTGGCGCAAAGTATATATTTCAATCGGCAATAAACCGTTTCATGGTAAACTTGAAGATGAAAAAGTAATTGAAGAGGTTTTAGCCCTCGGTGCAATATTTACCCATGTCTTTCATGTCATACTGTCATGGAACATACGCCTTTTCTGGCCATGTTTGTCGTACATTTTGCATGCCTTAAATAGATAATCATGCTTGAAAGACTTTGCACTTACTGTTCTGTTTTTGCATCAACTGCTGACGTTGCCTGAACATATTTTGACCACATTAAGCCCTGTTTTTGTTTATAGAAAACACTTTATACCCGTTTTGTTTCGTAGAAAACATGATGATTTGCATGTCTATGGCCCATAAATTAACATGGTGGTTCTGTGAAATGGCTATATAATTAAATTTGAACAATTAACAAGGGTTTGCCAGTGAAACAGAAGACATGTTCCAGTATAGTACGGTAATTTTCTGCAATTAGATTTATAGCTGTCTAAATGTGTTGTGTAAATAGCCATTAAAGACCTTTGTCTCATTACAGCAGTCATGTTGGTCTTTATATAGAAATTGCACTCTGTGACAGTTCATTTGTAATATATAACATAAAGCATTGGATCAAAGGACACTTGAGTCCAACTTGTTTTGAGTTTCCTCCATTAACAGTCTATTCTAAAAATTTCAGAGATCACCTGTTTGATCAGAGAGAAAGACACAAAGCAAAACATGGAAAATGGAAAAAAACAAGTATTAAAGAAGCTCCAAGACGGTGTCTACTCAGTACGGCACATTACAAGGTTGATGAAAGACCACACCATATATACTGTATAATTATGGAGAAAAGGGTTAAAATGACTGACTGTTATTACTTTCATTGATAGTTCTATTTCATGTGATCTCATGCTGACTTTGTACTGTGATTGAATAACATGTCAATGATCTCAATAAATATTTAAAATCTGAGTTTTGACTCCTTATCCAGTCTTGCTCATGTACATGAAACAGAAAGGTTAACTTAGCATCTGTTTTCTAATATACTATCTCAAGTTGCAGTGAGATGTATAAAACAAAATTAATTTGGAAATAGCTGCCTAAGAATTGAAGGATCCTGCATACATGTATGGTTGCATAACATGGTTGACAAAACGTTATAAACATTCTTATTCAAATTAAATTAGTAATTGCATTCATGATTGATTGAAAAAAAGGTGAAATATGCATATCAGGAATCGCCACATTCAGAAAAAACAGCCTCCCCACACAGTCAAGAAGAAGAGAGGGGGAGAGAGCATGGTTAATAAAATAATCAGTTTCAAAAAAGACACCACTAACAATAAACAAAAATGAGAACCCGAGGGGTTACCGCCTTGGAACGGTCAGTGGCAAATCAAATTGCCACTGGGGGTTTTAACCAGGTTCTAGGGTGCACCAACCTCACACTTGCCCCAACAGGTTCTCATATCACAAAACAAGTACAAGTTGTCTTGGTGAAAAGACTCCAACCCACTTATCTGCCTAACAATGTTGCATGCAAAAGCACACAAACATATAAAACATAAGAAGCTAAGAGCATTGCAAAGCCGAAAGGGGTACTCAATGATCTTACCGAGACCAGAGCTCCTGGAGTAAAATCAGCAAGAACACGATGACAGGGATAAAAGAAACAAATCGAGTTTCTAGGTTCTTTTAAGAAAAGATTTCCCCAATAACCTTCATAAACTCTTAAACCCCTGCCACCGTCGTGCAACCAAAGAGGTAAGCATAATGATCAACTTTAGAAGGGTTAATCACCAGGCCTGCAGAGCGCTGTAAAATATCATGTTGGTAACCTTTCTTTTTAAATTTACAGATGGTTTTTACGAATAACCGGGAGAAATTAACACTGCCTTTAATCTTTTTAAGTTTATAAATTAAATCTCCATAAAAAACTGGTTGTGAAATACCTTGTTGCAAAAGTGATTTTAAACTGCATTTGTATTTATGAATTAAATCTGGGTATCGGCGATAAAACTTGCAAAAGGTTTTCCTTAATTTGTGATACCGAAAACCTTGTTTGAAGGACTAGCTGAACAACCAGTTCAAGCCATTTACTCTGTTGTACTGACTACTTCATCACATGCATCAGGGCAGGGTAGGATTAGATGAGTCAAAAAAGAGGGATAAAAATATATAAGTAACACAATTTTAATAGATAATGTGTGGTAAAATTTGTAAAGTACTAAATTTTAATACCAAGGACATGGTTATATACTCTGAAATTGTAGAAGTAGTTTGTGCCACAAACTTACTAACATACAAAAACAGAGACTGCCTGAGTAACTCCTACATACCTGTTGTTTTTGGAAGTAAGTTGGGAGGTATAAATATATATTGCTATCAACATATAAACAAGAAGTACTCTACAAAGCAGGAATTCTTATGAAACATTTTATTAGGCACCCATTAATGTACTATATTGCACACTGCAGTGACAAAGTGTGACTTGCTAATTATTAATATTGTACATATATTCAAATTTGCATGCAAAAGGGTTATTTTATGCAACCACATAATCCATGATAAAAACACAAAAATCTTTCCGTTTAGAATAAAATTACACACAACAAGCAGATAATAAAACTATCTTTTCTGAAAACAATATAAAATTTATTACTGATTATCATACAAAAACAAAGATTCAGTATCATTTGAAAAGGCATTGCATGCATACAATTAATGCTCATATTTTGCTTTTTTTTTAGAAACCTTTGAAATGAAAATTAAAATGTTGCTTTTCAAAATAAGGTAAGAGAATACACTAAGTAGTATAAATTTCTGTTTAGGTTCAGTTCAGGATAATTAGTGTTTACAAGTTCAGCTGTTGTCTGGTTTTAATCATTCTAACATCAAACTTACTAAAACACTGCACAAGCTTTTTTGTTAACAAAACATTTACAAAATTAAAAAAAAATGTATCTAAACCGTTTCATCTACAGTATATGCCATTGACTGGATTTTTCTAAAGTCAACAAATTTTCCCCATAACAGTAAACGTTCAATTCCAAGCATAGATATGCACATTTAAATACTCAAGTTAAAAGATTTCTTCTTCATCAATACCAAGCCTAAACGATAGAAGAATTTTATTTTTATCAACATTGTTATGTGCCCGTACTGAGTAGACACCAGTCTCGGAGCTTCTATAATACTGCTTATTTTTCCATGTTTTGCTTTGTGTCTTTCTTTCTGATCAAACTGATGATATCTGAAATTTATAGAATAGACTGTTAATGGAGGACACTCAAAACATGTTGAATCAAGTGTCCTTCTTTGATCCAATGCTTTATATTATACATTACAAATGAACCGTTACAGTTCAATATAAAGACCAATATGACTGCTGTAATGAGACAAAGGTTACTGTCTTTAATGGCTATCTACACAACACATTTTAGACAGCTATAAATCCCATTGCAGAAAAATACTGTACTGGAACATGTCTTCTGTTTCGCTGGCAAATCCTTGTTTATTGTTCAAATTTAATTCTATAGTCATTTCACAGAACCACAATGTTCATTTATGGGCCTTAGACATGCAACTCATGTTTTCTACCAAACAAAACGGGTATAAATTGTTTTCTATAAATGAAAACAGGGCTTAATGTGGTCAAAATATGTTCAGGCAAAGTCGATAGTTGATGCAAAAACAGAACAGTAAGTGCAAAGCCTTTCAAGCACTATTATCTATTTAAGGCATGCAAAATGTACGACAAACATGGCCAGAAAAGGCGTATGTTCCATGACAAATACAAGAAAGACATGGGTAAATATTGCACCGAGGGCTAAAACCTCTTCAATAACTTTTTCATCTCCAAGTTTACCATGAAACGGTTTATTGCCGATTGAAATATATACTTTGCGCCACAGAATGCACACACTTATATTGTAAAATACAAAGAAAAAAGCTACTTACTTTGAAAAAAAAAACCTGCTGAAAGTCCTCAGATTTTGACGAATTTACGCCATTTTGTTTTCTGCAAAACATTTTTCCCACTTAATGTTTTCTATAAACTACTTTACGTCCTACCCCCTGTTACTGTGTCTAGGACAAGTTATTCCCGATACATGTATGATTAACACTCTAAAGTTGTGTGATCATATTAATTAAGAAGATTGAGGAACGTTTCGTTACTTTCGTATATGGCAATGTTGGCAACTCTCAGTGCAGTAACGCTAATGACATAATTTGGAATATTTATTACCACGGTATGTATCCCAATAATCAACAATCGGTAGCGGACTCCTGGAAGACAAAGTAATCACGGTATGAATCCCAATAATCAACACTCGGAAGACAATGCCAGGCTTGGAGGATAAGAACGGCTAGAGATTTGGATGAGAGTGCGAAAAGCGTCAGTATTTTTACTTTTATCTTTTACTTATGCCGATTTAAATCACGTTAGTGATTGCAATCGTTCTAGGCTAACATAAGCTATGTAAAACTGCAATGGTTTATGCAGACAGTCCCTACATTGTGGTGAAAATCACCGGAGAAGATGGAAAATTCGACCCATCGCTCAAAATTAAACACGTTTCCATCTGTATTTAGGTAGTTGAGTGAAGAAAACATAACTATTTGATCCTTTACTGTCCCTCTGTTAATAAACAATCACAACATGGTAACACAGTTCGGTAAAAATGAATCTAAATCTTACTTTTCTGAAGATGTCAAAGCGAAATGGATAATCACTGGCTTCAGTGAAGATAATAGGTGGCTACATTAAAAATTTTATGGATAATGAACAAACTTACCTTTTCATCATAATGCTTTTAAGTAATGTTTATTAGTTTTAAAGTCAAATTTTTTATCTTCCAAGACCAGAAGTCATTGTCCAACCCATTTTCTATATTTGGTAAGTAATAATGAAGGTCATACAATTTAAATTTGCACTGTAGTAATCTTTAGTGATTTAGATGTACAATATATCATTTTATATCATATCATATCAGGTTTTACGCCTTTTTGAGATAACCTGAGTTTGCTAGTTTTCAGCGTGTAGTAGTTAACGTTCAAAATCATTCATTGGTTCTATACACACACACAGTACAAGACACAAGTGATGCTTGTAATAATTAGCAAGTGTTGTAATTTTGAAAGAGCAACAGCTTTGATACTTGAGAGAAAAGTGGAACTTAAGATCAAAACTTATCCACGTTTCTAGGTCCATAATTCTGTCAAAAGCTAACCAGAGTTATGTTACTTAAGCTGCACAGTCATCTTATTACAGTAATAGTAAGTACGTTTGCCAAGGTTGAAAGCAATAGCTTTGTTACTTCGGATAAAAATGGACATAAACACAAAACTAGGTCGAGCGCGGATGCAGGCGTAGCTCAGGTGATGACATAGGCTCATTAAAAAACAAATAGAAGAGCTTATAAACCACAGAAATCTACTGAATTGAGAAAAAAAAGAAAAACAATGATATAACTTGCAGAAGAACTGCTTGAATGGCGCCCCATTTAGATCAACATTTAAACGAATAATTCTAAGAAGATAAAGCCTTATTTTGTAATTTCCCATTGTTTGCTTTCTCTAGATTTTAGATATTTTGTTAAAAACTATGTATACTAAATACCAAAAGCAATATAATTTCTGTTGAACTTTTTTGTAGGTCAATGTGTACAATGACTGGACTATAGGTCCTTTTGGAAACATACCATCACATAATATCACTTAAATCGCTAAAGGGACATAAAAATAATAACCAATCGTTTATACATCGCTAAAATCTTATTTATCAATTCTTACGACATTTTGTCTATTATTATCACACATCGACACGTGGTAGTGATTGCCACTGCTGTTCCGTCATCACGTTAACACAGCTTTACAAGTAAGGTGCGAAACGGTTCTGAGGGTCCTTGTCTAAGGATGTCGATGTGTTTTTGTTACCTGTACATAGTGGTGTGGATCACGAATTGCTATAAATTCTAACAAAATTTTTGTAATATACGTTTTTCTGGCAAAAGACAATTGAAAAGTCACTAAAGGTGACTTATTTTATTTATTTTAATTTATATCCATCTAGGAGAATGATGCCGACGGCTCTTCATTATATTTTTCTAATAAACATTTTATTTCATTTCTCATTTTGAATCTGTTATTTCTATTGGTTGCAAAAGAAACCACAATTTGTCAAGGAAAGAACTTATGCAAATGTTAATCCCTTCATCACAAAACATTTTTTTAGATGAGGTGTCGCTTGAAGACATTGTTGACACACACACGCACGGACAAAGGCGAACATAAAACGTCATTTCACAGTTGAGAAATGATAAAAAAAACATAGTATTGATACATTTTCCTGAAGACAAAATTAAAAGCCTTGCGATTATTCATTTTGAGCCACCTATTATCTTTAACAAATTTTACTGAAGCCAGTGATTATCCATCTCGCTTTGACATCTTCAGAAAAAGTAAGATTTTGATTCATTTTTACCGAACTGTCTTGCCATGTTGTGATTGTTTATTAACAGAGGGACAGTAAAGGATCAAATAGTTATGTTTACTTCACTCGAATACCTAAATACAGATGGAAAATTGTTTAATTTTGAGCAATGGGTCGAATTTTCCCCCTTCTTCGGTGATTTTCACCACAATGTAGGGACTGTCTGCAAAAACCATTGCAGTTTTATATAGCTTATGTTGGCCTAGAACGATTTCATTCACTAACGTGATTTAAATCGTCATTAGTAAAAGATAAAAGTAAATATACTTACGCTTTTCGCACTCTCATCCAAATCTCTAGCCGTTCTTATCCTCCAAGCCTGGCATTGTCTTCCGAGTGTTGATTATTGGGATTCATACCGTGATTACTTTGTCTTCCAGGAGTCCGCTACCGATGAAAACCCCAATCAATAATTATTTATTATTGATTTAATCATTATGATAGATTTATCTGACGTTGATTGTTTCAATGAAAGTTAAATTGAATCATAAAAATCTACCCCTTGTTAAGAAGCAGTAGGGTGTGGGTGGGGAAAAACAACATTAATCATTGTTTCAAACTTTGTCTATTACATTTAAATATGAAATTAATGATAAATTAAAATAAGGTAGGGGTCGTTTCTAAAGTTAACAATCAGTAGCGTGTGTATCTTTAGAAACGTCCCCTACCTTATTTAAATTTAAAATTCAACAATCAATCTGATCCTTTCCTCCAAAATGACGATTTTAAAAGAACCACAATACATTTTTTAAAAAAATATGTAAGCTTTCAGCCAAAAGGATTGAAACTGTACTAACATATCTACAATCAAACTTGGCGATAGTTTCTTTTTTGGTTCAGTATATCATTATAAATATGACGATGATATGGCTTACACAATCATATGATGTCAAAATATTTACCATATAATAATGGTATTAATCATATTGAAATCACAGTAAACAAGTCTTTTCTCATATTTTTGCTCGTTGGAATTAAGCATACACTGACAGAAGACTTTGTTTTATCCATAATGCATTTAATTCTTACTTTATATTTATTGGAGTATTAAAAACCTAATATTTTGTTCTCCTGTTGTTTAATCAATGTGTCAAATTCATGTAGAGAGCAATAAATATACAAATATGTAAATGTTCATTAATTATTATTTAATCATCCTCATGAAACCGAATGTTTATATTTCAGTTTTAACGAGAACAATGGACATTTGTAAGTATCATTTATTTTCCAAAATCAAATTTACCTGTCCAAATTAATAAAAGTTAAGTTGTTGCTTATTACGTGCAAGGAAACATGTTCCATGTCCGTTTGTTCACTGCAAACTTTTGATTCACTTCCACAAAAAATGTAAAAATTAGCTAGTTTCGTATCAGGTAATGTTGAAAGTTTAGCGATACTCAGTATATATATGCCACTGTTTGGAATGTTTGTAAAGTGCGGTTATTATGATCTTGTCAGGCGCTATTTTAAGTTATGGCAAGTCCAATTCCAGTGATACACTAAATGGCTAACATACACCTTTTTCATTTTGTAAAAATATTATCGAGAAATCAAAGATTAGTTCCAAACCTCTAAATGATGCATGTTATTATTCATAAGAAAAAAATAGTTATTCATCAAATAATATAAAGCAAAATATCTTTTCTGAAAATCCATGATTATCTTTCCTTTTCACCAAAATATTAAATTGAATAATGTCTTTTACTCAGAATTAAAAATATACTTTCCAGTTCTTACTTTACCAGTTACATGTACGTCCTTTGAAGGTTGTTGTTGAGCACGATACTTATGTATAATTATGTCATTAGTACAAGTTCTAAAATTGCTTTTGTTTAAACATTTCCGCCAGTTTATAGATAAGTGGTTTAAATATCCCAGCCAATACAGATTCGGATATTGTTCAATCAACCCAATGATATACTTACTGCTTTTTAAATTTTGCCTTTGGCGTTGTCTGTGATATGCAGGATTTATATTCCCAGATCCCCTGTCAAAATTCTATTTTTTTTTAGTTCGGCTAATTGTTTTCTCGATTAGGGCAAACCCATTCTTTTATCTGGGGACAATAGGTCGCTGAACATGGAATGGTTTTAATCTAAAAATAAGTTTAACACATTTACGGTTCCATGTTCACCACAATATGCATACCAACGTTTGGAATGGATCAGAAGTGTACTGTTTATTGGTGTGAATATTGATTTCAACTCGGGGCTTGGCAGCGTGGGCAGTAATATGCATGTCCATTAATACCCATGAGGAGGCAACATTCCAACCGAGCCTTCAGTATTTTCATATTTGTCGTGTCCGGTTACTTTCCAAATTCTCTTTTCATCTATTAAAAACAGGTTAAAAGCAATGTCGACGTGCCTGGTGCATAGATTTGTTCATTTATTTTAAACTTTTCTTAAACATTTATCTAAACAACACACATTTTCCTGGATTTTTTTAACATCTTTTTAACAATAATTTTCTCGTTAATATTTTTTTAAATTACCCAACTTTTAAATTAGTGGAAAGTTTAGAATAATTATTGTGATATTGACTATAAACACCTGGTGGCAGGTGCATACTCGCGGAATTCATTATCTTAGAACGTTATAGCCGTCTGCTACATTTGTTACGATTAAATAGCCGATTGTAGTCGTTAAAATGAATGGATGTATACTGTTTTCATGTAATCGATTATAGTTTTCAGTGTAAAGCAGATTGCAGCCAAGTTGCTTCCAGATCTTTAGTATAATAGCTAAAATCAGTGATAATATACGAATTTATAAAAGCGAAGCATCAAATCGGATTTGAAATATATCATGAAATGAATTATGATTAACCTGGATTGAATTAAATAACAAAATACCTATACATCATCAGCGGTGTGCTTCATCATTTTAAACTTACATTGTACCAAGACAAATGTTTCAAAACAAAACTCAAACATACTAGAATATCTTCCCTTACGATAAACACAACAAATTAAACAAGTTATATTAATACCAGCAAACATGTATATTCAAGAGAAAACTCAATTTCATTCCTTATAAACACGTCCAAGTATAACATCAATTTTTTGTAGGAAGAGTGGCATGAATCAAATGATTATGTACATTCCAAATAATATTAATATCTTTTTTTAAAGCATAAAATTTAAGCACAATATTTTTTAATAACGGATATTCGTGTTTTTAATGAATTTGATGTATGAAACCCTATATTCAAAAAGAAAATGTCTGATTTTTATCAACACATGGCCAAACCACTGTAAATAGGTCACGTGTTTGCTCTGCTAACAATTGGTAAAGATTTACAGTCGGTTGCGTCGCAGGAATTGCGGGGCTAGGCGCTGTCGCCGTGACGGTGCGGGTTCGCTCCCAGCTAGAGGCACTATAATTTTTCATTTAAAACAAATACTCTTATATTTATATGCACCGTAATGAATTACAGCAAACACACGTTTGAGAGGCAAGTGTGTAAATAAATGCACACAACGAAACGATAACCTGTTTTCGTAACAAATCAGCTCGCTGTTAGACATCGTCAGCTACCAGTAATATCTAAATGCACAGTATTTTGTCCTGCAATCATTTACCTTAGCAGAAATCATGCAAAATTTGCCCAACAGTGTTTGTACATTAAACTTTAAAATTGTGCTATGTTATTTATACAACAAACACAATAATCTCATATAATATGAAACATAATGGAATGGGATTTTCGCAAAAAATTAAATGTCACAAGAGATGTTGCAAGTTGTGTTTTTTTCATTTCATTTGTTCGACCATGCGTTTTTTATGATGCATAAATGCAGACAATACAAAAGCCGATTGATCAACATTATAAATGTGGATAATCACGTTATGTAAAACACAGAAATTACAATACCGCTTATGCCCCATGTGTAAAATTGTAATTGCAATATTTTATGGAGGGAAATGCATATCTGAAAAGTTTAATCATTTGTTAACATGATCGGCAAGTGCAACGTCCTCTTCTGCCACGTGTACATCTCACAACTCCGCATTTGACATGTTTACACGTTACAAGTTATCAAAACAGTACGCGAAAAGATCGACAAAACTATTTTTCATTTCGACTGACCAGAAACCAGCGCTTAGTGCGAATTAACAACAGATGCAGACTGTTAAAGTATTTTCCTGTCCCGAATCATCAGCTGACTCTTAAGAACTTATGCTAAATAAATTACAATATAACACCTTAGTATACAATTGTTCGAGTGTTAAAACATATTTAACATGTAAGTCAAGGGTATAGGAACGGTCACCGTGGTTTCGAATGAAGTAGGGGACAACATGTTGCTGTTTTACACGATAAAATGCCAGTTTGTCCATTTCCTAGGCAAATACCGGTATGAAGTTTATAATCTGAACATCGCGATTTTTAAGGCTTTTGTGGAATTAACCCTATACAGTTCCTTTGAACTTAACCGTTCTTGAAACTATGGACTTTCAGCGCAATGATACATTGGCCCGGTTTTTAAGTTTATAATCAGTGGTGACATGAAACAATGAAACAACCTCTCAAAGATGCCAATGACTAATTTAAAATAAAAATAGCTAGATCAACTTTAGGATAGTAACATCATGATTTCAAATTCTCAAGCTTAAATACCAGAGGAAATTAAATATTGCTGCCAAAGAGGGGTAAATTAGGTTCGAGTTACACAATATATCCCAATTTCAATCCGCTTCTGATTGGCATGTAATTTAACTCGGAAATCTTTTGAGAGCTAACGACTCGAATTCGCGCCTTCTTAACGCGTTAGTGGATGCAGTTAAACCCTTACTCCATAGATACATACGGGTTTAATCGCAGACCCAGATCCACATACGCGCCGTCTGATGGAGATCTACACTGTTCGCTTGTTGGTCAGAAATGACCTATTCAATCAAAAACCTGATTATGTATATTCTGTTTAGACGGATATGCCGGCTGATCAGGTTCTATGCTGGTCGATCACGCAATAAAACTCGTTTATATGGGGTGCATGTTTAAAAAACTTCTTGTTCGTAAGCAAACGAGATATTGGCAAAGGTACTAGTATTGACATTTGTGGTTTTTAACACTAAGAGATTGTTTGCAGTAAAATTTTCCCGTATTATAGTAAATTATGTAAATTATATGAAAATAATTAATATATAACCATGTTTGTAAGTTATGCATTTAAACATCCTAATGACTCCAGTAGTTTATTTCAGCAGATGAATCACAAAGAAATGGTACACTAAATATTGTTGTTGTTTTTTTTTAAATCGATTCGCTAGACCAATTAAATAATTTTATATTTAATTGCTAATTGAGATCAATAATATATTTTCTATGTTATCATATACATAATAATATTTCGATTTACTTTAACAGGTTTATTAAAGTTTTAAAAATTACGAGTAAAAATTCGTATAAGGCAATGCTGACAGTGTAGCAACATTAAGTACAAAATGCGACCTTCCTCATCATTTCGAAATTATATTTGTTGAAAAAAAGATTTTATGTTCGACATCAGAAAATTATGAATAAGTTACAATTTTATTTATTAAGCAAACAAATATAAACCTAAGTATAAAGTAGTTTCTTAACAAGTCTATACTGTCTATATATAGACAGGTTTTTTACAACCAAAATGTTTAACTTTTTGTTTATCCATAAAGGGATAGGAAATAATAATCACATATCTAATTAAACTCTTTAATTTCAAAACGTTTCGGCCATCGGCCTTCTTCAGTTGAAATTGTCACAACAAGCTTACATTTTCTTATTATCTCAACATACATTGTGAACATAAATTTGTGTACAAGCCCCTTGGCTTTGCAACTTGTTGAGTCGATGGGTGGGTTGGTTATTTCACCAAGACAACTTGTACTTGTTTTGTGATACAACATGTTGGGGCAAGTGTACTTAAATTTACAGATGGTTTTTACAGATGGTTTTTACGAATAACCGGGAGAACTTCCTGTATGTATGTTGTGATAATAAGAAAATGTAAGCTTGTTGTGACAATTTCAACTGAAGAAGGCCGATGGCCGAAACGTTTTGAAATTAAAGAGTTTAACAAAATGTTTAAGCTTGTTTTATTTTTAATGAAGAAATTTGTTTATAGAATTGAACTTCCATTGTATTATTGTAATATTCTAATACGCTTTTTGAATTTTTACATTTTCATTGACTAGTGCCCTAGCATTTAAGAAGTTAAATTAGAATATTCGACTTAAAAATTTTTATTGAAATCAATTGCTGAATATTTTAAGTTCGCGTAAAGTAAATTATAAAAACAGTTTACAAGTTAACATGTTAAAGGAAACGAAAACTTTCTGTGTTATAATAATAAACATGATATTTGTTAGACAATTATATCGAAATATTAATAATTCAAGAATGTTGAGAAATACTTTGAAAAAACAAACAAGTGAAATATGCATATTAGGGATGGCCACATCCAGCAGACATAGCCTTCCCACAAAGCCAAACAGTAGAGAAGAAAAGAGAGCATGGTATTACATTAATCAAATTCAATATATACGCCGCAAACAATTAATGAAAGTGAGAACCCTAGGGGTTACCGCCTTGGAACGGTCAGTGGCAAAACAATTTGCCACTGGGGGTTTAAAACATGTTCTAGGGTGCACTAACCTCACACTTGCCCCAACATGTTGTATCACAAAACAAGTACAAGTTGTCTTGGTGAAATAACCAACCCACCCATCGACTCAACAATGTTGCATGCAAAAGCACACAAACATATACAACATAAGAAGCTAATAGCATTGCAAAGCCAAGGGGCTTGTACTCAATGATCTTACCGAGACCAGAGCTCGGAGTAAAAATCAGCAATAACACGATGACAGGGATAAAAGAAACAAATCGAGCTTCTAGGTTCTTTGAAGAAAAGATTTCCCAATAAACCTTCATAAACTCTTCTTAAACCCCTGCCACCGTCGTGCAACCAAAGAGGTAAGCATTATCAACTGTAAATGGGTTAATCACCAGGCCTGCAGAGCGCTGTAGAATATAAACCTTTCTTTTTAAATTTACAGATGGTTTTTACGAATAACCGGGAGAAATTAACATTGCCTTTTATCTTCTTGAGTTTATAAATTAAATCTCCATAAAAACTGGATGTGAAATACTATGCACTGCAAACTATAATGCAATATTAATTTCTCCTGGTGATTCGTAATAACCATTTGTCAATTAAAAAAAGGTTACGAACATGATATTCTACAGCTTTATGCAGGCCTGGTGGTCCCACCTATAGTTGATCACTATGCTTACCTCTTTGTTTGCACGACGGTGGCAGGGGTTTGGGAGTTTATGAAGGTTTATGGAGAAATCTCGATTTGTTTCTTTTTTCTTGCTTATCTTACTCAAGGGGATCTGGTCTCGGTAAGATCATTAGGTACTCGCCCCTCTGGCTTAGCAATTATCTTAGCTTATTATGTTTTATATGTTTGTGTGCGTTTAAGCTGATGGGAAAGTTTGAGTTATTTCACCAAGACAACTTGTACTTGTTTGTTGATATGATAACTGTTGGGAGGTTGGAGCACCCTAGAACCTGGCTTAAACCCTAAGTGGCAATTTGTTTTGCCACTGACCGTTCAAAGGCGGTAACCCCAAGGATTCTCTTTTTAAGTTAATTGTTTGCACGGCGTCTTATTTGAATTGACATACTTGTAACAAACATGCTTTTTCCACTCTTCTTTTTCGCTGCATGGGTAGGCTGTGTTTTTGTGTGGCTATTTCTGATATGCAAATTTCACTTTTTCAATATTTAAAAAATGTCGCATTGTTTCAATTCCATCTTCGGTCAACAAAATATACCCTGATAAACCCAAGCTTACATGTATGTCAATAACTGCTGCAACAAGATATTTTCCAACCAGTATTTTAAAAGAGATTCGCTTTTTATAAAATAGAGAAAAAAATCAATATTAATTTTTCAACGTTATTCGTAGTAACCATCGGTAATTTAAGAATGTATAAAAAATAAATAAAACATAATTATATTATTCTACAGCGCTATGCATTCTACATTTGATGGTTTTGCTTACATGTGTTTACATGAATGTGGCAAAAATAAAGAGATTTATGAAGGTTTCAAGGGAAACCTTGTTAAGAACGTAAAAACTCAATTTGATTTTTTGCTTCATAGTTTGATACCAGGTTCTCTCATCTCAGTTCTTCGCCTTCTGTGCTCGACATACCATAAGCTCCTTGGATAGGTGTGCATGCTTTTGCATGAATTATTGTCGAGTTGGTAGTAGCTTTGGAGATAAATGACAACTTGTTGTGTGTTCTTATGAGAACCTGCTGGGATCAAGTGTGAGGTTGGTGGACCATATGACCTATTTAAAGCCCCCAGTTTTGGCCCTGACTGTTTGAAGGTGGTACCCCGTCAGGTTCTCAATTTATTTGTTTTGTTTTTTAAATATAATAATTATATGAATAAATGCTCTCCTTTCTGGCTTTGTGCGGAAGATGTGTCTTATGGATGTGGCCACTCCTGATTTGCATGTTTCACTTTTCTTTATTTAAGCAGCTCCAGTTGTGTTCCAGACTGACCCTTATGCCTTAAAGCTATATGAAAATGCATTAAAACATGGTAAGGAGAAGGACAAATCTATCAGAGTCAACATAGTTGGAAACTTTAATCAGGGTAAAACCTCCTTGTTGAGACGACTTCTTGGTCAGTCTATAGATAAAGTAAAGAGCACAAATGGAATAGACATTGAAAGAATCGAGTGCAAGACTAGCAGTGATGGTCTGTTTTTGTATGAAGATCTAGCATCTGATGATCCGATGTACGTAAAACGCATATTTGCAATTGCTGAGAGTGAAAGAATGACCAATAAACAAGAGTGCCGACGACCCTTAAAACTGTAATTAAAACTGAACATACAAATTCAATTGAAAATTCAGAGGCTTCATCTGTTTTGTCGAATGATGAGGAGTTTCGATCACAACGGCGTGACAAATACTATTCGCAAGGCGAATGTAAGCGATCAGTTGCATCTAAACCAAAGAAAACACTGCTTAATCCGGGTCAATTGTCAAAGCTTGTGGTAAAAGCAAAGCAAACGACAACTAATACAACAAAAGGAGATATTCAAACACGTTTTAGTTTTTGGGATTTCGGAGGACAATTTTTGTTTTATGCAACGCATTCCTTATTTCATAGCCGTGGAGCCATCTATCTTTTAGTATTTGACTTATCTACAAAATTGAGCAGTGTAATGGTTGACACAGATTGTCCTGTTATAGATGACGAACGAACCATGCAATATTACTTTGAATTCTGGATGAATTCTATTCACTCATTTGTTGGAACAGAAGACGGAAGCAAGCCATTAGTTTTACTTGTTGGTACACATAAAGATAAAGTTCCGGGCGATGAACAAACACGAAAGAAAAGCATTGATAAATATTTTGACGACATTCGTAATCTTTTTGACGGGTCAAGCTTGAGCAAACACATATTTCCTCACGATTTTGCCGTAGATAATACGCTCTCTGATGATGTTGCATTGGCTGACCTTCGTCGGTGGATCATAGAAATCGGAAACCAGATCTCTGCAACGAGTGAATTACCTGCAAGATGGATTCCGCTTGAGCTGTCGATGGAAAAAAGTAAACATCTGAAAGTCATTTCGTTTTCGCAGATAAAAGATATTGATTCGGAAAACGAATTTCCGATAAATGATGTGGAGGAAATCAAGTTGTTTCTTCGCTACCACCATGCGAAAGGAACATACATTTACTTCGATGAGCCGCATCTGTCGGAATATGTATTTGTCGACCCTCAATTTGTCGTTGATGCATTTAAATCAATTATAACTTGTGAACGCTTTACAAAAAACGACCCATCTATAAGACCTTTGTGGCAGAAACTGCTGTCAGAAGGTAAACTTGAAGACAAACTGATTGAAGTTCAATGGTGCCGAAACGAAAACTTTATCAAACACAAGAACATTTTATTGATGACATTGAAGAAACACAATATTTTGTCCGAAGTAACAAAATATGATGAAGAAACGAACAAATCTTCACCCACTGGTTGGTATATCGTTCCAAGTTTTCTCAGAAACTCCGTTCATTTGAAGAACAAAGAAAATTTTTTCCACGGCAAATTGAGGACGGTGATTAGATTTGTTATGAAATTCAAAATTTCAAACATTGTGCCAGTTGTTTTTCATAGACTTCTTTCTGCAAGTATCGGAAGGTGGTCCGTTGTCGAAGATGTTACCAAACCGATGATTTTTCAAAATCTTTGTGTTGTGAGGCTTGATAGAGACCATGCTGGTGTGCTGGAATTGAACTTGAATTGTATTGAATTGTGGCTAGTCAGTCTGAGTCCAGCTGCCATCAACTGCGACCAAGCGGATCGCTTTCGGCGCTTTGCAGAATCAGTTGTTCAATACGAATTTAGGAAGCTTAAACAAGCTGACGATCAATATATCAGACCATATACAGCCTGCTATAAGTGCAATGATGAAAGCCATGGTGTTACTGGAAGTGAGAAGATCGAGGAGATAGAATATCTTGATGGAAGCGAGTATGTTATATGCCCTGATTTAAAATCTCATAGCAGCTTTACAGTAGTAAAAGCTAAATCTCAGTGGTTCACAGAAATCAATTTGACCAAACAGGAGGCCACGGTTCTTTTGACAGACAAAGTAATCAGTAGAATATCTCAACACATTGGAAAGGACTGGGAGCAACTTGGTCAGCAACTGGGATTGACTCGGGCGCAAATTGATCATATTATTGAAGGATGTCCCATGAATGCGACAATTC
Organism: Corbicula japonica; assembly: GCA_038501625.1. Taxonomy (NCBI): domain Eukaryota; kingdom Metazoa; phylum Mollusca; class Bivalvia; order Venerida; family Cyrenidae; genus Corbicula; species Corbicula japonica. Next base: position 805,283 of record JAZAYU010000179.1, on the reverse strand, counting down.
AAAAGTTTCGCATGTTGCAAATCTGGCTTAATGAATCTGGAAACATTGCAACGATGGGAACATTAGTGGATGCGATGAAAATGTGCAGCGCAGTCAATATTGACTGGAATGAAATAAGAAATTTGGCAGAGGGTAAGAAAAACAAAATTATATACTTTATAATAGGAAAACGTATATTTTTACGTAAACATATTGATAAAAATCCTTAAATTTTTGTTTGGATCATACAAATCCAGTATAAATATAGTGCTAAATTAGTTCACATTTACAAAACATTTATCGTTGGTAAAACGTTAAAAAAAGACAGTGATTAAAGTATATCTTCGTATTTCATCTTATTTTATGTAATCAATTTGCATTAGCGTTAACTGATTTTAGCAGCTGTTTTGGCAACATATCTTATCTGAAACAAAGAATTAAAATATTAAACTGGTTGTTAAACGCAACATCTGCAAAAGCTACCATTTTTGTGAATGCTTTCCAAGTGAACAAACTTTAAAATTTTAAAAACAAACTTAAAGTAAAAGTAAAACACAGGATAAAACGTGTCAAAAACCTATCTGATACATTGAAAAAAGTGAAAAAATACGGGCGAATTATAGAAGAAAAGATTTACTTTTACAAAAGTTGTACTGCGGTCTTAAATGAAGATGCATAGAGGAAGGCTAGGAAAGGTTTTTTAACTATCATTCAAAATCGATTGACAAACTCTATACAAATATCTCAAATCCGTATTACCGTACTTTATCTGTTTGACTCAGATTGAGCTTTATCGCTTGTTGAGATTTTAATTAACCTGTGATATAAAGTAACCACTGTGCGAAAGTATAGCAAATCAGGTCAGTCACAAAATACACATAGACTCTAATTCGAAATATACTGAACAAAAATAAAAAGTATCCACTTTTTATGCTTATATTCTCATTAACATATTTTCATTTGATCAGGTACGCTTTGAATGGTGTTCAATTGGTTAATCTCAGTTGTTTTCAATTTCTTTTGTTCATTAACATAATCTTCCACACCAAGGCCTAAGCAACGGCAAGTCGAATAACAATTAATAATGGATTACAAAACACTACAAATTCAATTGAAAGGGAGGTAATTGGAAATGATTGGACTTTCTAGCGTAGTTTATCGAGGACTACTTGTTTTATTGATGAATGTTTTATGATTTTATTGATCACAAGAGGTGGAAAGATTGATTTAATTCAAACCAACATGAATACTTCAAAGAATCACTGACATTTTTCCCTGGAACCCTCATTACAACAAAGGGAAAGATAACTAAGTTGTGGCTGCAGATTTTCAAGAACACTTTTTCTCTTTGCAATGATATCAGAAATGCAAAGTTGTCCACATACAGATTTCTCAGTTTTCGTTTTCACATTTTACAAAATTGTAGATAGGAAAGTGGATACTTTTTATTTTTGTTGAGTATACATTAATTTTAATAATATTACCACGCGCACAGATAATATAACCGTTAAAAGAGAACTTTTAATTACCGATGTTTAACCCGAAAACCAAGATATTAAAAACTCAGTAAAACTATCTCCTTAAAAATTTCCATTTAATTAAAACATGTGCATTTGAGCTGATTATTAATTCAGGTGCGTCCGTTGTGTGCTTGTAGTTACAAAAATGCGATAATATATCAGTTAATATTTCATTTGAAATCCGAACTCTCACGTACACGAGCTCATATGTTTCAGAGTGTACGTATGGCACTGAAGAGAGTACCACGATGGGTGGTGAGCAATTTAGAAAGTCGGTAGATGACACGATGAATGAAACAACGGTCCGCCTCATGAGAGAAGGAATGAAGTCTGTCGGTGTTTTGGTATACCCCGGGGGTTACGGAACTGTATTTAGAGTGGGTAGCAAATGTGTCATGACAGCTTTGCATCTCGTCCAGAACGTATTGGGTACTTATACACTATTTATTTTGTTTTAAGTCTTGTAGAATTGAAGATATGTAACACTCAGGTTTTGATTATATCTGCTTTTTATCTTATTCCTTGTTCTGAATTTCGTTTTCAGTTGTATGAGTATAGGTCCATTTTAGGATGTTGAATGCAACAGGTGTGCAGCTTGGGCCAATTGAGATAAAGAAGACTAACATGCTATTACATAAAAGCTATAATATAATGAAACTGTTCAGGACTTCCACATTCGAAACGCCAGCCTCCCAACACTACCAATAGAAAAAAAGGAGAAAAGGCGAATGAATATGAATGGCTTTATAATGTTCTAAATATCACAACATTTTAAAGCAAATTACAAAAACATAAGAAGGTATATTGTACAAATGTCATCCAATAGTTCCGCCAGTTTCTAGAAGCGCTAACCTTACATTTTCTTCATAAAATTATCTTCTGAAACTTCTTGAGACAAACAATTAAATAACCTTCTTAACAAATTGTATGCATTATTGATCATAAACGTCAGTGGTCATAGTCTAAGGTTTTAGACTTTTAATGTAGCTTACTTTAAGGAATATTTTTCAGAAATTTTAATGGAAACAATTCGTTTACGTTTATTAATTAATTGTAATATTGATTGATAAAAAGTATCTTTAAAAGCCTACAAGCACGACAGATAATACAAACATTGCAGGCTCGGTTTGAGTAAATATGTTTATGACCAGTATTGGAAATGCATGTTACTATAAGCGCCGCTTAGCGCAACACAATTTTTGTGTCGCCCTTTCGAAGAAACGGCGATGCATAGGGACCGCTTTGTCCGTCCGTCAGTCCGTCGGTTCGTCGGTCCGTCACGAAAACTTAACGTTGGCTATAACTTTGCCATTTCTTAATATTTCTTCATCAAACTTTCAAATTATATTGCTTATGACAACAGGCTCGAGATGATGCCAAATTCTCAAGGTAATGATCTCACTTGATGGAGTTATGCCCCTTTTTGTACTTAAATTTAGCATCGAAAACTTAAGGTTGGCAATAACTTTGCCATTTCTTAATATTTCTTCATGAAACTTTCAAATTATATTCCTTATGACAACACGCTCGTGATGATAAGATATTCTTTAGGTCAAGGTCACATTCGATGGAGTTATTTCCCTTTTTAGGAAAACTTAACATTGGCTATAACTTTGCCATTTCTTAATATTTCTTCATCAAAATTTCAAATTATATTCCTTTTCACAACACGCTCCTGATAATACCATATTCTTTAGGTCAAAGTCACACTTGATGGAGTTATGCCCATTTTTGTACTTTCATTTCTTTCAGACAGCACCAGAGGGCGACACCAGTGTTCAACTGAACACCCATCTAGTTTATACATTTATACATATATATATGAATCGTGCCCAACGGCTACGTCTTTCAAAAAGACTCGGTGTTATTGATACAAAACTTATTAAATGTGCGGGGAGACTTTTACAGCCGCCTTTGAATGATTGAATGACGGGGAGAATGTCGAAAGTGGAATATGCCTATCAGGAACAAGTCACATACAAACAATGGTCTAAGGAAAAAGTGTATCAACTGTGATCTTTCAGGGCAAATGCTTCTATGACCAAATGTTTAAAATGGACATCAGTAAAAATAATCAAAGATGTTATTCAATGGTTTCCGTCCCTCAAGGAACTATCAAGGGCAAAAAAGTATTTATATTTGCCACAGGGTTTCAGACTACTATTTCATTTACACCTGCAACCTCAGGTTGGCTTATAATAATTTAGTATAGATTATCTTTTAGGTATTATTATTGACAACATTCTTATTTAAACTTAAGTATGGTATATCCTTTATGGTAAAACATCGAGGCCTAAAGCATTTAGAACAAACACGTTCGGCAGTTCTTTTTAAATTTCAGATGACAGCTCCGATACCTCGAGACTAGAAGAAAGTGACGTTTACGTTGAATTCAATGAAGGAGGAACCGAGCTTTAGCGAGGTTCCGACTTCCCCCGCTGTCCCGAGGGTTGGGAAAACCCCGTCTTCCACTCGCGGTCATGTAAGATACTTTTTCTTGCATACCAACTTTTCTTTTTATTTTAAAAGGTAAAAAACCAATTAAAATGTCACGAAACACAATCTGTACAAAAAAAAGCTTAGTTCCCCGTGGGGGACCTCTCTGCGGATGAATAAACGAATGAAATGGCCAAATTACTCATATTACGTGCTCAGTAATAGTTCCTCGTCTACAGCATATTTTTCTCTTATCATTTTTAGATAAACAGCTTTTAAATTATTTTTATTTCATTGTTTCTAAGTTTTGATAATAAAAATCCGAAAAATATATAAATCTTTTGAAATATGTCTGGATCATACGTACAGCCATGACGTAATAGACATGTAGATGTGTGAATTTAGTCCGGTAGATTTTTTAGAATTATTTCGTTTCCTAGACGTTTAAAGACTATGTCGCTCGATTCAAAATTGATCAACGTAACACAATGATTCATCATATCCCGACATTTTAATAAATCCATGACTTTCATTTTTAAATTCATAAACTTTCAAGAGATAAAAATTCATCCGCTGCAAATTTCAAACATGGCTGCACATGCAGAGCACATGGGACACATCATGGTGGTTTTAAAGGATTTTTGCTGTAACGTAAGATTTCCTGCTAACATATCAATAGTTCAAACACAGAATAACAGTTTAAATGGCTTGACAATAAATTTAAACAGTGACAGTTTGCAGATAATCGTTTAAACATTCAGTGTAATCAGCGAGTTATGTTGGACATAGGCGTATCTAGTCATCACTTTCATCGGATTACGACACGTGTCGGAGTGCCTTCGTTTGCGATTGAAAGAAATATTGTTGGCACCACCAGTTATTCTACAATTATTTAAAAATGCGACTTGACTGTAACTGACAGAGCTGGTATGGGTCTGACAGGATTTCCACGGATTGTCGATTCGCATCATGGAGGCATCAGTTGTGGTCAGCAAATTCGAGATTTCACATTGCTGAACACATGTTTATATACGATAATTATTTAATGAAGATGGATTTTTGACAAATTTTGTGTCGAGTGACGTGGATAGCTTGTGTATCGCTGATATCTGCTGCTACTTACTTCTGGAAGAGTGCCTTCCTAGCACTTCACCGCCCCAGCTTTGCTGTGCTAAGACCAACCTTTAAAGCCAGCTGCTTTATCAGGGAATACAGCTTGTTTTTTCTTCAATCAGACAACGAACAAACAGTTGATCTTTGGGTCCATTTGCAAGATAAAATAGAAAGGTCTGGTCCTGGAAGTAAGTGTTGATTTTGATTTTTGTTTAGACAAACATATACCCCTTTTTACCAAAATGTGTATTAAACTGGCCACCCCTGCCCGCCCCCCCCCCCCCAAAAAAAATGAGGGTCTACACAGGGTCTACACTACATAAACTCATCTGTTTTGTTTTGATAGATTGGAATCTTGGCAGTCTATCCACATCGAAACTACTAGTATCAAATACCAAGTTATCTGAAAATTTGTGTCCCGACTTTATAAGCGGTGTCAGTCAGGACACGAATTTTCAGAGAACTTTGTATTTGATAGTAAATTCGGTGTGGAAGACTCATGACCGTATATCAAAACAAAACAAAAAAGATCAGAGTTCCCGAAAGTTTAAAATATGTGTCAGACATTTGGTCAGATAAGATGTGAAAATCTGTCTGACCGAAACAAATTCTGTCAGACGTAATTATGTCATGAGGCTATTTGCAAGTATAAAGAGTTCAATTTTTTGTCTGACATTTGGTCTGATAACATAAGAAATCTAGTCTGACCAGCTCAAATTTTACCAGACAGGTCCTTCGGTCTGGCAACTTTCGGGATGTCTGAAAGATGAGTTTATGTAGTGTAGACCCTCTTTTTTGGTGGGGGGGTGGGTCATGGGGCGGCCAGGTTTTTTATACACATTTTGGAGAAAACGGGGTACGTCTTCCAAGGACCTGTTTTAGTCTACTGTTTGCTGGTTTTGGAAAATCATTTTTGTTCACATTTTTATAGTTATACATTATTCATTGAAAACGGAATGAATGTATGTAATCAATTAAAGCAATGAATTAAATTATAAAACTTTCACTTTCAAAATGTTACAACTTTCAAATTCTATGGTCAACAATCACAACTTTCAAATTCTATGGTCAACAATCTATAACATTATTATTACCCCACTCATCAGCTCATGAAATTACATGTTTTAATGTTATTCAGTGAAATATATTTTCAAACGTGAATTTTTAAACAGTAGCCTACTAAATTTCTAGTATAGTAGTTGTCATGGTTTGGATAGTCTACACTACAGAGTAGAATCTCTCTGTATAGTGAATTTGTTAGATACATGTACTTGCACCTTTAAAAAAGTGAAATATGCATATCGGGAAGCGCCACTCTCAGGAAACTCAGCCTCCCCATGCAGCTGTAAATTTGTCGGTGGAAAATGCAAACATTTAATTTGTATCTAAAATTTCAAAGCAAAGTAACTAATTTTAAACATGTTTTTTCCAATTTTGGTGTTTAAATATTTCATTTTCTCAATTTAGCCTTCATATTAATTCTAGTTATATTAACCAGACTGAGTGTAGATCCAGATCAGCCAGCACATCCCTGTATTATAAAGTTGTTTCTGACCAAGAACTTTGAAGTGACCAGCAAGATCCACAACCGTGATAGCTGATCTGGATCTACACTGTTCTCATGTGCAATAAAAGTCATAATTTATATATTGAGTTAGCAAGACCAGTTTGATCCAGATCCACCTGCACTACCGTAATTATACTTATCCTGATCTTCATGTTTGTTTCAGATTAGGTTATTATTGTCAACAATGGGAACAGTGTAGAACATGCATCAACATGCTGGTAGATCTGCATCATCAGGATCTAAACTTAATAGCAACTTCAGGTCCTGTCCAGACTGCTGATGTAACCTTTCAATGATATTGGCTCGTTCTCTCCAGCATCATGCTTTCTTACACTCGACAAGAATTTCATGAGCAACTCGTATATGGATTGGTCTTCTCAGAATTTTCATCGAGAAATTGGTGGACATCTTGATGATGACCCTCAGTCTTAAAGTTAGTGTTTTGAGACCCTGACAAACTTCAAGGGAGCATATATGGATTTTTTAAGAGCTGGGATAGAGTTTGACTTATCAACAACTTCTAGACCTTTGTCAATTTCTTTATAGTGAAATCCTACAGTTGATGTGGCCTTGGGACCTACATTTAAGGGCCTTGCTATCAATTTTGGTTTTTCAGTTAATGCATCAGAACTGAAGCAATCGAACACATCCTGTAAATCATGGTCAGAAATACCACTGTCCAGTTCGTGTACAGCAGGTCATCAGATAAACATTGGATATATACCCAGTGGGCCATAAATTTCTATAATTTTGCGGTTTTCATCCTGAAGACCAACTTGAACTTAGTCTCCAACTTTAAATGAGCAAATTGTTATTGTTACAGAAGTTGCAGAGCTCCAATGAAAACAATTCGTACTGTGTTTATTTTGTTATCTAAAAGTGCTTATTTCCCTTTTAACTTGATATTGGTCATATTTTTAAAAAGTGGCAAGTAAAACTATTTTATTGTTTATTTTTTTTATTTTTACAATACTGATTGCCAAATAAAATTGCACAGAAATAAAGATCGAAACAGTGTGTTGTATGACGTCATTGTTTATGAAAGTAGTCCCGAAAGTAGTTCCTATATGCACGTGCCCTGTATCTTTTCCCTAGGGAAAAGATAAGATTTTCCTTCCCCGGTAAAACACGCGGAAACACTTATCCGGTATGCAAGAAAAAACGGTAATGCACGAAAGAGTCCTTGATATGGCAATTCTGGAAATTTCCGACCCAGATGAAAATTTGCCATCGGCATTATATTTGGAGAAACATATATACGCAGTCGCAAAGTTTGAGACTGTGTCGGTTATAGGATATGGTCATCCACAGAAAATGGAGAAACTCCTGGATCCGAATTGCAAAGTGATACCACCAAATAGTCTTCAGATAATACAGGCAATTAGGTGGTTGTCTGAAAAGTCATCTAAATTCAAACAAATAATGTCAATGACATTAAAAGATGCAGCATTAGTAGATCAAGGTTATCGAGGGTATGACCTGCCAGATAAATTCCTCATGCATTGTTATTTGCAGCATGGAGCTTCCGGAGCACCGGTTGTAGCAGTAAATGGTTTAAAACTAGTGGTTGTCGGAATGCTTACACATGGACTGCCTGAGTTTTACTTCAAGCTTTCAGAAACGCATAAAAAGCTTGTTGATAATGAGTTATTATTCGAAGTAGGATCGCGATTGTCTTCAATTTACCTCTGCATACAAAGTAAGGATCCAAATTTAGCACGAAATCTCTTTGGCGAATAGGTTCATAAAAATTATCTCTGTGTAAAATGACTTGAAATGAACTTCATTAAAATAATGGCCAAAGGTCAATATGAACAGCTACTTTCATGGTTTATGGAAACATGAAACACATGAAAATGACATTGGAAAGAAATGTTTGCATGGAATTCGAAGTTATGATTATCTTCAAATATCTAACCAGGTTCCGGTCAAAGGCAGGTAGTTCCAGCGAAAAAACTGGTTGCTACATGTAAGATAGTGGAAGATTTATAATTCCCATAGTCAAAAGCTTTGGTTAGAAAACTCTTGCATGTATTGGCAGCTGTTTGTGGAACAATCCTCTACACGATGCATGGTCTGCTTAGAATATGTCTTGTTTTAAATACAGGTTAAGAAACATTGTTTAAAATCTCTTTGGTAAATCGTTGTAGCTATTCTAAGCAGCCCATGCATCGTGTAGAAAATAGCAATTTTAGATCATTTGTATGCCTTTAAAATATTACTTAATAAATTGGTTTATATTAAAAAGATAGTATTTGAAGTCCTGTTGTTTACTCATATCAAAAGATTCTCTATTAAAGTATAAGTGAAGTCTATCATTCATTATGTGTTTGCAAAATGTTATATTGTTTTACTTTTTATGTATTTCATTAAAAACGGTTTCGGTGATACATTATATTGTATTCCTATGTCACACTTTCTGTATGGACTACATTGGAAATCGGGGCATTTTTTATACTCTTTTTTATCTTGTCATATAATTCTTAATGTCCTGTTGTTGTTGTTTTTTATATTTTACTGCGTTGCCATGGGACTGCACTTTTTGAGATGAAATTGATCTATCTAACGATAAATATAAAACCACTGCAGGATGTGAAAATGGATGAGTCAGGTCAATAGCAGAATTGACTTTCGATGCGGAAAAGTTGTTTACTGGAGTTTGTGGGCTACTTGATAAGAAATTGCATTTCAAGAAAGCTTACCCCGGTAATCATTTCTACAAGTTGGACAATCAGATTTGAGCAATCAAAACTAGGTTGTAGTTGATTTCGCATTAAAGGGTTTACTCTAGCTGCTTTTGTGATAGTTTTCTTTACTAGATCGGAATCCGCGCAAGCGAGGGCTTAAATGATCTACCTATTTTCATTAGAAAGTCATGACATACAATGGTTTTTATCGCAGTCTTAAAAAAAAATATAACTCTTATAAGATAAATATTTATACTTCAACTTCATTCTCTACGATAAAGTCTTATCCACCTAACGAATCATAATTTCCTATGGTGAACAGTGTGTCGTAATAGTTTAAAAGGCGTGGCTACTGTAGAGCCGTTCACAATTTATTGGACGTTGCGCAGTGTTTTGACGTGTGACGTCGCCGTGCACGCAATTTTTGGCACGAGTTGCTGCGAAAAAGCGTGCCGTCATTCACTTTGTCGGCAATCTAGCTGTTCCAACAGCCATTCGAAAAAGCCGTAATATCACGAATTCTTCTAGTTATTTCTGTATTAAAGAGATTATTAATGAGTGTAAATATAAGGATTGAATCAATATTTGATAGTTTCCATTTGGGTATGAAAAACAGTTGGATTGTTTAAAGCACACTTTAAACAACCCAACTGTTTTCCATACCCAAATGGAAACCATAAACTATCGTTTCAATCCTTAAATAATCAACAATATCAAGATTTTTAAAATTTCAAATGTATGCTTGTCAATCTGGTTGTTATATAACACTGCAGCAACAGATTTCTTTTCAAAAAAGTGCAACTGAGATTGGTCTATAATCGCTCGATTTAATTTAGCAAAATCAATCTGTAACATAAATTATATTTTTAGCCTTTGGTAATTTCCGGTACTTTCTGGCTATTTTCTTTTTTATCTCACCTGTCACGTAGTGACAGGGTGAGCTTTTATGAGGGGGGTTCGTCCGTCGTCCGTCTGTTCACAATTGTTGTCCGCACTCTAGCGGACAGAATTTTGGTCCAATCTTCTTCAAACATGGTCAGAATGTTTATCTCAATGATATCTAGGTCAGATTCGAAACTGGGTCATGTGACCTTGAAATCTAGGTCACTGGGTCAAATTGTAGAAAAAGCTTGTCCGCACTCTAGCGGTCTTAATTATGGTGCGATCTTCTTTAAACTTGGTCAGAATGTTTATCTCAATGATATTTAGGTCAAGTTCGAAACTGGGTCATGTGACCTTGAAATATAGGTCACTGGGTCAAATTATAGAAAAAGCTTGTCCGCACTCTAGCGGTCTTAATTATGGTGCGATCTTCTTCAAACTTGGTCAGAATGTTTATCTCAATGATATCTAGGTCAAATTCAAAACTGCGTTATATGACCTTGAAATCTAGGTCACTGGGTCAAATTATAGAAAAAGCTTGTCCGCACTCTAGCAGTCTTAATGATAGTGCAATCTTCTTTGAACTTGAACACAATGTTTATCTTAATGATATAGAGGTCATGTTCGTAACTGGGTCATGTGACCCTTAAAACTAGGTCACTAGGTCAAATTAAAGAAAAAGCTTGTCTGCACTCTAGCGGTGGTAATTTTGGTCCGTTCTTCTATAAACTTGGTCAGAATGTTTATCCCAATGATATCTAGGTCTAGTTTGAAACTGGGTCATGTGACCTTGAAATCTAGGTCACTAGGTCAAATTATAAAAAAAGCTTGTCCGCACTCTAGTGGTCGTAATTTTAGTTCGATCTTCTTCAAACTTGGTCAGAATGTTTATCACAATGATATCTAGGTAGTGTTCGAAACTGGGTCATGTGACCTTGAAATCTAGGTCACTAGGCCAAATTACAGAGAAAGCTTGTCCCCGCTCTAGTGGTTGTAATTTTGGTCCGATCTTCTTCAAACTTGGTCAGAATGTTTATCCCAATGATATTTAGGTAATGTTCGAAACTGGGTCATGTGACCTTGAAATCTAGGTCACTAGATCAAATTATAGAAAAAGCTTGTCCCCGCTCTAGTGGTTGTAATTTTGGTCAGATCTTCTTCAAACTTGGTCAGAATGTTTATCCCAATAATATCTAGGTCATGTTCTAAACTGGGTCATGTAACCTTGAAATTTAGGTCACTAGGTCAAATTATAGAAAAAGCTTGTCCGCACTATAGCGGTCTTAATTTTGATGCAATCTTCTTCAAACTTGGTCAGAATGTTTATCTCGATGATATCTAGGTCATGTTTGAAACTGGGTCATGTGACTATGAAATCTAGGTCACTAGGTCAAATTATAGAAAAAGCTTGTCCGCACTATAGTGGTCTTGTTTTTTTGTCCAAACCATTGAACAAATGTTCGCAGGTGAGCGACCCAGGGTCCCATGGACCCTCTTGTTTCGTACATGTGTATTAGTGCATATTTAAAAAAATGCAATGCCAACTTTAGATGATCATATATGAGTATTACGGTGATATTTAACAGAATAGCTTGAGATCGCGTTGTTTCTCAGACAAATCGACGAACCTTTTATTGTAATAGTATAGAAACTTACATGGCTTGATCATAATACATGGATTTAAGTTTTCAACAACGCATACTTAATGATGTTTGGATATTTATAATAATCAGTTTTGATGCTGATTTACCTTACTTTTACAAGAAAAGTACATTTTTGTCATATTATCACAAAGAAAAACTTAACTTGTTCGTTATGTGTATTTCACAAATGACATTTTCTATTAGTTTGTGCCATGCTTGTCCTTATGTCTACTTCAAGCGATTTACTGGAAGAAGTGATATCATTAAAATACTACTACAGTTTGGCAAACTTCTAATAAATACTTATTTAGGCTAAAACTGAAAAATAGAATATTGCTCTGTTTGTATGTGTCATGCTTGTCCATCTGTGAACTTCTGTCTCTTCTAACGATTTCTTGTGCGAATTGAAATCATAATATTACTACAACAGTTTGACAAATGTATTGAATATTTATTTAAGCCAAAACTAAGTTTAGCATGGTTGTTCAATGCAGCTCTTTAGACAATACAACAACTTTTAATTAGTGTTTTCTAGTTAGGATGATTCTATTTGGTGGGGAACGTTGTTGAAAAAAAAAGAATTAAAACAATAAGGATGGTCGTTTTTTATAACAGAATAAGAGTTATTTTAGTTGCAAAATCAAGTAAAACCTTTGAAAAACGCCACATTTATTTAAAGCGAAAATTTGTCTTGAAAAAAAATGTTTTTTCTTTTTCTTTTCTTTTTGACATATTCTGTTGATTTTTGAATTGCTGTTACATGTATCCATAAGCATAATATAATGTTTTGTGTCTGCTTAACTAATTCTTTTTGTTTTAAAATAAGATAAATCAAAAGGTATATGGCACGTTTTATCTTTTGTTTTTTTATTAGTCGCGATTTGCGCTAATTGCTGGCGATGTCTTTTGAAAAGTAATGTTTACTTATTGGTTTAAATTTCTCACATGTCACTATGTTTATATGTTTTTCATTAAATTTACTGTGAAACTTTATTTATATTGAATTCCTATGTCACACAATACTATATAACAAGTACCACACAAAACTATCATATTACATTGTATAAGGACCTCAAAAGGAAATCAGTTTCTTTGATTTCATATTGTCATTCGGTAAAATAATGTAAATTGACATCACCTTTTAACACTTGCATTCTTTGTTTTTGTTTTGTTTTTTGTTTTTTATTTGTATGATTTATTAAGTTCCCATCTGATTGTACATTAAATGATGAAATAAATTTATCTAGTGACAAATATGTTTGTTTGCGCCGGTTTCAAGAGCAGTGACGAAATCGCATACTTTTGCCCTGCAACCTAGATCCGGATTTGAGTGGATCGAAGAATATAAATTTTACAATTTTTACAAAAGGCATAATGTTAGAAGAAGAAGATGAAACCAAATATTTGTCCAATTTAAATATTTCGACCTAAGATTGCTGGTATCAGATTAAATGAATATAGCGTGTGTACTCTTTATAGTCTAAAGGCAGCTTTTAAGACAAAACAACAACAAATTTTAAGTGTGTGTTGTAATTATGACGGATATCATGCGATCTTAGAATACAGATACAAAATTCTAGAAGTAGCATATTGAAAGCAAGCATAGGTGCAATGTAGTTAAATATTTAGACGTAAAGTCGCTGGTTAATAAAATATATATTAAATTCAGCGTGTTATCAAATTATATTAATTTAAGTACTGTATATATAACTTAAAAAGCATGTATCAAAATAAGATTGAAATTTGAACTCCCCGATATAAACATAAAAAACTCTGGTCTACACACTGCAAACTGGCATTTTTGTCAATTGTTAACTGGAAAATTGTGAAATGAGTTAGGTCAATAGCAACTTAGACTAATGTGTATATAATTATGTGTTGCTGAAAAATTGTTTGTTAGAGTGTGCAGGCTAATATACTTGAAAAAAAAATAAGAAAGCTTTTGACATGAGTAATCATAACTAAGATGTAAACTGACACCAAAAAGAAACTGTGCATTTTTCATTTGGTGATATTTCTGTGTGTACTTAAGCTATGTCTGTAAAACTTACACATCTTATTACACAGGTCTGAATTGCACTAATCTGTCCGATATTCCGATATTTTAGCCTTCGCATGTCCTTCAAATTGACCGAATGGTGTTATGCAACATTTTGCACGTACGTCTTGGGCGGCATGATTTTCAAGTTTTGTTTGTTATTGACCAATTAGGTGAACGTTTACACAGTATTAGAATCACTTTGATTTTTGAATCTGACTGGTTTACAAGATGCCTCGACTTCGGGAAAACAAGAGAATACAAGCACTCGTAATACTTGCATCTGGCGTCAGCGTTGCTGACGTCGAAACGCAGTTTAATTGTCAATGAAACACAATAAATAACTTGCGTCAACGTTTCGTTCAAACTGGCAACGTTGGAGACCGCGCCGACCAGGCAGGCTGTGCGTTACTACGGCACGTCAAGACTGCCGCATTTAAGCCAGCGGTTCAAAACTGCAACAAGCCCGGCTTTAGAAAGTGTGATATCTAGGCAAACGATATTTAATCGTTTGTAGGTGAACGCAAACCCCATGCTAAGAGACCGTATGTAGGGCAGATTATCAACACAAGAATCTCGCTTTAATCCAGCATTGCTGACGGCAGTGTTCCTGTATTCCGTGAACAAGGTGAGATGCAGATACCGTAGTCCAACGTTAGGTCAGGTCGATAAGGTCACGAATTATCGCTGTACTGCGCAGGAGAGGTAGCCATGGTCGATATTAAACAGTTTACAGAACAAAATTTATTGATGAAAAGTAAAAAAACGTGGCTCAACAAACAAAAATCTCAAAAGAAACACAATTGTGAATATTACTTTTCACCCCTATGTCATTTGAGCTCAAAATACACACAATGCAAAGTAATAAACGTTTCTTAAAATCATGCTCATCTTGAAGGCAATAAAAAATCCTAAATTTTGATACCAAAGTCATCTTTAATTTGCAAACGATATACATAACAAATATTGTAAAACCCCAGTGCACAGTTTCTTTTTGATGTCAGTACAGTTAAGGTTTACTATGCTGCTTCCTTATATGTGATTATTTCTTTAAACTTGCATGACTTGTTTGAAATAAAAGTTGTTTTGTTTTCATTTGATGATGCATAATTGATATTGTTTGGTTTAAAATTATTATTAAAAATAAAATTATTATTGAGTTTTCTTTTATCTTCACGAAAAGGACATATTGTCATTTGTTGACATTTTCTATTAGTATGTGTATGCCTGTCCATTTGTCTACTTCTTTCTACTTAAACTATGTTATAATTTTATTTCAGAAGCTTTATGAACTTCTTAAATATCTATTTGGAATGTTCGTTTGTAGTAGCTATTAATAGTCTTTAGTAAGTGTATGTTATAATAATGATAGTTTCTTTTCTCGTTTTCTATCTTTCTTGTGTGGGGAGGGAGTGTTTGGGGGCAAGTTTTTATGAAGCGTTACATCACGTTGAAGAGAAATATTTTCATATAAAGACGTTTTGGTTTTAACCAAGACATAGTATCTATTATGTTTTGATCTTACTTGACGTACTTGTTTTGGTATGAAGTATGATAAATCATAAGTTTGTGGCACATTTTATCTTTTTGCCACAAAGAGGTATCTTCTACAAATAATTGCAAGGGTTCGTTTTGACCAAAACATTTTTGATGAGACGATATGACCAGAAAACGAGTCCGTTCTGATTGGGTGCCATTTTCACCAAGGGGCCGTTTTGGTTTGATACTCTGAAAAGTGGTAAATGCAGCAACACTCACGTGCAAGTACAAATATCTGAGACATAAACAAATGACTTATATTTCATAAATTATACTAGCAGGATCGTCAAATATCATCTGTATACAACTTTATTATTTGCAACTTATATCTGTAGTTCTTGTAGTATTGTTTTAAAGCAATTGTGCCTTTTTAATATGCAGAATTGTCAAGATTTTGCATATCCGTTTGTTGTTGTTATTTTACATATTCTGTTTACTTTAACTTAGAACTTTATTTGTTATGCTAGCCCATTTTGGATGTTACATGTAAGCGTATTACACATGTAACTAAATTTTGATGAAGTTTAGTCCGAAGGTTAATGACTTCCTTTTGAATATCAACATATAAAAGCTCTAAACATAATTCACAATATTTCCTGTGTAAATTAGGGTGTTTTAAGATCTTTGATTTCTTATATTAATTGGAAGTTGTTTTATAAAAGCAATTGTTTAATTAATAGTCCTACAACCTGTTTTATAATATTAATTTCAACTGTATAATTAATAGCCAAACCGCTTGTTAACTTTAACTATTTTTATTGAATAATCTAAGGCTTTTTGTTTATTTATTGCAAAGACGCTATGCGGTAAACTTAATTATTTTATAATTTTTTATTCGTGTTGCCTATTACATGTACGAAAAACATGTTATTCAAGCCACTGTCCACTCAAAATACGATAGCACACGTTATCTGCTAAAACAAGTACAATTTACTGATAAGACAACTGAATCCTAGCCAAATCTACAACAAAATGAAAGTGGTAAAATCCAGATTCTAAATGCCTAGAAATATGCACAAGTCATTTCAGTTCGTGATGATCCCTTCTTGATTGTACAAACACTTTATAAGCATTAAACCATTATCGCCGTCAGTCGAGCAACAAAGAAACAACCTTGGAAATTCCGCTTTTTACTCCAAATAGTATTGCAGACAAGTTTATAAGTTCATATTTTTCTTTTAACCTCCAGTTACCTGAAGCAAAACACTTCCAAAACCCCATATAACGTCTTATCAGGTAGAATATTTCAAGATACAACAGCAACGGAGATGTGAAATAATTAACGTGGAGTTTTAAGTTTAGTTAAGTTTTTAGTTTAACGTTTTATTAAGTTTTAGAGATAAAACGCGCTTTAAAAATACAAAATAAACTGTTAATTGCATATTGCTATTTTTTATTTTGCTGGTAACGATTTAAGTACCATCTGTAACATAATAAACAAGTTTACTGGACAGACTTGTGTTCTTTTTTTACTATTAAGCAATATAGCCACCTGATAATTGATAGCGGATATTTAAGACCACAAACACACAATTTCAACGAAATTTGTGTTTCACTCCTCTTCAGTAGCAATCACAAACACCTATTAAGAGGTCCTTTCTGTAAAGTATGACAGTAGAGCTATATAGGATTAACAGAGCTGTAGTACCAAGTTTGGTCCATTTCAGCTAATAAATTAGCAATCAGCATCACGAGATCCAACTACAATCCCTTCACACACGTACTTTTAACAACCCGAACGCCCCTCGTGATATATCCTTACTCATCTGAACTCCGTCCCGTGATATATCCTGCGATATATCACCGGTAGCTATTTATTATTTTCTTAATGAACCAGCACGCGACTTTAATAACACCGATTTATGTCCTCATAGAACTATTAAAAAATTTAAAGGACAAATTAATAACCTAATTATTTGGGAATAACAAATAATCTTTTATTTACGATGTGCTAGCCGTGAGGCACATATTTCTAAAGACAAGTGGGGAATACATGTACAGATAAAAATAGCGAAAAAAGCAACGTTTGGCATCAATGTTTCTTGAATGTTTGCGTATCGAAGTATAATCTCTGACATAGTACTTGTAATGTCAAGTTTAACCGTGTATCTTTCCACAAATATGCTTCGTTTTTAATAAAAAAAGTCACTTACGACCTTACCACATGAATTCATTATGCAATAATTAATTATTCAGTTCATCAAACTTAAATTATTCAAAAAAATTCAATAAAATAACCTGATTCTTATTTGTTAATCTGTCTGCCATATTTCATAAAGCATCATTGAAACCATTAACGACTCAAAATACGTTGACACACTGTTGTTACATATCAAAACTTGTTTTAATGAGGACTACAACAAGGAGCTGTCGCCAGCATTCTGTGTTCTGTGTCGCTCTTGCTGACATGTATCATTTATGTTTCATTTTGCCAAGAAGAACTTTCTCCATTCCCATCATAGGTGACTCAAACACCAGGGAGAGGACAAATGCTGCTCCGTAGCTAACAAATAGAAGTCCGAGGAAGATAACAACCTGAAATGATCATATATATAATCAGCACGTTTGATTCTCATAGTAAACGGTTGTGAAAACTAATCTCAGTCTTAGAATGCACAAGACTCAATACCATTTATATAATAAATAACGCTAAAATTGTAGATCATATTAAACCCAATCGCATATTTGACGTACAATTCAAACACTGACTTTAATCTGCTTTTAATGCGTTTTCTGTGGATTAAACATAATCATTGTACACTTAACAACTTTTCTTAGTATACACCTACGTACTGGGGCTTTAGTGGCTTGATAACTGAGCTATTGCTCTAAAAATCTCAATTAAAATGCAAAAAATACTGATTTATTAGAAAATTTGTTCAAATTTAACAGGCATATTGGAAAACTAAAAGATAGGCGACTACATTTTCTGCATTCAAACTGATTTGCTCAAAAAGTGGGTCAGACTATAAACAGTAATAAAACATTAAGGTTAGAATGGGATGAATTTAATTTAACAGAAATAGAAGAATATCATATTTCTAAGTACCGAATATTCATTTATATGAACGCGTAATTCGTTCAGTGAGTTGAACATACGCTTTATTAACTGATTTTGTGAGTTTGTGTTCTGTGGGTGTCAGTATTCTAAATGACTTTAAGCAGTCAGTTGTCTGTCATTTTGAATGAAGTTTTACTAATAAATCAGTGAGTAGTCATTGCATGGTTTATTAAAAGTTTTAGGGCAATAGACCAAAACTCAGTCAGTAATGCCCCCGTACGAAGGTGTATACTTAGCAAAGTTGTTAAGTGTATTATATTTTCTTTTCTTTTTATATGTTGATGCTAATTTGCTAAACTTATCGGTTAACTCACGTTCTTTAAATAAGCTTGAACTTAATATTTGTGGTCTATCACAACAAAAAAGTATTGTTTACAGCCCATTCTAAAAGCTAAAGCTTCTATTATAAGTCTTTTGCACATGAAATTCTACTTAAATAGAGAAATCATTAACACGCTTACAAGCTCCATATCATCCAAATATAGCAGAGATTTCTTGGTGTTGAAGTACATGTAAAGAACCACAGGATGCACCAAATAAGCACAATACGTCAGGCGGCTAAGAGGTATAATAGCTTTCCATGATAGTAGGGCGTTCACTGCACCTGTAAATATATTCATGTGTAGTGTCTTTCAAAGTGACTTGTTCATCTGTTTAATTATCGCAACAGGGGTTGTTCATGTTGTGTCACGGCCGTTAAAAACGTAAGCGAAAAGATTTACTGTTGATACTTTTAATCACAGGTACGCAGTATTTTGTCTATTTTATGAATTTACCGAGACAACTTGTACTTGTTTTATCCATATGAGATGTTTTCTGTTATAAGCTGAGCTCGGTTCTATGAGTAAATCACTATAATTTAAATATGATTTAGCGTTTCCCAAGTTAAACCTCCTAGTGTCCGGCTTCCTACAAGTTCATAACTGCATGTGAAATTGCAGCTTTTCTCGGCTGTCATAGATTTAGGTAAGGCGGAAACTTGGGTATAACGACTGACCTTGAGGGGCCTAGCTGAACAGCTTCCTCACAAGAAAGATTTCGACTTTACCCACTTCAGTTTAAATGACAATGCCGACGGCTGATAAACGTTTACAAAATTATGATAACACGGTAACCTTAAAACGAATGTTTAACAGTCATGTTGGAAAGCTATTAAAGCTACAAAAAGTTTTGTAATAGCGATTGATGTTAAAGGGCCCAAAGAGCAATTGATGTTTAGGAATAAATATTAATTAATAGTTCCTAGTTCCATGAATCTTTTTGATTGCTGCCAAACAACGTTTTAGATTTTTTTTTGGAGTTTCCAGCTAGCACATTTAATAAAATGAGGCACCTATATTAACAGAGTGAAAATTCACTAGAGCCGATGTATTTTCATCACCCTGACTAATGAAGTAACCTTAATAGCCATGTGAAGGACTGATGAATAATACTCAAGTGAAAAATATAATGACCTCCGTGACCGGAAGCACATGCAAACACGAGCCAACATACACACATCGCCCACGCTGTTTTTGAAGTGGCATTATACAATGCTGAAATCTCTACATTCAGATCTGGTAGACCTTCTTTGGTATATAATCCATAAAGAATCACTAAAGCGACAGCAGTAGACATAGCCCAACCCAGAAACACAACCGCCTGCATATAGAAGAACAAATTTAATTAAAATGCAAATCTATAGAAGTCATTCTATAAAATCAAAGCATTTACACATTATCCACCATAAAACGTTTACATGAAATGTATTTGAATCACCCCACAATGGTATGTAAATACTCGAAATTTATGTAAAGCACTTGCCGAAACAGTAACCATTTTTAAGCTCTAACCACGCAGAAACTAAATCAAATTCAATGTTCACCAGATTATTAACTTATGTATTATTATACATATACCAGCTTTACAGCATGTCACAAAAAACACATCATTACGAGTCGTCGATATTTTGAGTATTAAGTTATGCCAATATGAAGTCAACACTTTAATTTATGTTGTTGTTTTTTTGTTTTGGTTTATTTCTATATTACACAGAGTGTAAATTTTAACATAATATTTAAAACTGACAATTAATTAAGAAATAATCAATAGCTTCCCGTGAATTATCGCAGGATAATTCACGGGGCGGAGTTCAGATGCGTAAAGATGTGTCACGAGGGGCGTAGCCCCGAGTGATATATATATCTACGCAGCTGAACGACGCTCCGTGAATTCACCGGAAGCTATTGATTATTTCAATTTTAACACGACACATCTGACAGAATAAGCGAAATAATCATAACTAAATTTTAGCGCGTTCTAATAAACGCAAATGTGTTATAAGGTCGGCAGTTCGTGTTTACTCCCTAAATATCTCCATAAATCGAAAACTGACGTCATGATGTAGTAATTGTATTAATTAAAATGCCCAATCAAGTACAAAGTGAATGGAGATTAACGTACACATGTAATAAATATGTAAATAACAGGACAAGCAGTGCCACTTGTCGATATTAGCCCTGCAATATAATAATGTCCCTCGGGCTAAAGCCCTCGGGCCATTATTCATATGAGAGGGCCATTATCGACAAGTGGCACTCCTTTCCCATTTATTAACCTATACATAATTCACAGCAAATTCAATGGGAAAACGTCAAGTTAGAATAATAATTAAATCTTGGCATTTGGAATGTTGATGTTAGCAACAAGTTTTAGCAACTTAAGAAACTGGTACAGTACGGAAAGCATTCAAATCTGTATTAAGCAGCCACCCAAGGGAATGACAAAAAGTGGCTGCTTAACACATGTGGCTGTCTAAGACAGTTACAAATTAGAATAAAAATATCAGTTAAGAACATATTCAAACTTGTTGTTTAAGACAGGTGGTTGCTGAATGCAGGTGGCTGCTAAGGTAGGTTCAACTCTATTTGAAATCAAGATATGTTACCTTGGGTAGTTTCGGCTTGCATTTTGTTTTATATAAAACAAAGCCGGTCCAAAATCCGAGAACATAAGGCCCCACTCTACACCAGGGCTTCATGTACATATCTTCCATGATTTCCAGCAGGTTTTCACTGAAATTATGCAAAATAGGAAATCCAAAAATTATATATACCAATCATCAAAAACACGCTCAGATAACAAGTCTAGCGGCATACGTTCTTGTGTTTCCTGTTATCGTTGATAATAGAACTTTATTTATCTTAAGACTTTCTTGTCTCAAGAAAGATGTTCGAGATGCGTTTGGTGTTTATTAACAAATCCAAATTGGACGGAGCCCCTGATGAGCAAGTGTGCCGCTGGTGCTACCGGAAACCTTTCCAGGACCTTGTTTTAACTCGATGGCAAACTGCCTTTGGTGGTGACCCCTCCCCCCTGGTTCTATTTCTCGTTCATTGATTTTTGCGTATTTATGGTATTTAACAGATAAAAATCTTAAGACCTCTGTTTCTCTCTATTTTTTAGCGTATTATCGCCGTATTGCTCGAAATGGAAACAATTTTTATAATAATATTACATAATTATAGAGAGAGGCTTAACTATATCTTCAAGCAAAACTGAATAGGCTTTTTGATCACAGGGATCGGTAATGTTATTACTATTAGAAAGTATTACAACTACACCACAACGAAGTGTGGGGCGACTTTCTATAACGTTAAATTAAAAAAAAAGCTTAAATTACTTATTGAAGATAACATTTGGTCCAGCGCCGTAATGATGCGATATAATCCCTGTAGCGACCATGCTTCCTACAACCAGGAGGAAACAGACAATGCTTCCAAACACTGGAGAACTAGAAATAAATGTAAACAATACCGAAATCTCTCTCATAAAACATCATTTATTATTTTCATATTTGTCGTGTTCGATGGCTTTCAAAGTTCCCTTTGCATCTATTTCAATATCACAGTAGCGTTGTTTGTGCCGTGAGGCGGTTGTAAAATGTCTCCCAGTACATTCAATTAGTGTTGTTATCAAATACGTAATTTGAAGGTCGTTGAGCACGATACTTATGTACAATGTTAATAGTACTTCTAAAATTACTTTTGTTTAAATATTTCGGCCAGTTTACAAATGGATGGTTTCAATTTCCCAGCCAATATAGATTTGGAAATTGTTCAATCACCCCCAATGATATACTTCCTGCTTTTTAAATTTTGCCCTTGGCGTTGTCTGTGATATGCAGGATTTATATTCTAAGATGCCCTGTCAAAATTCTATTCTGTTTAGTTCCGCCCATTGTTTTCTCGTTTAGGGCAAACCCATTCTTTTATTTGGGGACCTACGCCGCTGAACATGGAATGGTATTAATTTGAAAATACCGCATTGAAGGTTCCATGTCCACCGCCATATGCTCACCATCGTTTGGGATGGTCAAAATTGTACTGTTTATTGGTGTAAATATTGAATTGCGCTCAACCCGGGGCTAGGCGGCGTGGGCAGTAATATGCATTTCCATTACTGTCCATGAACAGGCTCAATCAAACCGAGCCTGAAATATTTTTATATTTGTCGTGTTCGATGGCTTTCAAAGTTCCCTTTTCATTTTTTTAAACCAAGTTATCAAAGACATGTTTTAAGAATTCTACCAAAAGTGTTTAAAAGAAAACAATGAAAGCGACTGAAATAGTCCAATGATAAAAATAACTTATACAAAGACTTTTTGCTGTTCTGAATGTAACACTATGAATATCAATTATGTTAAAGCGAGCTTCACGAGAACAATCGAGGAGCTTAACACGAAATACATGTACTAGTTATATTAAACTAGTTCAGGAAAATTGTTTTTGAAGCGAGCATGTGTTGAGATTTATACAGCCTTTTTCTGAACAAGTTTGATAATGTTTTGTTGATACGGTATTACTTACTAATATAGGGGTATAAGCAACATCGGGCTTATGACATAGAACTGCATATCATTTGCAAGGTACCAGCTCCAAGCAACACACTGCAATGTAATTACACAGTGTAAGATATATTTTAACGATCAGTATCTCGTTTGTTTTGCGACAATGTAAACCTAAATACTTACAAAAAGCTTTTATATCCATTTTTACTTTTAAATCGTTAACTTACAATTAATGGTAAAAATATTATTCATTACTTTTTGTTTATATTTGATAACAACAGCTTATTTTAAATCGTTGAGTAAAAATGCAAGTTAAGATTCTTTTTATTCTTTTACAAGATTCCTAATCTTTAAAAGTGTGATTTTAATTCATTACAGAAACATCATGTTTACATTTCTACATACAAAACTTAATTTGCATAACGTAAACACATAAGGAAAACACAGCATCCCCACACAGCAAACTTGTAGACGAAAGAAGAGAATAACATTGGCCACACATTATCCTAACACATCCGAAAAGCAGAGAGGAGAAGTGAGAATGTTTTAATAATTTGAACAGTTGTATAAAAGACACCAAGACAAACTGTTAACTACTCTAGCATATGTTCAAAGTTTGTTTTGTATAGAACGTCTTAAATGTATGCACCAGTTAGCCTACCTTTTTATCGGTCTTATATAAATTGTTTATGTACAGCAAATTAGTCCACCATGACTCCTCGCATTCTTTCTCATCTAGACCGTTCTCTTGCCAAAATGGCCCGTTCCCCCAATATTTAATAGTAGGCGAATAAATCATCATAAATAACATATACGGGGGTGTCAATCTGTAAATAAATTCCAATTGAAAACTTAAAAGTATTGAAAGTAGAATGTTTTCCCTACAACCCACAGCGAAATATTACTTAAATTGCGACATGGTCTGATAGCCTTTTTCTTTTTTTTTCAGAATAATAACTGTACATGTACCGTATTTTAAGGAAAATGTGTTAAGTGTTTGCAGTCTAAAGCGCAAAATGACTCAGTCTATAATGGAAAATATACAACGGCATTTCATTCTTCCACTTCTGCCCCACCGAATATCAATGGACAGTGACCGTGCATAACGTTCATCATGACGGAAAAATACATTAACAGTTTTAAAATAAGAGTTTTAGGGCAGGAGATCGAAGAATGTTTTTTAATATTAGACGGATATTTATAGAAAGAGTCATATATGGTATAAACAAAGATATTGTATGACAAAAAGCAAAACCCTTAAAAACAACTAAAAAAAAACAACAGAAAGTTTACCTCCAGAAGCGATGGCAGTAGAACATAAACCAGTTAAATTTTATGGCACTCCCCCGTTTCTTTAGTTCTTTGAAGGAAAGAAAAGACACCAACAATCCACTGGAAACAAAAGCTGCTTGGAACAATCATGTTTGCAATCTTAGTTCATCGTTTTATT
This sequence comes from Corbicula japonica, assembly GCA_038501625.1. Taxonomy (NCBI): domain Eukaryota; kingdom Metazoa; phylum Mollusca; class Bivalvia; order Venerida; family Cyrenidae; genus Corbicula; species Corbicula japonica. The sequence continues at coordinate 780,540 of JAZAYU010000179.1, read as the reverse complement.
CCATTTCACAACTTATCAAAATTTGATATAACTTGCAGTTTAGCGAAATACTAACTTTACATATTCGGTTGAAAGCTTTACTTATATACCAATTCTAAAAAACGTTTGACAATTTCATTGAAAACCAAATTCATGTCCAGAACGAAGAAAATTCTTAACTTTATTATTAATTTAGATACTTATCATCTTACTTTGTTGCTCTGTCACTTTCAAATAATAATCTTAATTTCATTTGTGATAATAAATATATACAAACCTTAGAACGAAAAATGTATCTACAGAGAAAGTTCCATTTGCAATTGCCTGAAATGTGAACCTTTTCAACATCTGTCCGGTAAAGGGAACCAAATTTTCTACAATAAAAGTGAAAGATGCATATCATGAATTGCCACAAATAAGATCAAAGAAAAGGTAATATATAATAATGAAGTTACATTTTTCGCCCTAGAGGCGATGAAAGTAGAACATTAACCAATTAACTTTTATGACATTTCTTGAACTAAAGAAACAGGACAAAAAACGAAGTACATTACCGAGGACTGGAAATCCAAAAATAACAGAATGACCAAGAATAACCCAAGTCATGCTCAGGAATCGTATTCCATTTACAGCGGTCAGTGAACCACCTGGCTGGTTTATATTTAAAATCTTCATTGTGTTCTTGTAAATGGAGAAGGCCAGCAGAAATTGTCCAAGCTTTCCTGTGAAAAGAAAATCCCATTGATGAAGCACATTAATTTTATTTGTTTGCTTTATCTTTAGATATTATTTAACAATAAATAACTAATGTATTAAACATCGCACGGGTTTCCTTTGCAGCTTAACTTCAACAATGAATATTAATGTTGAAAATAGCGTTAATGAATTTCAATACACGAAAACAATTTTTTTTATAAAATGCCTTATGAGAAGTCTGACATAGGTAATTGTTAAAATATATATGAAAACACTTCAATTAAAGTATTTGAAACTTGTCACAGTATAAATGTTGGATTATTGTTTAAACATGAACTGATTTATTCGTAGTTCCGTCAACATATCATCAATAACCCGTACATCATATAAACTAAAATTTGTAGATAAGTACTTTCTACAGGTTTATTTCTGTAATTAATCAAAGAAAAAATAAAAAAAAATGCCTATCGATTTCACTTGTTCACCAATAGCGTCTTTAGAATTGAAAACAGATCAGTGCAGAAACAAACTTTGCTCATATAAGTATACACGTGAAGTGTAAGCGAACATTTTAATGTTTTATTGTTTATATCTGGACACAGGTCTCTGCCAATCAATCTATGTACTACAAATGTTTGAGCTAAAGCCTCCACAACTACATTTCATGTTATTTACTTGAAATCAGTGTTTTAAGAATTGAAAAAGGCGTATAATTGTATTCAAAAAATAAAAAGACGATCAATTTATATTGTGCACTAAAATGTATGTATTGAGCATATATAAGTACACAAACCCGGCTTATAAACTTGACTGGTTGGAAGTTTCTGGTTACTCATCCTTGTTCCGTTATCAATATGGCCAACATATCCATTCTGCACAACATTGTAAGAATTTAATTCTACTTTCTTATCGACCTTTTCAATTGCGATTTGAGAAAGGTTGTCTGAATCGGCAACGTTAACATGTCCACTGTCCTGACCCTAGTAAATAGACGTAATAATCACGTCAAAGTTTTGGTAGGACACCGTTTTTTAACAAACTAATTTTACATCGTACATAAAAAATTTAAATTTTAAATTTTTGAGCGATATTTTGACGACTTGTTTTGAAATGGTAATGTTATTAAGGGATTGCCACACTCCTCCCAACTTTGTTCATCGATAAAAAGAAAATTATCAAAATCTCAATAACGGCAAAATGCCGTTAAACGAAACTTTGCACAAATGTATGTTATTAATGTATCTTTATTTTGCAGATGTAAAGACACGTTAGAAGAGTAAAGAAAAATAGCGAGATCAAAAAAATCCCTAAACTTCTATTTACATAAATTCACAAAAACTAAACAACACAAAACATCATTTTAAATGCCCACATTAGTAATATGATACTGAAAACAATTTATTGTGTCCTCGTGACTTACATATGTAAACTTTACGAGATATTAGTAAAAGTGTGTTTGACCTTCAAGTTTGTGGACGCTTCCTGGTCGCGTAAACGGATGACAATCACTGATTTCTCTTATAGTAGTTGACAATTTTTTACAAAGTACACAACATTTTCTTGTCAGTATCATTGCGCTCACGTGGGAATTTAAAATTATGTTTTGTATCGCTTAGTTTTTGTGAATTTATGTAAATAGAATTTTAAGGAATTTTTAGGTCTAGCTTTTTTCTTTACTTTTCTAACGTATCTTACTGTATGCAAAATAAAGATACATAAGTAACATTCATTTGTGCAAAGTTTCATTAAACGGCATTTTGCCATTATTGAGATTTTGATAATTTTCTTTTTATCGATGAACAAAGATGGGAGGAGTGTGGCAATCCCTTAATATGTGTCTGCCTGCCTGCCTGCCTGCCTGCCTGCCTGCCTGCCTGCCTGCCTGCCTGTCTGTCTGTCTGTCTGTCTGTCTGTCTGTCTGTCTGTCTGTCTGTCTGTCTGTCTGTCTGTCACACGCACTCGTACACTTTATTTATTTTTCTCTTTGTAGAGAGATGTTTTTATTCATAATTGTTTGAAGCATTATAAACAACAAACACTTCTGTTCAAATATAGTTGGTTTGAAAAGACCAAAATGACTCTGATGAAAAAGTAGGTTATTTTTATTGCAGGAACCTTCGTTCTTTTTGTGATATGAGCTGTGTGAGATTTTTTGCCTACTGTCTAAAGTACTAATCAACAACATAACAAGACAATGTAACTTTTTTCTCGGTATAAAGTTTTAAAAATGAATGTTTTAAAAGTACAAGTATTTTTTGCATTCCAAGTGTATATTAAAAAATAGTTACGTGTGAAAGTTTGACGATGTTTTCAAGTTCCACCTGTCTTTTATTTATTATAAGAATAGTGAGGTCATACACTGTTGCCATAACAACAAGGGCAATGAAACACCCGCCCACTACACTGAAATATAAACATATCTTTCAAAGATGAAACATACTTACTTAAAGCCACGCTTAACGTTTGTAATATAAAATCAGTTTTTATTATATAAAAGCATTTCCTGTCTAATCTGGGAAAATGCTAATACAAAAAGGACTATTCAAGAGCATTTCATTTCAATTGAGTTAATAACTGTGTTTAAAATGTTTGGTTAATTACCAAATTGTGCCGAAATGGTTACCTTTTTAATGGATATCTGTTAAAACTGTGAAGCAAAGTTAATGACAGAAATCAAACACAACTGGTGTTGCATGGACAGTGTTTAAAAAAGTGAAACATGCAAAATATAATCAGGGCTGAAGGTTATAAAGCTGAGATTAAAAACCAGTCTCAAATCTCAAGCATCTGATTGGCTGAAATGGCGACTGGTCGCGATTTCAGCCAATCAGATGCTTGAGATTTGAGACTGGTTTCCATGCTCAGTTTTATAACCTTGGGCACAGGAATAGCCAGACTCAGATAACAGAGTCTCCACACGGCCAAAGCACAAAGATGAAAGGAGAGCATGTGTTCATAAAATGATCAATTTGAAAAAAAATCTTAACATGAATCTCAGAGTTCTGATGCAAACCATTGCTCTTCCTTCAATACATTTTGAAAATTTAGCTTTGTTTACTATATTTGCTATTTTAAGAATATCTTAAGAACAAATATCTCACATAACGGCGACTGCTTTATCTGATAGTTCCATGGACTTCTCATGGCAAGTAACAACAGCCTTCGGAATAGATTTAGTCATGTTTTCTGGTAGCTGATCTATAACTGTAAGAAAATTAAAATGCATATAAGATAGTATGTAAATCTAAGGATCTATGTTTTCTAAATTGCATAAATTCTTCCAAAAGGGAAATAAGTAATAACCCAATGTATATTTTAATTGTTTTATTCAAATTTCGGACTCGTGTCCATTATCAAAATTTAAAACAGAATTAATATGTCATATGTTCTGTATTGAGTTTTGATAAAGAACTCGTGAGTCCGAAAATTTATTAAAATTGTAAACATTTACAAAGGATTATCTAAAGTTTCTATTAAGAAGCCGCGGCAATACATGTATGAGCAGCTACACAAAAAGTCCCGCCAGTGTATTTGAGAACCAGGCATTTATTTATTCCAAACGGAAAAAAATCCAGACTGAGTAGAATAAAACTGTTCAATAATCGCAAGGTCAACATGATGCTTGTTAAATAAGCGACACTGATTTGTTTAACAGCACGCAAAGCCAAGCGTCCATATTGTAATTCGTATAATTCGAATTCAAAGTTTTGCACAGAAATTTCGGCAGAACATAATATAAAATTTCGAATGAACAAAACCAATTAAAAACTGTTGGCTTTTTTCTTGAAATCACCCATGTTATACTGTGTAACCTTTGTTTTGTTCAGGGTTTGTAGATTATAGTTATCATGTTGCTTGTGCGTGGACATGCTTACGTGTTATTACTAATCCTGTTACATCAGAATTACTGCATGTTTCCGGAAAGCACGTTCCTAGTGTAATCCCGACGGCTCCTGTCAAAGCCGAATACTGGAAGCGATAAAAACGGTGAAAATAAAAGTGGCTTACAAAATTAATATAATGACAAATGGAAATCATATTAATGATTTCCGTTTACAAAAAAATAACGTGAAAAAATAATATATGGGATGACCACATCTAGATGACAGATCCTCCTCTACACAGCTTAAAAGGAGAGAGTAAAAGCATGTGTGAATAAAATAACAAATTAAAAAAAAGCCACAACAAATAATTTACGAAAAGGAGAACGCGAGGGGTTTCCGCAAGACTGATCAACGAATATAGTAGAGACTAGCTGGCATTTCGATATTTTCATTGCGTCAAAAACAGAGCAGAATTTATGTATTTAATGTAGAAGACATTTTAATTGTTAAGAGATTGCCACACTCCTCCCAACTTTGTACATCGATAAAAAGAAAATTATCAAAATCTTAATAACGGCAAAATGCCGTTAAACGAAACTTTGCACAAATATATGTTATTGATATATCATTTTAAATGCCCACATGAGTAATATGATACTGACAACAATTTATTGTGTCCTCGTGACTTACATATATAAACTTTACGAGATATTAGTAAAAGTGTGTTTGACCTTCAATTTTCTGGACGCTTCCTGGTCGCGTAAACGGATGACAATCACTGATTTCTCTTTTAGTAGTTGACAATTTTTTACAAAGTACACAACATTTTCTTGTCAGTATCATTGCGCTCACGTGGGAATTCAAAATTATGTTTTGTATCGCTTAGTATTTGTGAATTTATGTAAATAGAATTTTAAGGAATTTTTAGGTCTATCTTTTTTCTTTACTTTCCTAACGTGTCTTAGGGGAGACCGGGGATAGTTGTTACACGGGGCAAGTTGTTACACTTAATGTTGCGACAACATTGCATTACTAATGAAGTTGGCATGGATACTAAAATAACCCTCAAAATTTTCTCTATGTTTATTGTAAGTTTCATTAAAATTGTCCGGGAAATAGTCAGATTAGTTAGGAAAACCTGAATTTACTATGTAAAAGTAATTTCTTTCGAATTCGGAAAACATTTCGATATTTCCTCCTTATTGCATATACGAGTCTTAAACAAAAATAAAAATTAACATAAATATTCGTATTTTCTTTGAAACTAGTAATAAAAATAAAAAAGGCTATATAATATATTTAGCGACCTCGAAGTGCGACAAGGGGTGGGTGGGGTAAGTTGTTACGTCGGTGATGGGGCATGTTGTTACAGGGTAATATTTCGTCCCTCAACAAAACATAGATTTTTGACCAGCATTATGCACCTTAATATTATTCATTTCACAACTTTTGACAATATTATCGATGTTTTATCGGAAAAATGCTCGTGTAAACGCAAAAATAACCCGAAATATTGATATCTTTATCTGATTGCATTAAACATGGCGGAAAACTATTGGCCCTGATCGCTCGAAGAAGGTTACCCTTCTGGTTCTTTTTTTTGTGGTGTCTTTTTTAACTGATCAAATTATAAATTGATACACTCTCAGAATTTCATGCACATCTACAGTTTGTTTGTGTAGCTAAGCTTTTGTATTTTGTGACTGTGGTTGTGGCTGTTCCTGAAAGTATATTTGACAACACTTTGACAGGTATCATACTAAACTTTCGCAAAGTTATTTCGCAAAAGTTATAAATTTACATTGTTTTTGTCCGAGCAATATAAGTAAACCACAAATTTATATATACAATCTATCCGAATTCAGAATAGATTAAAAAATGAATGCCTTATTGAAACGTTTGGACAAACGTTTGCGACTTTCCAACTTAACATCCACAGTGACTGTATTTATGAAACGACATGCATGTTTTTGTCAAAAATCATATTCTAAACAATTTTCACGTCTTTGAATGAAACCGTTATCAAAAAAGTCACTGTTATGTATCTGAATATGTTAAAAATTGTACCCAGAGCTATTGTAACATTTTACCCCGAGACCTGTCACAACATGCCCCATGGCCGGGGAAGGTTGTTACAATTTGGTCTACTTGCGAAAATTTGTTTTTAATGAGTTCAGTTTATATACTGTAATCGGTCTAATTTTATATTAAACTTAACTTCATATGCTTTTAATTGCCACTATTTACATTACTTTCGCACAACTGAAACAGTCACAATTCTGAAAAATGCTAAAAGTGTAACAACTATCCCCGGTCTCCCCTACTGTATGCAAAATAAATATACATTAGTAACATTCATTTGTGCAAAATTTCATTGAACGGCATTTTGCAATTATTGAGATTTTGATCATTTTCTTTTTCGGCGTTAGCTGTCTAAGCTCACTTTTGACCTAGTTTTTCGACCAATGAAATGTTGTAAATAATACTCGTATTCTCTTATTATGCAGAGGGAAAATGAAATAAACTATTTCGATTGGTAGCTATTTACACCATAGAGGCATCTAGCAGGGTGGAGAGGTATCTAGTGGGATTTTTATTATTATGCAGCGGAAAAATCAAATAGATTATTTCGATTGGTGTTGTATTGGAGACAAAGATATTAACGATTTAAATAACCAGTTAAGTCAATATTGATGATTTAAATACAATTTTATATGGAATATTCTTGGGTGTAAGGTAAACACTTGCATACAATACACAGTGTAAAACGAAAGAGAAGTGTAGATATTTCTAATTCTTACTGGTTTCTTTCTAGTTCCTTTGATACTGTTCGTAGTAGTGTAGTGGCTAACACTCTCGCCTCTCAAGCGGAGGCCCCGGGTTCAAAACACAGGAGGGACACTTTTTTTAAAGTTAATTACGTACAAGTTGGTAGATTTCGCTTTTTTTAACAGGCTGTTTGTATTTAATTTTATTAAATTTCAAGGACATTTATTCATCTTGAGTTCTAACTCTACAAGAGGTATATTGAAACTGAATAAATGTAGACAAGACTTAATGTAAGACATTGCTTCTTTAATCGACTTAATATCACTGTATGAAATTGTTGCACCAGTTCAACATTATTTTTGAAAGACACTTTAAATGAATTTATGAGTTGTCATGATTCAGTCGCTTAAACTCTAGGTCATACTAAGAAGGCAGGGAGGGTTCGTCAACAGCTATAACAAGTAAAATAAAATAATTAAACTGTGTCTGCTTCGCCTCTCTGTATTTCCTTCATTCTTATATACATGTACATGTATATATAAATCTTTTCCATCAACGCCGTTTATCTTTTTTTAAAGATATTTCATGTTATTGATGAACGAAGTTGGGAGGAGTGTGGCAATCCCTTAAGATAACAAGTATCAATAAACGAGAACTTTGATTTAATATCATTGCAATGAAGGGTGTTTGTATAAGGTCAAATAATTGTGTTACTGCAAACATAGCATTGTCATACATACCGAAATAGGGAAAGCAACGGTACAATATTTGGCTGTATATGGATGGCTCGGAAATGTCTTCTTTACAGGATCAACGTATAGAGTTGCTTCAATAGCTATACATTCTTCGAAGCTGCCAATCCAAATATAATTGAAATCTTTTATGGCACTTCCCGGCTTGCCCATTGCATCAAACACTACAAATTACATGTTTCAAATTTTGCACAATTCTTGCAAAAGAAACAATACAGGTTGGTGTTACACAAAACATTTGTTTCCTTAAGACATAAACAGTTTTGTGAAATTGTTATAATATCTAAATGATTCATGCACAACTGCTAAAACACTAACTTAAAGACGCTTACCTCGAAGTAATACATACATTTCAAGTTTTTTCAAAACAACGATTTGACGTCAAGAGCTTAAATGCTAAATGTTTTGAGAATATATTCATGTACTTGTATGATGAAAGTTTATTTTTTCAGGGCTTTATATAGAGTGGGGAAAACAGTGTTAATAGCAGTGACGTTGACACTTACTTCTTACTGCCCAGTCTTCTCCACTTAATAATGCTTGTATAAACAACTCCACGTGTGTTATACAGGACGCACTGGTAACATTTTCAGGGATGGATTCAAGTCCAGAAGCTAGAATCTGGCCTGCCATCGATGTAATCGCATCTTTATTATTTGTCAGATATTTTCCGAACTCGTTTACTATTGTTCCTGCTTCCTGAGATGGTAGCATAAAGCCGGTAGCCAGTAGGTTCTCGTTTGTCCCTGAAGTCACTTGCCAAGAACTCAGGTGGACCAATAGAAGAACACATTTTGTTAACCCATGCATTGTCTTATTCAAGAATTCTAATGTTTTATTGAAAATGTATATCAATTTAAATTATTACAAGCGTTCTTGCTCACTTATTTCAACTTAAATGTAAACACAGATCTGATGAAATTCATATGTTCCTATTATAAAGTTAACGTGCGTCCGTTTCAAAATGTTTCGATGTTATTTGTTTTATGAAAACAGTTTGCTTAACATAATTAATATATGAGTAATGAACTTGTTTATTTGACAAGATGATAAAAGTAAAAGCTTATAAATAAACTAACGCATCTGGTATCTTGTTTAAAGTAAAATGTTATCATTGAATTACCAAATACTGTCGAATTTAATTTAACGAATGTTTATTTTCAAGTAATGGGTAGAAGGCAAATATGAGATTTGACAAATCATGAGATTTTGACTCAAGGGCGAAACTGAATAATAAATTATTTTGATAATTATACAAATTTATTGAGTTCGAGTAAGTTTAATTTCTGCTCAGATGTGGGGAATGAAATCATTATTGCTAACTGAAATGATGATGACAGTAAATGAGATGGAAGATCGAAAGAATATTTTTCACCGTATCTTGGTTATAGTTAACTATTACATATGCTAATATTAGGAGTACGTTTGTAAAACGTTCGTTTTCATATAAGGCGGTATAAAGTCATGATAAAGAAAGTTGGCGTTGTCAAAAACATTGTTTGTTTTTTCAAAAGTCTCGATATATTACGATAAACTCGTTAAGAGAATGAAAGCATTGATTGTTTCCGCTGTCTGCTTTTTCCGACAGTTTTGTTTGACTGTGTTTTAAAAAATGTTTGCATTTGTGTATTTATCACAGCTGGTTGCTGTCAGGTCGGAATATCAGGGTGGTTTTTGTACAGAACACTAAGTGGCAATTGTAAAAACTGTTTTCCTATGAATTCCTCTTACGTTTGTGGGATAACATATTGTTTTAATATTTATGCTTTTAAAAGGATTAAACGGATAATAATTTCGCTCATCAAGTTATAATAAACAATTGAGGTTTTGCAAGGTTCATACTACCAGGAGATAGAACAGATTAAAACCTAAATATTTTGCATTCGATGTCTCATGACATTATAGTTATACTCTCAAAATAATCCACTAAATGCTTATAAATTTACTTGAGGAAAAGTAATATTATGAAAATATGAAATGGTTGTAAGAACGTCAACGCAGACCATATAACCATCAGCGATTCGTGATAAATCGCTCGTGCGTCGTTGGATCGAAACAAAACAATGTGTTAATGCATTATTTTGAAATGAGATACTATGTTAATAAAGTTAGGAGCCTACGACGATTAAAGATGACAGAAAAACGTAAATAAGACTCATGCGCCGTGGTATATGCTCAAATTCTGTTTGTTTTCATGCCTGCATTCAAAATATATTAACCATATTAACCTATGTATTTGTTTTGCAGTATACCAAGAAGAGATACCAGTACTATAAGAAAGTATTGCTTTTTTAAAAGAACGACAGTAAGACATTATGTAATCGCTTAAAAATAATGGCAGTACAAGTTGAAGCATCAATTAATATTGCAGCAATATGACTAGTTAATAAAATATTGTTATTGTTTTTGTTCATTGTTTTTGCTGTTTTTGATTTTTTGTTGTTTTAAACTTTAGGTGTTTTTGTTGTTGTTGGCTTTATAGACCTCTAGTATTACACAATGAGATTGTCGTTTTAAGACTGACCTAAGATTTTATATGCTTATATTTAAAAGTTGTTAAGAACGATCCTAAAAGTCCGTCTACAGTTGTCATTTCACTTTTATCGATAACAAGAAAATTACCAAAATATCTAAAATGCAGTTTTAACAAAATTTTGCGCAAATGAATAAGTTTAGTGATTGTTTTGTTTCTCATATGTTCAACATTAAACAGCATAAAACTTCATTTAAAAAGACATTATTGCCTTCATTTGTGCAAAGTTTTATTCATCTGCATTTTCGGTTAGAAAGATTTTGATATTTTTATCCATCGTATGGTTACGATGAATGTAGATGGCCATTCAATATTTCATAAATTCGCCATCTTTGAGTTTGTTCTGTTCTTACAAATGAACTATGTCGATTAGAAACCTACTAAAAACCTTAGATTAAAATTGTTAAATTATAAATTCATTCCCGTCTATTACTTTACTGCGGAGCCCCTCAGGTGACATTTAGCATACTTTTTTCATTTTCCATCTTTTTAGGGCTATTATTTCGTTTAATTGGTTTCAACGAAATAATATCGGATTCCTTAAAAAAGTATGGACAATGAAAACAAGTATGTTAAATGTGACTTTAGGGGCTTTACACTAGTCAAAGAGCAATTTTTAGAAAGAATTATGAGTTAATTGGTTTCCTTTCAGTAATGATTGAAAACATTAGAGATATTCTTTTAACAAACAATACAATGATCAATTGCTTGAATTTAATATAACCTTTGGGAAGACGATAGTTATCTGGTTTGACAGTCGTATATTCACCATGTTTTATGTTTTGAATTAAACATCTTTATTATATCTGCAGAAATTTATTATAACTTTTTCGATTCGATGCACACTTTAATATACAAAAACTTAAAATTAAATGTGTTAATCTATTATTTTTTCACTAGATAACGTGAGAATTTTTTACCGAATTATATGTCCACTGGTTTGCAATATGATTAAAAATCATAAGTATGTAAACCATTAAAGAATTCAATTAATTAATGGTTTAAGTTAAATGTAGTAACTTTGGGAAGACGATAGGAATCTGGCAAATCATCGCGATTAGATGTTAACATGGCTAATAATGTACTTTGCTAACAACATTAAATATTGTTGCCAAAAGGACTTATTTGTTAATATTATCATAAATCAGTGATTGAATGACTCTTATTGTTAATAAACGATTGAATTAATACGATTTTGGCAGATTTTTCCAAATATTGTTTCAGCGAAAAGAAATCGATAAAAGTACTTGGTATTGTCAATTTTTAGCCATTAGCAGTAGTTGTGTTTTTGTTGTGTTTATTTTGTGTGTGTGTTTGTTGTTGGTGGTGGTGTTGTTTATTTTGTACCATTGTAACAAATTCACACAATATGTATACATGGAAGCCAAGAATTGCAATAGAACCTGCGCAATTGGTTATATTGCCTTAGACTTTATTCAAGTTCTTACAATAGTTCAGTTTAAAAATAAATCTCATTAAAACACAGCAAACTATTTAATAGATAAATACAGCAAATTGGTAAAAAAACACACATTTGTTGAAACATATGGCCAAGTTTATAAAACCGAGCATGACACCCAGTCTAAAATCTCAAACATTTGATTCCTCGAGATTTGAAACTGATTTACAATCCTAGTTTTGTAACCTTCAGCCCTAAATTCAAATGAATACCGAATACTCCAAGTGACAAAATTGTAACACCTCAAGCTGCCCCATTTAAGTGAATTGATTTATTTAACCTCAAAGTATCAAGTAGGTACATAATCTAGCACACACTGATAATCGTTGATGACTGAGGCTACAAACACGAAGATAAGAAAATCGTTTTAGTCCGCCAATAACAATATTTCAAATACTTTTTTGTAGCGCAGTAAACCTTACACTTAGTTCTTTAGAACACTATTATTACACTAAGTTACCCTTTATCTAAGGTACGTCTTGATGGTATTTGCATAATTTATGTAAACTACAGATAAGAAAATGATTCAAACTTTTGAACTGATATCTTCCAGTACCTAGTTATTGACCTAGTACAAATGAGTACAAAAGCTAAATGATTCACAGGGACGGAGAACTATAATAATTAAATACCTTTCATGTTTAAAAACCTATTATAATGCTGTTGCTTTCTTTCTCCTTTGATACGATGGAATATGAGAAATGTATTGTGGCAGGTTATGTTAACAATTTTTCAACTACAGTTATATAGTTGAAATAGATGAAAAGGGAACTTTGAAAGCCATCAAACACGACAAATGAGAAAATATTGCAGGCTCGGTTTGATTGAGAATGTTCATGGACAGTAATAGAAATGCATATTACTGCCCACGCTGGCTAGCCCCTGGTAGAGCGTAACTCAATATTTACACCAATAAACAGTACAATTTTAACCCTCCCAAACGATGATGTGCATATGGCGTTTGATATGGAACCTTAAGTGCGGTATTTTCGGTTTAATACCATTCCATGTTCAGCGGTCTATGGTCCCCAGATAAAAGAATGGGTTTGACCTAAACGAAAAAACAATGTGCGGAACTAAAAAGAATAGAATTTTGACAGGGGATCTTAGAATATAAATCCTGCATATCACATACAACGCCAAATGCAAAATAGCAGGAAGTATATCCTTGGGGGTATTTGAAAATATCCAAATCAATATCGGCTGGGAAATTGAAACCACCCGTCTCAAAACTGGCCGAAATATTAAAACAAAGGTAATTTTAGAAGTATTATTAAAATAGTACATAAGTATCGTGCTCAACGACCTTCAAAGGACGTAATTGATAACAGCAAATGAAGTATAATTTGAAATTGTCTTTCAACGAAATATGAGCTTAAATATAAAATCCTCATATATTCCTGCTACCCGTCAGGTCTCCATTTCGTAAATAGTTTGTGATATCATTTTTAAAGTCGAAATTTTTATTAATAAATAAATTGTTCTCTATATATGTCTCTCGCTTGTAATATTAAGTTCCTCGCTTGATGGAGAGGCTTTGTATTCTGGTTTTGGTTTCATTTATCAAATTTATCAAATCGAAACTCTTAAATACTCTTTAACTTAAAATGGCTTCTCAAATATAGAATTTATAAAATATATTTTCTGTTTGGATTACTTTTGTATATGGATGCAAAGTTCCAGCTCTTTCTGGGATTAGAAAATCAAAATGCCAATTTTCTTGCAAAATTGACGTCTTACTCTAATGTTGAAAGCCGCCATGCAAAGGCTTTTATCGTATTTATGATCAAGATTGTTTTTTATTTCAAAACTAAGAAATAAAGGTTAAAAAATGTAATGAGTAAAAGGATTTTTTTACAATAACAGTGATTAAATTATTTTGTATAACTCTTTTGGATTAAAAAATAAATGATGTGTTCTATATAGCGCGATTCCTATACCATTAATCATATTTTAAGAAACTATTATTTAATATGGTTTGGCTTGTACGAGTAATTTTGTGTTTTGTTTAATAAAGATATCCCCTTTTAAAGACAAGAAATTATTTATGGAATTGACAACACAAACACGCGATAATGTTTGAATTAATTTACACGTGTTAAATCAGTTTAAAATAGAAATTACATAATCCAGCGTTATCACATAATATTTGGTTCTGACATTCCAACCCGTTTATTCATCGTTAGTACTTCTTTTTCAACTTTCCTTACCCATATCTGGAGGTGATGAATTTGTATTATGTACTTAAACTCAGGACTGAATCAAACTTTCCGCAAGATAAATTTGCGTTTGGATGTGAAACTAAAAGTCTGCATATGTTACTTAAAACTGAAAAAAATCAATATTGAGTGTGTTTAAATTAATGATAAAAACATGCTTTTGAAATACACGTTAATTGTACTTATTTTGGTGCCTCTTTGCACCTGTCAATTGCAAGGAAACTACTTAAATGATCTTATAAATGGTGTCGGACAACTTCAGTCGACATCACAACTAGCCACCGCCGTTGCTAAACAATTTGGATCCTGGCTGGTCAGCAACCAGGAAATGATAAGAAACGCTGCTGGTCAGTTGGTTGCATCAGGATTAGATTCTATTCCAGATAACGTAACCAGTACAGTTTGTTTAAAACACGTCGAACTGTTTCTACAGGCTTTGTTTAGAGGGGAGGAATGGTCAGTAAGAAGTGAGTACGGTGATTTCAACACTCTTATAATATTAAAAATATTCGTAACGCATTCAGCTTTCTACCAGTTTGTATTACAAATTACGTATTTGAATAGCTTTCTTTTTTGTAATACTCGTCACGTAGTCAATATACTTCCAGTTTGTGTAATAAATAACGTATTTGAATAACTTCTCATTTAAATTCTCATCAAGTATTCAACTTACTACCAGTTGATATTACAAATTACGTATTTGAACAGCTTTCTTTTTGTAATACTCGTCACGTAGTCAATTTACTGTACAGCCAGTTTGTATTACAAATAACTTATTTGAATAGCTTTCTTTTTGTAATACTCGCAAAGGCTTCAACTAACTACCAGCTGGTATTGCTTCATACGTATTTTACTGGATTTCATTTTGTAATACTCGTCAGGTATTCAGCTTCATACCTGTTTGTATTACTTATTACATATTTTACTAGCTTTCTGATTGTAATACTTGTTACGTAATCAACTTTCTACGTGCTTGTATTTCCCTTTCTGTATCCAAAACTCATTGAGTACCCGCACTTTGGCTTTACAATGCTATTAGATTCTTAGGTTTTATATGTGTGTGTGCTTTTGCATGCAACATTGTCGAGCCGATAAGTGGGTTGTAGTTGTTTCACCAAGACAACTTGTATTTGTTTTGTGATATGAGAACCTGTTGGGGCAAGTTTGAGGTTTGTGCACCATAGAACCTGGTTTAAACCCCCAGTGGCAATTTGACTTGCCACTGACCGTTCCAAGGTGGTAAACCCTCGGGTTCTCATTTTTGTTAATTGTTAGTGGTATCTCTTTTGAAACTGATCATTTTATTAACCATACTCTCTCCCTCTCTTCTTCTTGCCTGTATGGGGAGACTGTTCTTTATGAATGTGGCGATTCCTGATATGCATATTTCACCTTCGTTTGTTATTCGTTAGGTATTCAACTTACTGTCATGTCTATGTTACTATGTTACTTATAAAACTCGTACAACTTGTGTTCATATCAAACTTGTAACCTTTTAAGGTTACTCGTTACGTATTTACATTGCTATCTTATATATTACTCTTAGCGCATTGAACTCCCTACATTGTTGCACTACTTGTATGTTTTCAACTTGCTTCATGTTTATGTGGTAGTTATGCATATGAAACTCGTACGTATTCTAATTGCTATCGTTTGTAATCATGCTGCACTTAATGTAAGCCTATGTTATGATGGTTTTCAACGTAGCAGAGTTGCCACTTACCCATAACATAAACAATTTAGTTAAGATGATTACTAATACTCTTTAACACATTATAAATACAAGATTTCCATTGTGATACTTCATATTTATAATTTAGTGTTCGATGCTATGGGCAAGCCAGGCAGTGACACCAAGGACTTCAAATACAGATGGCTCGGCAGCTTCGAGGAATGTGTTGCTATTGAAGCGACCATGTACGACGATCCAGTGAAGAAAACACAAACGAGTCACCCTTATAAAGCCAAATATTGTACAGTTTCTCTTCCGTTTTCTGTATGCACCACCTTTTATTGAACTATTTGTAAAATACAAATATATAATTATAATATTTATAGTAGTTTTAAAATGAGTTCTAATTACCTACGCCACACACACACGCAAGCATACACTTTCCTCCTCCATTTTTGAGACTGTAGATTTGCAATGATTTAAAATACTGTTCGGACAAAACAAAAACTTTAAATAAGGAGAAATCAAAATGTTGCCTTGTTTTTTATTGTATACTTAATGTAGATTAAAACTATTACTTTTATATAAACTTTTGCATTACTTGAAATACACACTGATAAGTACTGGATTTTCTAGCCTCAGATTTGTGCTCCATGTTGCCTCCCGTAAAGTTTAAAAGAGAAAGACGCTCCAAAACAGAATAAAATTTTTGAATTACCAAACAGAAGAACCCAAGAGCAAACCATTTTTATAGCGACATGATAATTTCTATTCATAAACGTCTTAATCTTACTCTGCCTGAGATACTTTTGTCTGTATTCTGTACTATATGTATTTATTTATGATAATATTTGGGCTTCAAAATACCATACATTAATTTAAAAGCAGAATACCAAACAATGATATATTTTATATTAAGCAGTTACACAGTATATAAAATTAAATACGCGTGCCCGACATTTATTGTTCATCTAACCCTTCTTCTAAAACATGTACATTTCCAGTAATAAACACTTATCATTACGCATACAGCTCAAATTTCGAAACATTTTGAAAACTATATCAAAATGTGTTCGCAATACATAAAAACATTAATTAAGAGATTGAAGAACTTTAACAAGACTTTTTCATATTCTCCTTTGTTGGATTATATTATATAAAAAAATGAAATATGCATATCAGGAATGGCCACATCCAGCATACACAGCCTCCCCACACAGCCAAAAAGTAGAGAGGAAAAGAGAGCATGGTATTACAAAAATCAGTTTCAAACTGGACGCCACAAACAAATAACGGAAGTGAGAATTATTTGGCGAGGGGTAATATGACACGCAGACCGGCAATATATCCTCACATACCCTTTCAAGAAACCAAATAATTGTTTTATTATACTGCAAAGACTTTTTCGGATAAAATAGTTAGAGAACATCGATTTTTCATTTAATTCGCTTATTTTATGCCGAACGGCTTAATTCCCCTCTGAGAACCTCAATAATTACATGTCTGACGTCAATAATTTACCCGCTTGACGTCACTTCTATAGAAATTGAATGGACTATCGATTCGATATTTATTTACAAAATTTAAGAATAAGCTGATCGTTTTCTACGTTAAAACGTGACACAACTATTTTCTGTAACACATTCAGTAATTCCTAAGCATACCGCTTTATAAGTTACAAGATCAGCTTCAAATTATGCATTTTTTACGGAAATTCAAAACAAAATGGCGGACAAAAGGTGGGATGCCAGAGAGGGAAATTAAGGCACTTGCGTTAATATCTACGGCCGATCCGTAAATACGGATTTACATCAACGGCACATTATCCAATCAAATTCAAGCAGTATAATAAAAATCATTATGCCACAGATATTAACTTAACTTATTAACTTTAACATAACTTATATTCAAATTGTGCTCATTTCATGCCTCTTTATTTGTTTTTGAACTTCTGTATCTGACCTATTTAAATCCGCTAAAACAACTTTTCTACAAATGATGGTGTTTGTATTTACAGGAAAATGCTGCGAGACCTATTTCAGCTGTGTTAGGCGTTTGTTTACCTGAAACATGCAGCAATGCGGATGTAACCGGACTGGTTAAAACAAGTATGTCAGGTTTTTGAAATTTTACCTGAACAAACGCAACATAAGGGGGGAGAGAGAGAGAGGGAGAGAGAGAGGTAATTAGGCAGGTAGTCGGGTATGTTAGCACGAAGGAAGTCATGCATACGCATATGCAGATAGAGAGAGAAAGAGAGAGAGAGAGAAAGAGAGAGAGAGAGAAAGAGAGAGAGACAGACAGACAGACAGACAGACAGACAGACGGACGGACGGACGGACGGACGGACGGACGGGCAGACAGACAGACAGAGTGAGAAAAAGAGAGAGGGGGAGAGAAAGAGAGAGAAACATACAGAGACAGATAACAGAGAGAGAAGAAAGAGAGATTGCATACATATACACCATAAAAAAAAAATAAAAAAGACATACGCAATTACTAAAAATGATTTAACGATAATGGTAATATATATAACAGTTTTAGACCAGCTACCAGAGAACATGACGAAATCTCTACCTAAAGCTGTAGTTCAATGTCAGGAAAACTCACTGGAACTGACTGATAAGGCAAAAGCTGTTATGTAAGTATTTAATAGTAGTACTGATAAATTTACAAGTTTCTATTAAAATGTATTTTGTGCAACAACACTATAACAAAAGTAATCGCGTATTACTTCCATACAGTCTGGGTTAAGGATAATATTCTGTGATTTGATGGCGTATGCCATAATCTGGCGAAATTAAGGTTTGCCTAAAAATTACGAAGCGTTTAATACGTTTTTTGTATATTACTAAAACGTGTTATTTTCCATCATTTCAGTGGAGTGTGCGGCTTTTTCGTGGCTCTCATTGTTGCAGCTACAGCGTATGACGTCGTTATTGTCACTGTCAACAACAAACAAAAGAAAGCAGATAAAAACATAAAGCTTTCAAATGTAATTCTGTTTTGTTTATTTCTACTGTAACAGTTGTAAATATAATTTTACCTAAGTTGATGAATGCTTGTGTAAAAGCACAATAAAGTTGAAAAATTCACGAAAACTTATCAATATCTAGAATTATTTAGCCTAAAATCAGTACACGAAGTATGCAATAAATACCAAATGTCGTGCCTTTTCTATATGAGTGTAACCCAAACCAAATACTGATTTTTTATCATGGATGGTTTTGTATAATTTCATCTCGACAAAGGGGCAAGCTAATGGACATGTAAATTTTGCCAGTGTAGACACACTTTCGCACATCTCCAATGGAAACGTTGTAGAGAAAGTCGACCATAACGACACTAAATCAAAAGATGCAGAAAAGGCAGAAGTGTACGAGGAGAAATCATTAGCCGCCACATACAAGCCAGGTATTAGACGCAGCGTATATTGATCATTAGGTCTAAGATAGTAAAACTGACTGGTCTTCGTTTCAATTAAACAAGTGCCCAAGATCATAAAAATCAAGAGATCAGTCTCAAATCTCAAGAATCTGATTGGCTGAATTGGCGACTGGTCGCCATTTCAGCCAAACAGATGCTTTAGATTTGAGACAGATCTCCAAACTTAGTTTTATTATCTTGGGCCCAGTGCATAAGATATGAATCTGCTCTTCAATACATGTATCAGTTTTACTAGCTTAGGCCCTGGTATTGCCTTTTAAAAGTACTTATACACAAGATGTGAAAAGTGCATATGTCGTATAGTAGGTAATGCTGGGGCCCAAAATCTTATATAGGAGACTTGAGATCAGTCTCAAATTTCAAGCACGTTATTGGTTATACTGAGACTAGTCTCTGAATTGATCGATCCAAATTACGAGTTTTGTGACTGGTCTCTAATTTCAGTTTTATGATTCGGGTCACTTGTTTCAGATCAATTCATTTCATAAACTTTTGCTTCGAAGTCATAAACATTGAGTTTGGCAAGTATTTATTATCAAGACTCTTAAATAGATTATTTAAATACCCTCAACTTATTTGTGAAACCTCAGATAATCATATTGATGAACATTTGAACGATGGTTTCATTATTACAGGGAAATTCGGACAAATCCTGTTGTCATTTTCTGTCTACACCAACGCGCCGAAGATACTGGTTGCTAAGCAACCTGCAGGATCATTAACGTGCATAAACGGCGTACGTTTCCTGAGTATGACCTGGGTCATTCTTGGACACACGTTAGGATTTGGAATCAATATGACTGGTATATCATAAAAATATATGATTTAGAGCCAATAGAAGACACTCGTTGATTTGTGGTTCGTGAACAGGCTTAATAAAACCTGGCCTGTCATATTTTCAAAAACATCGTGTTCGGTGACTTTCAAATTATCATTTTGATGATTTTAAACAAAATCACAAAACTGTTACAGTAAAAAACAAACACACGTTTTGATGTGTTGACACAAGAAAAAAATGAAACTGGTGTGTATACAATGACAAACTTCACATTATTTAGCTTAACAAACAAATACCACAGCTTGAGGCGAACATGGCTTGAACACATTGCTTTATGATACAATATACTCTTATTTGTATTATTGTACTATGTTATATGAATTAAGAAATTGTTTATCATTCACATAATTGTTTAACAATTTCAGTTTCTCTATAAATGTAGTTTCTTGACGTAAAATTACATTTTACTTCTCTTTCCAAATAATCATTAAATCCTATATTTACAAATTTTCAGAAAATACTGCCTTCTTTTTTACTACCATGTTGAAGAGAGTAACTTTTCAGGCGATTGCAAACGCGACAATTTCTGTTGATACCTTCTTTGTCATCAGGTAAGCACGTGTTTATATTATAGAACAATCACATTTTCTAATCTTTGCTCGGCATCATTTGAATCGTTTCGTTTAAATCTGTGTTTTCAGTTGGTACATGTATTGGCTGCTGCATAAACATGCCTTTATTAACTTTTTGGCACAGTGGTGTGGAAGACATTCTGGCGATTCTTCCAAATATTGAGAGCATATATTTATTACGCTCAACGGTCATCAAAAAGGGTTAATAAATAACATCACTGATTCAATGTACGGGTAATATTTTTTACAGCCGCAATACGTCACAAACAAGGCTACTATAATATTTAAATGGATGACAATAGAACTTTGAAAAAACAACAACAAAATAACCAAATAATTCCAAGTTCAAGATGAAGGAACTATGAAATAATGATTTAAAGATTTATACTATTCTTTTACATTAATATTTAAATTTGCTCATGCGAGAACATCAGAATGAATTACAGTTGTATTTACATTTTTACAGTGGACTGCTAGTATCATACCTATCTCTTAAAGAAATGAAGAAACAAAAAGGCCCAAGGAAATTTAACTGGTTTATGTTTTACTTTCATCGTTTCTGGAGGTAAGATCAGTTATTATTGGACAATATCGTGTGCAGATAACATCTAACAGATATGTTTAAAAGTTAAAATGTAATTAAGTAATCCGAATCACTGTGTTTAATGTTAAATAACAGTTATAGTATAATAACTTATGAAAAAGAATAGATAGTAACCGAAATTGTATTTTTGTCTGCAAAGTTTGCTGTGTCTTTTTCACACCTATAAAGGGACTCACGTAGACATTTCAAGTACTCAAAATAGCCCACATTTCCAGAGTATTCTGTAGAATTAATGATTCATCTAGATTTTACGGAAGCGTATATTGACCCCCTTATATATGCTTTTTATTTAATTAATGTCTATTTTTTCAGGTACTTAAAATTATGTTAAGCATATCGCTGTGATTTCGTTAACTTTATTTTTCTTTTACATATTTTATGTTTTGAAAAAAGCAAACTTATATCTTTCCTTTTATCATATTTTCTGTTTTTGTACCCTTTTCAATATTTCAGTTTTTATATAATGCCCAACTATTTGCTCTTTTTATATACTCAGCAAAAATAGAAAGTACCCACTTTTTATGCTTATATTCTCATTCACATATTTTCATTTAATTACGAACACTTCAAAAGGTGTTTTATTAATTAATCTCAGTCGTTTTTAAGTTTAATTGTTCGTGAACATAATCTTCCACACCTAAACCTGAGCAAATGCCCATCAGATAACAATGAATGATGGATTAAACACCCCTATATATTCAATTCAAAGGGAGGTAATAGGAAATGTTTGGGATTTCTAGCGTTTTTTTATAGAGGACGAGTTGTTTTATTAATGATTTTTTGTGATTTTATTGACATAAAGAACTGGAAAAATTGATTTAATTCCAACAAATGTGAATATTGTTTAGAATCACTTACTTCTTCCTAAAACCCCAATGATAGCAAAGGGAAAGATAACTTAGTCGTGACTGCAGATTTTTAAGAACATTTTATTTCTTTGTAATGATTACAGCAATGCAGATCTGTTCAAAGAAGATATTTTCTATTTTATTTTTCTAGTTTTACAAAATCACAGGTAGAAAAGTGGGTACTTTTTATTTTTGCTGAGTATATAATTATGTTTTTCATAAAGGAGTCTTATTCAATCATATATTTGGGGGCGTTTTATTTAAACCAACATAAAAATGTTATTATTACGCAAATCATAATGTTAATTGGTAAAATGTCAGTGAAAAATATAAATGTAACAATAGTTAACCACACTTTAGTTCAATTTAGTAAATGCAAAGACATAAGTCTTATGGCAACTTAATTTAATAAAGGCCATGATAGATAATGTACGGAAGAGTATACTGACCACCATTATATCTTTTGTATATTATGAGAAAAATATGGAGTTATATACTACAAAATGATTAAAATCAAGAAAGTTATATTATACGGAAAACGTATCTGTGAGTTTATTATAATTTAAAATATTTTGAAAAATGATGGGTTTTTTTTTGTTTTATGTCAGATATGCTTGTATTAAATAACTGGCAAAATCAATAAAATTATTCTGTCTAATTTACAGCATATCAAAATTGTTAAACATATATATTAATAATATATAATTGTATGCTATCATCTGCCATAAAAAGTTAGGGTGTTCCGTTGGGGCCATAATTGTTTCGCCCTGTCGACCTCTTGGGCGGGACCATAAAAACGCGACAACACGATTCGAGACCGCGAAACCACGATGCGAGATCGCAAAAAACACGATATGAGGTAACGAAAGTACGATGCTGGTAGGTACTCGCATTCTACTTTCGCGACCTCGCATAGTTATTTTAGTGTTCTCGCCATCGTGTTTTCTGAGGACAGCGAGACCATGAAAACGTGAAAGCACGACGAGAGGTTGCCTTAATAAGACGCGAGGGCGCGATATCGCTCCGTTGTTTCGCGATCTTGCATCGTAATTTCGTGGTCTCGCTCTCCTGAAGGTCAGCGAACCGAAAACTTATTGCTTTTCCATGTTTGATCTATATGAACTCTTGGGATTCTCTTTGATTTATTACTCTTAAGGCACTATAAGGCATGGTCTTCTGATCGAGTTCATTTAGACACACAGGCCATGCCAACATGACAGTTTGCTTCTGCCTTAAATTTCAAATTGATGATTTTTACCCTTGCCTGTTGACTAATTGACATGTGTCTAACCTGTTAATTTGCATTCTTTCAAAAGAACAATATATTTTTCTTACATTTGATGGTTTGGATAATGGTTATACAGAAATTTTCAATATGTTTGTTTGAAGAAAGATTTTTACATTTCTTAGCTATTTTGAATACACAGCTTTTGTTTATTTCTAGTGTAGATCCCTAACTTTATTCTATTTGTCATGTTTGTGTAAGCTGATTAGAAGGCGAGATCACAAAACCGCGGAAACACGATGAGAGATCGCAAAACAACGATACAAGATTGCGAATGCACGATGCGAGAGCGCGAAATAACATAACAACTCGTATCGTACTTTCGCGATTTCGCATCATGTTTTCGCGTTTACGTGGTCTCGCTATCCCGAGGCCGAGACCACGACAACTCGAAAATAAGATTCGAAACAACGATGCGAGGTCGTGAAAGTACGACGCTAAAGTGCGATATTAATTTTTGCATCCGCACGATATTTGTTGTTTTTTTTTGCGCGATATTTTTGCATCATCGTTTCGCGATCTCGCATCGTTGTTTCGCGATTTCGCATCGTGTTTTCGCATCTTCGTGGTGTCGCTCAAGAGGTCGAAATGGCGAAACAACGATGGCACCTTAGGAACACCGTAGTTCATTGATACATGAGGAGAAATATGTAATTTTCTATTTCTCTCAAATTATATATGATAGTTATCATATAAGTCGTGTTCCAATCTAAGTTATACTATTTTTATGATATAGCAAGCTGTTTGTTACAATTACATATATATTTCGCAGAATATTATTTCGATTTTTAAGAAGGAAATTGTATTTCAGTTAAAATTAACACATGACTTCTAGTCAGATAACTTTTATTACAGCAATAAAAACTAAAAGATAAATATAATAGATATGTATAAGTTTAAGAAAAATATACAAATATATATAGTGATATTATGTATATTCCTTACAATTTTACCCTTATAAAAGATTTAAGGGGGGTCAGTATACTCTTCCGTAATAATGACATGTGCGGAGATTATTTAAACAATTCGTTTAAATAATTTCGTTCGAAAAGTTGATTATAATTATATCATATATATTTCTCATTTTCTAGCTACTATATATATTTAACCGATGCATATGTAGAATATTCGACGCTATATCTGTAACACTACCTTTTATACGAATAAAATATTTTTGAAAAGTATTCCACATCTTATATACACATTAAACATTCCTGATGATATCAAACCTTATATGGAATAATTAATCAAAACTACGGAAGAGTATATGGACCCCCATATGTTAAATATTAACCTACAGATATCGATACAGTTATATGTTGTTTTCATGTATATTCAAAAAACTTGAACTTACTTAAAGTAAATTTATATAACCTGCATCTTTTGTATCTCAAGTTATATATTCATTAAATATTTTTATCAAAATAGCCAAAAAGTTATGACAGATACATATATCTCTCAAGAATAACAACGTTATTTATTTACTTAAGAAGAGTTTATCTGAAGTTATATTTGTAAAGATAAAACATGTGTTAAATAGAGAAATATTTGAAGGAAATTACGGAAGAGTATACTGACCCCCCTTATATCTTTTGTATAGATATGAGAAAATTATAGAGTTATATTACGGAAGGTTATTTTGACCCCCCATATATATGTTTTTCGTTAAATAAAATGTAATTAAGCATGCATTTATAAGAAAAAAAGATATTATCAGCATTTTTTCATTCACTTAAATAAAAAATCATGTTAAATAATTGTTATCGCACAGGAGTTATCTGATTATTTTAAGTTATTTTAAGTAATCTCTCCAGCTTTCTTTATCTGAAACTTTATTGCGATGATATAAATATGCTTTATATGTAGTTGTCATAATTAAAAACAACTTATTATGCAGCATCTACATACTTTACAAGTATAATTCATTAAAACGAACACGTTTATATTATTTGAAAAACACATAACCTCGAACAAGAATCGACAAAAGCATAATCACTATAAATATTTTGTTCAAAATGAACATAATACATGTGATTAATATATATAACTTGCACATTCACTGAAGATATATATTTTCACGATGAGCTTATTTCAATGCACCGTGACTGCCATGATGGTAGACTCTTACTCAGTCGTTATCAAGATCAAGATCAAGATCAAGATTTTTATTAGGCATAAACAATCATGTTTCTTGCCATTAACAATGGCAGATGTATAAATTAACAATACAAAAGTACATACAACAAACAAACAAAACGGAAGAACTTACACACACATACACGCGCGCACACACACACACACACACACACACACACACACACACACACACACACTAAGTAATAATAGAGATATTGGAGAACAAGCATGAAGACGAGAAAAAAATAACAACAATGTTTTGGCATAATTATATCTCTCTATATATATAAAAAAAACAAATAGATTCAGAACATAAGTAAATAAACGTTTGTCTACTGAAGTAGTCATGCGCAGTGAAACATTCATTGTTCATGCCCATCGGAACAAACGTGATGAAAATAGTTTGAATACCGCTTTTATTTCACCGAGAAAATTCTATAATTCACGGGAAGGCATAAAATTAAAGTGTTCATTAATATTATTAACAAATGATGACCTTTTGCTAATGCAACAACAACTTTAGTAATTATAAGTTGTTCCCAGTTATACAAAACAAGCTTCAAAACTCAAGAGTAATATAGAAAGGAACTAGAAAGGAAAGTTAGAATCAGTTAAAAATTTAAGTTTAGTGATATTTTCGAAATAAGACGAGTTAGAAGTGTTGTTGAAATGTAAGTAACGCTAAAATCAATGGCGTAAAACATTTTCTGACATAATAGGCCTGGTTTTCTTTCAATCCATTATCAGTGTTTGTTACAGGTGTAATATACTATTATATCTGATCACATATATACTTTTACTGCGAGCTTTTTCACTGAATCCTAAAAAGCAGAAAACGCCGGGTATATAATTGATTACTATTATGTCTATTCTCTTTTGCACAACCTTCACACCAGTAGCACAACCGCTACCGTAAAATTTTGGCGAACATTTTCCTTAAACCATTGTACAGAGTTAAACCAGTCGCTGGGAATAATCAACAGAGCGAATACTTTGTTGTAGCAGTGAAACAAGACGAGAAAACATCTAAATACTGCGTTAAAATCGAAAAACACTTTTCCTCTTGTTGAATATCACTCAGTTCAGAGCCGGAATGTTCGTCATAACTCAACGATGTTTTGATACACTGGTCTAACAATATACCAGCGTGCAGATCCAACATGCATCGAATCCCGTTTCCCGTTTTTCGAAAACAAAACACTCGAAATTGTAATAAGAATAAGTCAAAGGTAACCACCCTACCTTTCCTGATCAAACTAAACGTTGACAGTACCGTCATCGGAACTTGGCAGAACAATTTTCTCGCTTCACCCGCGGTGCGCGATTCCCCCACCCCTACCCCACCGTGCTCCTGCTGGTTTTCGTGATACGGCGTGATTACTTAGACAGATTAAGCTGCAGTTATTATAGCATAGTCAGTATTTCAATATGTGATGCCCAAAATAATCAAATGCCTTTTTTCGGGTCTAATAAATAAAATTTGCCCCAGCCTTGCTTCAATCAATGATGACTGAGAATATGAGCGGTATCAGACCACAAGACTCGTGAAGGATTTCTTGAGTAAAAATTGGTTTATCACCACTAAAATTGTGAACGTGCCGGAAGTGTGGGCATGTGCCCCTGGCGCCTCCCCGCTAAAACTACCCCTAAATTATTTCCCCATAGCATTGTTAGTACAGTCACATTACGAAAAAAAAATACATCAAACTTAGACAAAATTGCAACAGAAATGAAATGTTCAGCACCAATAACATTAAGTATAAACAGCATCATATCCAAAAAGGACAAAATCGGGCCACGGATAATCTCTTAATTAGTATTTAACAGGCTCAATCAAACCGAGCCTGAAATATTTTCAAATTTGTCATGTTCGGTGACTTTCAAAGTTCCCCTTTCATCTATTTTAATTAGTATTTTTACAAAATAGGACAAGTTGAACGCAAAAATGAAACATAAATCGCTGTCTATGTGCAATATTCGGCTTTTTTTTCAATACGATCTTTCAAACTCTAGTCTTAATACAGACTTCTGTAAATGATTTTTGTCATTAAACATTTAGTCCGATAAACATTAAATATTTTCGGTCATTTTACACGTAATAGACTAACAAATTGAATGTTTCATGTTGATTTACGCCACCCAATCAAACGTTTTATGAAATGTTAAAATTTCACAGAACTTATTTTGAGAACTAGCAATACTAGTACATGTATTACCAAATTTAGTTTCCAGTGGTCTACTCAGTTTGTGGCTTAACTGTTTCTACTTTTATGTTCTTAAAGCAGCTAGCACCTCTTTATTCACTGCTTTAACTACATATTTTTAATGGCCAATCACATTGGTCTGCTTAACACACTCTCGTCTTCACTGTGCTATTTCTGGAGATTTTTCAAAGAGGTGGTTCTCTAGGATAGCAACAAGTTCACTTGGAAATGAGCGCCATCTTATCATTAACTCACTTTCAGCTGCTACGGTATATACATGTAGTACTAAGTTTCCTTTCAAAGCAGACAGTTTTCAACGCTTTCAGCGCTTTGATTATGAGATTTTAGGATTTTAAAAAGATTTGTAATGACACTAGTGTCATGAAAAAATACGAATTAAATTTATCATATTCATATAAATCATGTCGTCTGATTTACAAAATTTCGGTGTTAGCAGTTTTTGAAAAATACAAGATCATGAACTATAATTGATCTATATCAAATACGTTTTGGAATAATAACTATAACGCTGCCAGGCTGCTAAGCTGCCAGGTTGACAATCTTACTTTAATCCTACATTAAAATTTGTTTTTATTTTATTATTTCATTTAAAAAAAGTATTTTGGTTTCTGTCGGCATACAAATATCGCGCGATTTCATTTTCTGTAGAATAAAACAACTCCGAAAAAGTCAAATGAGATTTTCGAATAAAATGACTTTAAGAAACACTAGCGTCTTGAAAATCTATTTTATTGAAATTACTCATGTCTTACTGATTTTTAAAGTTTCAATTTTCGCTTTTTCTGAAATATATATGAACAAACTATGATATTTTAAAATCGCGCAATAACATCATATCCGTCGAGTGTTTAACTTCTCTCTACAAAGCTGCTAACTTATCGCTTGCATGCCATGGTGCTAGGATGCTAACTTCATGCTGCCAGGCTGCTAACTTCACGCTACCAGGCTGCTAGACTGATAACCACGCTGCCAGGCTGCCAAGTTCACGCTGCCAGGCTGCCAACTCCACGCTGCCAGGCTGCTAATTTCATGAACATTAATAAATAACGTGTTATACGAATTATTTCAATTCAATCATTTTTGTACTTTTGAGATAAGCGTAAAATAATCATGCGTGAAAAATTTTCTGTATGATCTATGGGCATTAGAATTATTGCTCGTCGGTTCATACATGTGGTGAAGATCCGCAATATGGCATGCAGGCGACCGGGATGGTCATGACATGACATGATAATAATCGCGCACTTTTCCGACATTGCCGTCTTCATGTTACATGTACAGTACATTTAAAACACTGCAGTCTGCTAGTTAAGTAGGGTTACCACAATACATACAATTTAGGGGGTATTGGGTGGAGGGGTGGGTGCTACTGGTTCTTAGCGGTTGGACTTAAAACACTGTCTTCAAAGTAATACTCCGCTCACCCATGCAGCATGTGTTCTAAGTGGGGATGTGTCGGTTCCTTACAAAACCAATCGTTAGTGTTATTGTTTGTTATTGTTTGTTAAATTGCTTCTGAGGCGATGGACCGATGCCGACACACACCCACACTCACGAAGGAACCCACAATACAGGAAAGGTTCAGTAAAACATCAAGCATGCAGTTACTCATAAAATAAACACATAACAAAAATGCATACAGGAAAAGAAAATTAATATAATATTATGTTTATGTGTAAATATTCTCAAAGTAAAAATACTAACATAAATTTAATTATATTCATGACGTCATAAGTTTCTAGAAAGAATTAAAGTATATCTTTTGTGGTATATTTTTATAATGTTATTCATTACAAAGATGCGTATTTAACACTACCAAGCATTTGGCACAAAACTGATTCTTAAATGGATCATCAGCCATACCGGAAAACTATTTTATTTCTTTGTTTTACATCGATTGTGGATATAATTCTTCAATATTCATATAATTACGCTAGTAAAAGCTGAACCTGTTGCCTAATGAGACAAAACCTCTTGGACTTTGGTTGCTCTATTGGGAGAGACAAGATTACACCATTCTTTATAATTGTTTGTAACTTTATTAAACAATTTCCTCTGAATCGCATAATAAAAATGCAATGTTTTAGTGGCAGTCATCTAAAGCAATTATCTAAACAGTCTTGTTCTGCAGATGCTATATCTGAATAATACGTAATACCAGTATTTCAATCAAGATGTCATTGTTAGTGTAGATTTTGCAACTGCATTAAGGCTTCGTACATTAGAAGTGCTTCATCGGGAGAGTCCGGCAAGAGGATTTTTTTTCCTAGAAATTCCACCTTTTTCCAAAATACGACTGAAAAGTTAAAGTGATCGGTACATCCCATTCGACACTCTTATGCTAAAGTGTCTTGCTAGCCCAGTCATATCTGCAATCGACAAAGAAGAAAATACGGAACAGTCGCGGACCCCAAAGAGTTCTGGTTGGTGAAATAACATCTCGGGGGAAAGACTTGATGGGGTTTCCAGCGACCTTTGAGGTCTTATCCTGTGATGATTCCAATGTTGTTTGAATACATCTAAGTGAGTCTGTGATGGTCTTGTGAAGCACAGCCGCGCTGTTTCAACATGATCGGAGTTAGTTATATTAAACAGTCTTATGTCTACCATGTCCTTAAAGATATTTCTCCAGAAATGTACAACAAGTTTCATCAATACACTCCAAAACATTTCTATTCGTTGGTTTGCAGTAGAACGGCCGACCAGAAAGCTGCTTTCACCAGATATACTGTCACCATGGTGAAGTCTTAGTAATCGATGTGCATCGCGAATCACTATATTTTCAGTGCCGGTGTCGCTTCAAATGATCCTAGGTAAAGAGTTTTGTTCGGTAATATGGTCAAAATAGTCTTGAAATTACGTGAGGATTGTTGTTTGATCTGACAACCTTTAACCATCATTGTTCGCGAAAATCCATCCATAGCTCAATGAATGGGAAAACCATACGGCTTCAGCTTCTCATATCCATCTATGTGAATCATAAAGTTAGGTTTTAGACTTATGTACGTACGTCTTCTCAATACACGATGCCGACGCAAAATGACTCCCTCTGTGTAGATCGCAACCATGAGGCGTGTGACACGTAAACTGTAGTGGGAATTCAAAAGTCGCCAAATAGTCATATTCCCAGCGTTAGCAAAGCCGTTGTGCAGCAAGTGCTGTATCTTTGATATAATATCTGTGACTGGTGCTTCATTATTATTCCTTCGTAGGCCAAGACGACGAATGGTTTTTCTTGAACATGTCTTGCTAATAGCGAGGTTGTGCTTTAAAATTAAAAATCCGAGTATTTCTTCACTGCGGTACATGCAGTGGTGATAATATGTTGTCAATTGTTTTTGCTTTCATTGTCACCTGGGTAGCGGCTCTGAAATTGGAAAAAAAGTTGTATTATCTATATAAACCTGAACATGCACCAGTCAGTAAGCTATAATTTTCTCGCATATTGACTGCAGATTCCGACCGCCGGAGGTCTCTGGCCCATAAGTTAGGGGCCTGTGATAATCTGTAAACATTGTGCCAAGGAAGCGCCTAAGCATCATTTTTCAGGTAAGATAACTTTTCCTAAAGAATCCATAAATTGAAAGTGTAATACACAAACACACGCACACACGTTCGCACGCGCCTTCACCCACTATACAGATACGCAAATTAATGTCATTCAGGATGGCAGGTTATACAAGTCAGTAGAAATATTTAGAGGAATGTGTAAACATATTTTATTCCACTAGTTGCAAGATTATCTTACTTTTTCTTCAAAAATTGAAAATATATTCATATAAATAAAATTGTAAATGCATGTACTTACCGGATCAGGCAGCATCTTGTCGAAGAAGGCGTTTAACACGCGGTCGTATGATACAACTTAATAACGTTTTCTCCAGCGATTAAATATAGAGTTTATATACATCCAGCAGTAACTTTGAAGATATTTAAATTGCAATACATATATTAAGTCGCAAAACGCTCATAAGTCTTCAAGCTTCTTAATTTCTATTCACACATTTCAATCTATATGATTTCGTTTTTTTATCACACAACTTGTCTTGTCGTTAAATCTATTAAACATTTATAACTATTACAACGATACTTGGTTATACATTTTACCAACAAATATATATATATATATATATATCAAAGTTATAAATGTAACAACACATGTATTTTGATTTTTATACAGTAATTATATTTAACCAATCATATATATATGGGGGGTCAAAATAACCTTCCGTATTATATACTACATAAATGATTAAAATCAAGATAGTTAAATTATACGCAAAACGTATCTGTGATTTTATTATAATTTAAAATATTTTGAAAATGATGTGTTTTTTTTGTTTAATGTCAAGATATGTTTGTATTATATAACTGGCAAGATCAATAAAATTGTTCTGTCTAATTTACAGCATATCAAAATTGTTAAACATATATATTAATAATATATAATTGTATGCTATCAGCTGCCATAAAAAGTTAGGGTGTTCCGTTTGTGCCATAATTGTTTCGCCCTGTCGACTCTTGGGCGGGACCATAAAAACGCGACAACACGATTCGAGACCACGAAACCACGATGAGAGATCGCATAAAACACGATAAGAGGTAACGAAAGTACGATGCTGGTAGGTACTCGCATGCTACTTTCGCGACCTCGCATAGTTGTTTTTGTGTTCTCGCCATCGTAATTTCTGAGGACAGCGAGACCATGAAAACCTTAAAGCACGACGAGAGATCGCCTAAATAAGACGCGAGGGCGCGATATCAAAATCGCGCCCTTGAATCGTACTTTCGCTATATCGCTCCGTTGTTTCGCGATCTTGCATCGTACTTTCGTGGTCTCGCTCTCCTGCAGGTCAGCAAGCCGAAAACTTATTACTTTTCCATGTTTGATTTATAGGAATTCTTGGGATTCTCTTTTATTTATTACTCTTAAGGCACTATAAGGCGTGATCTTCTGATCAGAAACAACGGAGCGATATAGCGAAAGTACGATATATATGATTTAGACACACAGGCCATGCCAACATGACAGTTCGCTTCTGCCTTAAATTTCAAATCGATGGTTTTACTCTTGCCTGTTGACTAATTGACTTGTGTCTTACCTGCTAATGTGTATTCTTTCAAAAGAACAATTTTATTTTCTTATATCTAATGGATTGGATAAAGGTGATACAGAATTTTCAATATGTTTTGTTTTAAGAAAGATTTTTACATTTCTTAGCTATTTGACCACACAGCTTTGTTTATATCTAGTGTAGATCCCTAACTTTGTTCTATTTGTCATGTGTGTTAGCTGATAAGATGGCGAGATCACAAAACCGCGAAAACACGATGAGAGATCGCAAAACAACGATACGAGATTGCGAATGCACGATGCGAGGGCGCGAAATAACATAACACCTCGTATCGTACTTTCGCGTTTACGTTGTCTCGCTATCCCGAGGCTGAGACCACGAAAACTCGAAAACAAGATTCGAGAACGCGAAACAACGATGCGAGGTCGTGAAAGTACGACGCTTAAGCGCGATATTAATTTTTGCGTCCTCGCTTCGTATTTTTGCGACTTCGCTTCGTTGTTGTCATCGTTTCGTGATCTTGCATCGTTGTTTCGCGACTTCGCATCGTGTTTTCGAGTCTTCGTGGTGTCGCTCAAGAGGTCGAAATGGCGAAACAGCGATGGCCCCGTAGGAACACCGTAGTAAGTTGATACATGAGGAGGAATATGTAATTTTCTATTTCTCTCAAATTATATATCATAGTTATCATATAAGTCGTGTTCCAATTTTAGTTACATCATATTTATTATATAGCAAGCTGTTTGTTACAATGACATATATATTTCGCAGAATATAATTTCGATTTTTAAAGAAGCCCGCCCGGCTAGCTCAGTGGATAGAGCATCGGACTGTCAATCCAGGGGTCGTGAGTTCGATCCCCAGCCGAGGCGGGAAAAATTTCTCCGTGACAATTGAACTCGGACATTGCGTCTGAGAGTCATTTGTCCCTCACCTCTGATTCAAGTGAGGAAGCAGTCAGTCGCTTGCGGAGAAATTGGTTAGTACTGGTTAGAGACCCAGGAACACCGGTTAGGTGGACTGACCGCCGGGATATAACCAGAAAGGTGTTGAAACCAGGCGTTAAACCCCAAACAAACAAACAAACAAACAATCGATTTTTAAGAAGGAAACTGTATTTCAGTTAAAATAAACACAGGACTTCTGGTCAGATAACTTTTATTACAGCAATAAAAAATAGGAGATAAATATAAAATATATGTATAAGTTTGATAAAAATATACAAATATATAGTGATATTGTGTATATTCCTTACAATTTTACCCTTATAAAAGATTTAAGGGGGGTCAGTATACTCTTCCGTAGGAAATGACATATATTTCGAACAAATTTAAAAGAACAATTTAGATTTTCCTAGAACAAATCCCATTTCCTATATATGAAATATAAATATTTGCAAAATATAATCAACATATATTAAAATAATATTATAAATGTACAGTTTTATTTTTCTTTAAATTAAAAATATTAATATTTTAAAAATAAACCCAAAAAAACGTCATTTTTATAAAAGAAAGATTAAATTTTGTTGTCAAAAAGAATTTTCGATGTTTATAACGAATTAATTTCTGAAATACTTAATGTAAACATAAATATATGCCGCTCATATTACAAATGAATTTTAGAATTTGTAATTTCAAATTCCATTTAAATATTTCGTCTTTGCTTTTAAGTACATTAAAAGCTCTCAAATCTTTTGTTTAAAAATAAATAATTGCAATTTCAAACATGTTTAAATGAATGCAGGAAATGTATTTAACTTACACTTTCGAGTTCATTATAAAATATATAAAATAAATTTGTTTATTTACAGAGATATATATTATAAACAAAGAGGGGTCCATATACTCTTCCGTACAAAACAAAGCAAACAATATGTTGTCTTCTTTTAAGTAAGTAACACAAGCACTGTTAAAATATCCTCAGTATGTATAAACTATCCTTACACTGCTTATTATTAAAATTCCCTAAAACATATATAAGGGGGGGTCAATATACGCTTCCGTAAGATTTAATTTAATATAAAAGACATCTATTTAGTTTCAGAAAGAAAACAACAGTTTCATTATAGCCTTACTGCCCATAGTATCTATAACGAGAATTAGTCCAACTGATATAAATACAAAAGTACATTCGTGCATAAAATCGGACTTCATCATTTTTCACAAATGCTTTTGTTTAAATAAACTAGGCTTTCATTATTTAAGTGAAAATTAAAGATATGTTTCTGTTTGTTAAAGCCCCAGCTTTCAAATTAAGTAAGAATATACTATTAAAAAATCATATTTGTCCATATAGACTCCAATTTATGAACTCTTAAACAGAACACAAAAGGTCCGATCGAATTCGCTCTTATAGACGGGATTTTCCATGATATTGTTAAATTATATAGTTACCTAACTTTTAAGAAGCTAAAATAGGCCTAATGGAGCTATATTTAGCGCCGACGAAGAGACCACTTCATGCGCGATCTCGATTTCTGTGACGTTTCGGAAATCCTACTTTCGCTTTTAATCGCGCGGACCAAATTTATTTTAGTAAAATAAATTTTTATTGGCGCGAACTAATGCTGCAAATGTGTGCCTATAGTTCCAAATACACGTGATACTTCATACAAGAACGGGTTAAATTGAAGTAATGGGGCTTTAAGGAGGATAAGCATCCTTACCCTCGGGAGTTTATTTTACAATTTAAAACTTAATAAGTGGATAGTAGTTAACTGAATTTTGATTAAAAACCTCGAAATAATTACATAAGACAGTATAATCTTTCTTGCAGACTCACGCCCCCTTACATGCTATTTCTAATGATGTATGTGCCAACTATAAAATATTGGGCCTCCGGTCCTATATGGACCCAGAACGGTGTAGAAAGCGATGAATGCGAGGACACCTGGTGGACAAACTTATTGTACATAAACAACTTGTACAAAGAGGATAAAATGGTAAGTGTGTACCTTTTTAACTTCCAAAAGATTGTTTCATTTAATGTGTATGAACATTGTTATAACTATTCAAAATAATGTTATTACCCAAACGTCCAGACTTTGTAACCCTCCTTTTGAAAGCTGATCCTTGCTTCGAATACATAATTTTCACGGCATTCACGACCAACTTCTTCTTCTTCTAGTAGTGGTGGTGGTGGTGGTGGTTGTGGTGGTTGTGGTTGTGGTGGTGGTGGTGGTGGGTGGTGGTGGTGATGGTGGGTGGTGGTGGTGGTGGTGGTGGTGGTGGGTGGTGGTGGTGGTGGTGGGTGGTGGGTGGTGGGTGGTGGGTGGTGGGTGGTGGTGGTGGGTGGTGGGTGGTGGTGGTGGTGGCGGCGGCGGCGGTGGCGGTGGTGGTGGTTGTGGTGGTGTAGAAGAAGTAGTTGTTATAGTTTAAGTCTAACACTGATTTTAATTAATAGTAAATTAAATATTATTTATCATTATGGATTCTTGTTTTTCAGTGTATGGGCTGGAGCTGGTATCTTGCGAACGATATGCAGTTCTATGTGATAAGTCCTATAATGCTGATTCCTTTGTTCTAGTAAGTAGTCATTTCAAATTTAGTTTAGTTATCATTTTACAACCGCGAGTCTATTGCAAGCATCATTTCATGTAAAAGATTAGTTTCAGTAGTCTTATAACAGTCATTTAGCTGACTTTCCCAGTACCAGCGGCAACGATGACAGTTGTCGAAATACAGAGAGTTACTTGATCTTTAACTCGGTACCTGTTCGGTGTACGTTGCCCTTAAACTACTTATAATAAGTTTCATATACATGTGTACTTATTACAAATATGGTTGGAGGTTATAAAACTGAGATTGGAAACCAGTCTCAAATCTCAAGCATCTGAGACTGGTCGCCATTTCAGCCAATCAGATCCTTGAGATTTGAGACTGGTTTCCATGCTCAGTTTTATAACCTTGGGCAATAGTTGTATTTAGAACATTTTTTGTAGGATTTTCAATCGCCTAAGTTACCTGTTTGTATTACAGTTCTCCGGTCATCGGCAGTCTTTGTTGCCTTGCTCTTGTCGTGGGTTCTTCGATAGCCAGAGGAATTATATCTTACCATTATGGTTTTAGCGCTAACATGGTTTTCACGTAAGTATTCTGTTATTTGATTTCTTCTTAAAACGGCCAAGTGATACACAGAAAGTTTAACTTTTCAAAAATCTTGGTCTTTTACATTTAATTTTATTTATGAATATTGGTCTTACATTTTTAAAGACGTATACTAGCGCATTATTACCGATGTGTTACCGTTTGCGCACACTTCCGCGAGTTGGAACGTTGATGTAACTGATCAAACATATTGTATTGAAGTGCACATCGCAATATCGTGGCATGTGTTTCGCTGAAATTCGCCTAATTTATGATCCTTGTGTTAAATTACTCGGATTCGTTTTCACAGAACTCCTAACAAACTTCTTAATTGCATATTATCTGAATGTTGCGTTCGCTCAAATTTCCGTGAGAGACGATCTTTACTTTGTTGTGATACTGAACAGGAATACAGTGCCCATGGTTATAAAACTGAGCTTGGAAACCAGTCTCAAATCTCAAGCATCTGATTGGCTGAAATGGCGACCAGTCGCCATTCAGCCAATCAGATGCTTGAGATTTGAGACTGGACCAGTCGCCATTTCAGCCAATCAGATATCGGTATCAATATATGCAAAACAAAAGAAAGATGCTAACGGAGTTTGAAAAGTTTGGTCCAACAAATATATAAATTTGTTTTAACAAATATTTTTTTACAGTAGGATTCTGTTTACATAGTTGCCGCCATTATTGGTGTACGCCTGATCCAATAATGTAATCACAGGGGCAGGTACCAGATTAAGTTCATGGATAAATAGTTTACAACACTTCCCAAGTGCCAATGACTTGTATCATTTTTTTCCTGAGAAGCTATGCAGTCAGTCACATCATATCATATACTTATACAGCCAAGATAATATAAAGTCTTTCAACGAGATGTACTCCAAGCCCTGGTGCAGAGTTGGACCCTACGTGGTGGGATACTGGACAGGTTATCTCTTGTACAAAACCAAGTGCAAGCCAAGATTGTCTAAGGTACAATTATGTTTTGATTTAATTTATGAGGCGCATGAAATGCGACTTTTGTCATATTTTGACATTTAAGTTGTAACTATACATGTATGTGGAAAGAACATACAATTATCTTTTACTTTCTCATAACTAAGAGGATTTTGTTACATAGCATTATATTGTTTTTAACGCGAAATGCATAATAAGTATGGTCGTCTGTTTAACTTAAATTTTGTTAACAATATTGCTTAGGTCTATCCTTTTCGTGCTATACTGTTTTCTAAGTGTTCTCTGCGTAATTGTACATAACGAACTATGTTACATGCCAACATATCAGCGATGAAAAACCGGCAATTGCATATGTTTTGATATTACACACGTGAAGGTGTAATACAAGCTAACGCTGTTGCTACATGCTGCCTTCTCAAGTTCGTTTTAAGGGCCGTAATTTAAGTTATTAAAGGGCAAACAAACATTTTTATGATGTCACGACAGCGTATACTAGACGGGCGCTCTTTTCCTTGTGCTTTGGTTCTACGATTTGAACTAAACATGACTGTTTAAAATATATTTTATAGACTAAATATACCTGTAACTTTAGGTCTTTATGTGTCTTTGTTAAATAAAGTCTAACGATGTTACATTACATTTAAACAACAATATTCCTCTTAATGAAGCTGATTAATTTCCTCGACTGGATTTGTTATAGTCATGTTTACCGAGTTATCCAAGATACGATTATTTGGATGCAATTCACTGTTGTAGTGCAGAAATTGAAATTATGCTACATATATTATTCTTCAATTTTAGATTGTCGTTTTTCTCGGTTGGACAATATCAATCGCGACTGCACTTGCGGTTTTATACGGTCTGTACACGGAAGATGGTCCTCCAAGTTTGAACGAAGAGATATCTGCACTATATAATGCAACATCAAGAACAGCCTGGGGAATGTGTATTTCTTGGATGGTGTTTGCGTGCGCAACTGGATACGGTGGTAAGATGCATCCTAATATGTATACGGTGTAAGACCGTTTAAATTTTAGCTTTCAGAGTATCAAAATATGTCATCTGGAAATCACAGGCACATGTGGTAAAATTCATTTGTCCTCAATGCTTTCTTTGATGTTATGTTGTGTTGTGTATTAAATAAAAAAATGAAAATTTTACCTACATGTATATGTTTCATTATATAAAAGTCTGCCCTTTCAGATCTGTAAGTCGTTGTCGTCTTGATACCAATGAAACTATTAAAATATTTTTAATGACTTTCATGTAGAGATGGAGAAAATACTGTTGTTTGTTACTGTAAAACGCATTAATTTCGCGAGGTCAAAATTTCGCGATTTTGTCATAGTTTCTTTATTCGCGTATTTTTGAATTGGCGATTTTTAGATGCATATTTTCGGATAAACTTATTTTCTGATATACG
Source organism: Corbicula japonica (assembly GCA_038501625.1). Lineage (NCBI taxonomy): Eukaryota > Metazoa > Mollusca > Bivalvia > Venerida > Cyrenidae > Corbicula > Corbicula japonica. The sequence continues at coordinate 741,136 of JAZAYU010000179.1, read as the reverse complement.
GAAATTCATAATATATTCGTGGTATTTATGAATTCACGAGGTAAGCGATTCGCGAATTTTAGCGAAAATAAAATCAACGCGAATAAAACCAGTTTTACAGTATTAGAAGAACCCTAATTTTTGTGCAAGACGAGAATGTTCATACAAGATACATATCTTCGAAGCTTACTTGACATAACTTGGAGACAATTCTTTTTGTTCGACGCACTGCCAGTGAATGAACTTTGAACGGTTGGCTTCATAATATGCATGTGCATACCAGGTTTATTCAATACATATACATATTTATCTAAAGCTAAAGAGGGATGGATTGGTAATGATGTTTTTATTTAGAATCTTTCATTGCAAGGTTTGTTCCTACTGAACTGAACATGCTTGAATTGTCAACATACCAGGGTCAAAGAATATAAAACTAAGATTAGAAACCAGTCTCAAATTTCAAGCATCTGATTGCCTGAAATGGCGAATCAAAAGCTTGAGATTTGAGACGTATCTCCAAATTTCGTTTTATTATCTGGGACACATGACATAACATGGTGGTGATCGTTTTTCCTATAGGCCTTGTCTGGTTTGAATCCAGCAATGCAAATTTGTTTAGTGACACCGGTGTTTATTCATTTAAGGATTGAATCAATATTTGATGGCTTTCATTTGGGTATGGAAAACAGTTGGGTTGTTTAGTATGTGAAGCCCGAAGGGCTTCATGTGTACTTAAAACAATTAAACTGTTTTTCATAACCAAATGAAAACCCTCAAATATCGATTCAGTCCTTACATTTACACACATTTAAAAGACTCTTAAATACAGAAATTATTAGATGAATTTGTGATATAACGGCTTTTTCGAATGGCTGTTGGAACAGCAACATTTACGACAAATTGAATGAGGGCACGCTTTTTCGCAGCAACTCGTGGCAAAACGAGAGTGCTCGGCGACGTCACACGTCAAAACACTGTGCAACGTCCAATAAATTGTGAACGGTTCCACTATAGCCACGCCTTTCAAATCATTACGTCACACTGTTTACCATTAGAAATTATGATTCGTAAGATGAATAAGACTTCATCGTTGAGGACGAAGTTGAAGTGTAAATATTTCATTATAGGCCCTGTCAACGCAATATTGTCTTGGAAAGCTTTGATTCCTCTGAGCCGTCTGACGTACTGTGCTTACCTGGTGCATCCTGTGGTTCAGTATCTATACTTCGTAAGCAGAAAGACTCTTATCTACATGGACGATTTGGAACTGGTAGGCAACTGCTTCCTTTTACTCAGACTTATTATTTGACTTAGTCTGTCTTATTCAATAGTACGTCAAGATGAACTGGCGTCAGGTGCAGAAAATCCAAAATACAGACTATTATCTTGCTTAGATAAACTAGCAAACCATATCGTGGTTCCCCGTTTTGCCGGTACAAGGATGGAAAATGATTTGCTGAATCCTCTACGAGTCCCGCCCTGTGCCGTAATTAGACTATAAAATAAGAACTTTCCGGTAAATTACTCCATGTCTATTAAAAATAAGTAAAGTTTGCTAAATTATATTAAAGAAATCGGTAATAGGTAAAGAATAGTTTACAAACAGTTTATTTTAAGTCATATTTTTATTTTTGTTGTGGGAACGTCATATAATCCCAGTGTTAGAAGAAACGCGCGCTGTGAAGAATTTGAACTATTACAAATGATATATCAACTTTTGTAATACAATTCAATAAGTAAATTATAACTTTTTGTAAAGTGATAGTAGTGGGATTGATAGGTCTTTCAGTGGGCAAATCTGTGCCAGAGTGATGAAAACATGTTGAATGAATATAATACACACCATGCAGTAAAAGGTTGTTTTTTTGCTATGAAGAAATAATCTTCAGCATCTATTACAGGATGACTTCTGACTATATTATAGACACATGGTTAACACGTGTATTGTTCTCATATTAAAGACACATGGTTAACACATGTGTTGTTCTCATATTATAGACACATGGTTAACACATGTGTTGTTTTCATATTATAGAAACATGGTTAACACATGTATTGTTCTCATATTATAGACACATGGTTAACATATGTGTTGTTCTCATATTATAGAAACATGGTTAACACATGTGTTGTTCTAATATTATAGACACATGGTTAACACATGTATTGTTCTCATATTATAGACACATGGTTAACACATGTATTGTTCACATGTTTATAGACACACGGTTAATAGACACATGGTTAACACTAGTATTGTTCTCATATTATACACACATGGTTAACACATGTATTGTTCTCATATTATAGACACATGGTTAACACATGTATTGTTCACATATTATACACCTACGGTTAACACATGTATTGTTCTCATATTATAGACACACGGTTAACACATGTGTTGTTCTCATATTATAGACACACGGTTAACACATGTGTTATTCTCATATTATAGACACACGGTTAACACATGTGTTAGTCTCATATTATAGACACACGGTTAACACATGTGTTGTTCTCATATTATAGACACAAGGTTAACACATGTGTTGTTCTCATATTATAGACACACGGTTAACACATGTGTTGTTCTCATATTATAGACACACGGTTAACACATGTGTTGTTCTCATATTGTAGACACACGGTTAACACATGTGTTGTTCTCATATTATAGACACACGGTTAACACATGTGTTGTTCTCATATTATAGACACAGGGTTAACACATGTGTTGTTCTCATATTATAGACACATGGTTAACACATGTGTTGTTCTCATATTATAGACACATGGTTAACAGATGTATTGTTCTCATATTACTGTATATACACAAGGTTAACACATGTATTGTTCTCATATTTTGTACTATGACACTCTTGGAAAAGTCGGATAAAAGCTTAAAAATGTAACAATATTAAAATTATGATTTATTTTTCTTTTTTGTTCCTTAAAATTCTAGGATATCCGTCAAAATTAGATTTTTGCCTCATTGTTAATGTAATGCTTTAATATAATTTATTATACATAAATTGCTTTGAAAAAAGAATTGTTCTTCTTATTCCCTTAACAATATTTCCACATGGGGCATAATCAGATGCCTTGAAAGCGTGTCTTAGGTGACATGTATATATTGTCAGTTTTTGCTATTTTTACTTGATTTTCTACTTAACATTATATAATTAAGTTACAAGTTTTAATTACATTATAGATAAATTACTCCCGCCAAATGCACATTGCAATTATTGTCAATCAATCATTTAAAAACAATTCAATAACCAGAGGCGTTTCCCTTTCAATTAAGTATTTAATACAAGTGAAGTTTTAGTAGAGGAACATATGTAATCCCTTATAATTTATTTTTATTATTTCAGATTGTGCTATACCTTGGAATTCTGTTCTTGTCCTATATGGCGGCGTTTGTTCTGTCGCTTGCATTTGAGTCCCCTATGATGGGATTGGAGAAAGTACTCTTGGGCAGAAAGAAACATAGTTGAAAACAACCTAACCAGGTGAAAGACGATTTCGCCTTCACTTTTGTTCACTTCTTTTGAACTATTGTAAATAAAATTGCAGATATGATCGTTTGCAACAGACATTGCATAAGAATATACATTTAAACTTCAATGTACAATTGTGTGTTATGTTAAAAACAGTCCGCTTTCTATATTTAGATTTCGAAATTTACCGGTATTTTGTTTTCTATTGGCTAATTCTAATATGTTTGTTCTTTTTTAAACATTGAACTTGTTTGTCCTGTCTAACATGATACGGAAGATGTTACTCAAATTCAACGGTATTGTCTAGGACCAAATACTGTAAATCTGACAGCTAGTCTCAATAATTCGACTGCAAGAACAGACCCATTATCATACTGTCTTTCTCGTTGTCTGTCCTTTACGTCTCAAGCAGTTACGATCAAAATTGTGGCGGAAATCGACCCGATTTGAATTCTGTTATTTTTCACTCCCACATGAAAATTTTAACACTTTCATGTTCAAATGTGGTTATAACAATAAATAATGATGAAATTAACAATAAAATGACTAATCTTCCACAAAATAACTTGTTAAACCTACCACGTTATATGCCGTTTACATGTTGATACGAAAACCAGATAACCAATGAAAACGTTTCTTTTTATTCAAACATATTTTTACAATGCGGGAGGCTGTACGCGGAGAAAAACTCATAACGTACTCTTATTTTCTTATTTGTCATGTTCGATGTTTGTCAAAAGTTTTTTTTCATCTATTTAGATACCCGCCCCGCAATATTAAGTTTCAGTCGCATTTTTAATAATGTTGTGTATATTACCTTGTTAATTATATTTGCAGATAGTTATACTTTCTTTTATTCATAAAACCTTTTATTCATCAAGCCTTTATTTATAAGTTGCTTTGTATTTACCGTAGCAAGAATTTCCGCAGTACATATTTCAAGCTGGTAAGGTGAAGTTTACCGATAAACGTGAGTCAGTTAAACTTTAAGCGGCGTAATCGAAATTTGTTGACATGGGTGGAGGTTTAAAAGAGTTTTGCATAAGAAAACGAAACCGTTATTTATAAAGGATTACATATAATGATTCTACTTGAATGTAGCTTTTAAGGTATGTAATTTTTTTAAAGATACATGTGGTTTAAGATGCTTTATGGAGCCGCCAAAGTCGCCGAAGTTCCGACTCAAATTCTGATCGCTGGCATATAAACATAGAAGGAAAATTTTCCGCATTGATTTGAATAGTAACTGGGTTGTGCGCGAAGAGCGACCATCGTATCTATAGAAAAGCTCTTCTTGCGCACAAATAGTTGGGCTAATCTGACAGCTAACTCCTGAATCAAAACTCTATATAATGGATCTGCAATCATTTCAGATGAAAGACGAAATTTTCTTAAAATTCATACAATATTTAATCAATTAATCATGACGTGCTGTACTTAAAGAAAAGTATTAAATACAATACATAAACAAATAGATTTGAATAAAACAAAAAGTTGCAAGAGCGAACGCACGGAAAGGCGTCATTGCCGTATTCTACTCCATTGCCTATCTTTGGGGATAAATATGTGCTACTGATGGGTGAAGGCAAGCGTTTGGACAAGGGGATCGTTATTCTATAGAGGGTGACAGTGCTATTGGTCGTTTGTCTATGTGTTGGGTATCATTATATTATGACCCTCGATTATAACGATATGACCGGGTTGTCACTATTCCGTATCAATTATTGACCGTGGGTTAGTTTACAACGTTAAGCCAGCAGCTAAAGCTGTTACCATTTGATATGAGTTAACTTATCTGGTTTTAAAGCTAATTGCAAGAAAAATAAACAATCATGTAGCTCATGTATCGACACTCTGAAGCTAGGAAGTTTTTTTATTTATTGAACTTCAAAACAGTTTCTATATGCCATCTTATAATCTGGGCCAATTTGTCATAAACCGTTGCTATCAGTTTGTCGTTTACTAAACTAGTTCCTTTCAGCATATTGCCATTTAAACAATGACCCTTAAAAGCCAAATAACGAGGACTACAAGCTATTAGCCATTGTCTGACTAGACCTAGTAGGAAAATGAGTTGTTAGCTATTATCCGATCAAGTCTTTTCTTATTTTCGCTGGTACGGCGAAATAACACCACACCCGAAATATATGGACAAAAGTCTTGTCCGGTATATAATATCTTATTTGCGATTGTGCGATAAAAAATAAAGCTAATTGTAGTTTTTGTAGTCCGGGCAAGATTTTTTCCATTATTGTTGTTTTTGCAGACCGGACAAGACTTTTGTCCATTAGCATAGTTATGTATTTTAATTTTCTTATGTTTCTTAAAAAAGTTATCGATAGTGTTAATGCATAAATAGAATGTGTTGTTTTCTTGAAGGTTTTAGTCTTTTGCACCACAAAATCTCCGTATTATAGGAAAACGAAAAAAATTAAAATTAACGCACAAAAATCATGCTCCAGTTGTAACATTTCGGAAATGCGTATGTTTGTATCCGATGCTTCTGACAATTAAGCATTAATTTATTGAAAGTCTTGGAGCAGCAAACTTGCACTAAAAATGAATATACAAGAAATGCAAATGGAAGAATAAGGGCTGCCCATGAAGGACGCATATTGAGTGCTAGGGTTATGCAATGATAAGTTTCCAAAAAAGACGCCACAAACAAAAAATTGATAAGCCGAGGGATTACCGCATTGGAACGGTAAGAAAAAAAACAGAATTCGATAAGAAAAAACAACAATGCATCTATAAAATATACAGCGTAACAATTATATGTATGCAATGGTAATCTTTGAACATACAGAGACAATAATGGCAATTGATATATTTGAAAACTGTATAAACCTGTATGACATAAAACCGTTGCAAGCATCGATCTGCCTTAAAAAAAAATTTAAAATTTTGGTCAGGTCGTTATGCCATCCTTTCTAAGTGCTGCAGAATACCTAAGAAGAATATACAAAACGATGAAAAAACAAACGATTTACTCTCAAGTTAAGTTGGACATTGCGGTAAAAAACCGAAAGCAGAGGAGCCACAACGGCAATATTCAATGTTCGACAACAACGTTCGTTATTTATCCAGTTATTTCCGAGTTATTTTTTTTGAAGTACGTGCTTCAGATTCTCTGTAAGTTACACCTATCTTACACTTCACTGAAAATAGGATAGTCAGAGGAGTAAAATTACAAATGCCGATCAGGAAGATTTGCAATGCTGGAGGTATCAATATTACACCTCTGATGACTTCAATCCTGTTAATAAAAAGTAAGTGAAATTTTTGTCTCAATGTTTTTTAACATTACTAGATCGGCATTAGGAAATGATTAAGCTTCTCACAAATCTGACGTGAATGTCTACCCAAACGCTAGAACGGATTTTTTCTACATTTTCAACGGGATCTTCCATTCTGAGATGGACCATATGTGTTTTTATAGTTGAAGATTTCGATTCAATAGTTATAATTGTAGATTTGCTGACATAGTTTCGATTGCGGTCATTGGTTCTGCTCTAGTCTCTTTGTGAATTAAATACTAATTGACTGGATGGGACGATGACTTTTATATATTTAAATTAAACGGGGTACTAACGAAGTTCTATATTCTGCAGGCATCAATCCGCATTTGCTTTGTCTTGTGTAGCCGTTCTTGCGATCACTAAAAAAACTAAGCAAATTTGTACAGCTTTATCCAAAGAA
>JAZAYU010000179.1:533044-733455 GCA_038501625.1 Corbicula japonica | reverse complement strand
GGGGTGCGGCATATTTTATTTAACACTTTAGAACGTTTTCCTGTGCTAATAGGAGCCTCTGTGTTCATTTTTTTTACATTTAAGACGATTTCATGGAGAACTGTCTCACTTTAGGACAATTTCATGGAGAACCGCCTTACTTTACGACAATTTCATGGAGACTTACATAAGAAAGCCATTGTAAATGGATTTAACACCAACTCTTGTTTTCATTTTTTAGGTCTAGTTCCAAACATGAGAAAAAGAACAGTAGGGATTAAGTGCACCTACTAAAATATATCTGATTAAATTGATTTTAATCAGAACTTGATTATATCTGAAGATGGTATTAAAGGCAGGGGATCGTAACCCTGAAGACTAGCAGACACTTTGCTTTTGATTCAAGCAGATACCTTGTAAAATACCCACCCTGTGGGAACAGCCTGATGGTAAAATTACCTCTGAATAAATAATAAAAATCAAGGACACTTTGGCGCAAAATCAAAACCATCACACTTGCCTCGCAGTCCGAATTCTTAAACATGGCTTTTCCCGCCCGTACATCCGGCAAGGGGGTGGGGTGGGAGAGTGGATTCATATGACTTTTCGACTGGTGCATACGTTTAAATGGAATGTCTTAAGGTGAAATTGTGTCGCGTAATCCGTTTTAAGCACTAAAGTATAGTACAGTCATGGATACCTAACATGCAATGATATAATGGTCATAATTGTGCTCATTGCAGTTACACAATGACGAATCAGGATGTGCGAATTGCGTTTCGTGTTGCCTTGTTGTCCCTTACAACGGAACCTCGGCGTTCCTATCTTACAATGTTATCATTTTCGGTACAAAAAACTCCAATTTACACAATGTAAGTAGAAAAAATCTCAATGTCACGGAACTTCAACGATGTTAATTGTTGCTGCACCTGTCATTTTAGGTCAATAAATTTCTTGGTAGTCTTGTAAAATACAAAACAGATAGTCACTACTTAACAAAAATGCATTGGGTCTCGCCGGAATTGTCGATGTTTACGGTTAATGTTATAGATTTTATGATTTGGAGAAGTTAGGATATAATTTGAGTCAGTATTTTGTCTGCAAGTTAGCGAAAATTAGTGGTTGGTGCATTTAACACTGGTTTATTCATTCAGAAAGACCAACGCTTGTTTTTTCTCAGAAACGGTGCCTGTTGATGCAGAAGCTGTTTCATTGATTTTCAGACAACGGTGGCCTATGTGCCTTAAAAACGAGATAACTGTTTTCTTCGATATATTGTTACCTGGTTCGGTAACGCCAAAAATAATCATTCTGATTTTCAAATATTTATATGGAAGAATAAGTTCAGGGGCAAATTCAGCGGGGGCACGTGCCCCTCCCCCCTCACACGGCTCGGACACCAAAAAGGGGCAGTTCAGTGGTACACATATTTCATTATAAGCATAAATACGGTTATTCCTAAAGTGTCATGAGATCTGATATCGCTTTGAAATAGTTTCTAGGCTTTGAACCGCGTAATTTCATTTTTATTCGCAACAAATAATGAACATTTTACAATATAAGCATCACATAAAAATACGACTGCAGCTTAATCTGCCCACGATTATTATGTGTGACACCAGCGGGTTACAAGGCAGTAATCTGTGGCTATGTTGTTGTTGTTGTTTTTTAAATAAGCTCGACCATTTCGCATCCAGCAGAGTACAGGTACAGGTGATGAAATCCATTGGACTGGTACCAGTAAAATCTAAAACCTATCTAATGCTTTAGTTGGTTTGAGCGCACATAATGCGGATTGGCGTTGTGAAATTTATTTTTTCGTAGTTTTGATTAAATTTTATTTGTAACATATGAAAGATGACAACATAAGAAAAATAAATTATCCGAATTGTGAGAAAAGGTGTTTTTATATGTGACACATGAGACATATATTTAAACAATTCTAAACTTTTTGGAGACCCTATGGAGACGGGGTTTGAGTTCAGTATTCCACCGTAGACAGCGTTAAGCTGTTTATTTGGTAGGTTTGCTCCCAGCTAGAGGCACTATCATTCATAATCAAAATCAAGGCATTATTATTATTATTATGCAGCTTTCAAAATGAACAGAATAGAACTCGACGGGGGCGATCGAAGTTCTCCAGTGAAATTTTAAAAAAATGATTTACTCCCTTTAAATATTTTAACCCAGCAAAAAGATTCTAACTTTAATATTGTATCGTTTTTTCTAGTCAAATTAAACAACTAAAACGGTCAACCAATCCATCGGAGTATCAGTTTTCTCCATGGTAAAAATTGATATTTATGTTGTTTTTTTATTTTTTATTTTTGTATTAACACATTATCGATCAAACTGAATTAAACCGGATTACGTTTTATGCACCTGAAATGTGTTAATCCAATCGCCAGTTACCAGTTTACCTCGTTCTGACTTAATACGCACTTCAGAAATGAGATTCGCTGTTTAAAAGGTCCTTATCTAAAGAAGCACATGGTACCTTTTTGTAGTTCACACGTTTTCTGTGTGTTTGTTTTTTTAGTTAAAACTTACTAGTGTGAATCTTGCAACCGAGGTGACTGTTTCTTTGTAAAATGATGTACAGTTTTGCCTAAAAGCGAACACAAGAAAGAGATGTAGAAGGAAATTCAGTACAGCCTCAAAATCCACATTTTAACAATAATACTGTAAACGGTTTTCGCACAATAAGGAACCGGTGCCATGTATCAACAGGGACCGTTCTTTTATAAAAAAAATTAAAACACTTTTAAATTGATATCCCACATTAATATTGCGTTTTCATGTGCCGATGTCAAGACTGCTTTACACTACTGAACCACCGGAAATGAAATGGACGGGTCCAGTGTGTAAAAATCGTTAAAATTTCCCTTGTTAATTACTCACAACTAAATTTTTTACCAGTGGGTCTATACACATCGACAAAAAACAAGCTTTTCTGAAACAATCCGTGTTATCCTGATTTCTTTTGAACTTGAAACCGGTAAAGAAAACGAAAACATGTTCCGTCACATTTTTCTTTTAAATCAAAGTAACGATGGTAAACAGATATTGATGAGTTTGCAATAAATGTTACATACACTTTTGATAAAAAGCTTACGAGGCACCGTTGTACGGGACAACAAGGCAACACGAAACGCAATTCGCACAACAAGGCATCGTCCTGATTCGTCACCGTGAGTTAATGGGTGCAGTTCTTGACTTGCCAATATAATCATGTTCAATAAATGGTACAATTACAATAAAAATTAAAGATATACTTCTGTTCATTATAAACTCATCAGTGTCTAACCTCTTCAAAATTTATAGCTCTCCATGAAATTGTCCTAAAGTGAGACAGTTCTCCATGAAATCGTCTTAAATGTAAAAAAATGAACACAGAGGCTCCTATTAGCACAGGAAACGTTATAAAGTGTTAAATAATGTATGCCGCACCCCGCAAACACAGCAAGGCGAAATCTAATTCTCTAAAGCTCCCAAAATCAGTCTGCAGACATTGCAGAGTTTGGACCCCTATGCCGCTATCCCTTCTTTCACGCTTCAACCACTGCATGGACAGACAAAAATGGACCAGAAGCAGATGTCTGAAACAAGCGGCTAGGTGGTTATCTCATACACAATACCTATAATACAAGAAAATGTACTTACTTTACTGAATTAGTGGTCGATGTAAACAAAACAATGCTGTTTTATCACCAATTGACACCACTCTCCATGAAATGGCCGTCTTAAAGCATCGATCTTCTTACTTTAGGTTAGACCCCTTGTTTAGGGAATAACACTAAAAGCCGAACTAACAACCCATTTGCGTTTATAACAACGCGTTAACATTTGGTAAAATATATATCGATTGTTCACTCAGTAATGTCGTGTTAGAATAGAAACGATACATAGAGCTCGCTCTTCTAGCGATAAACTGTGGGATTTATCGCGCGCCGTCGTTCATATAAATTTTGTAGATATATCCTTACTTATCCGAACTCCGCCCCAGAATAAATCCTGCGATATATCACCGGAAGTTATGTATTATTTTAAATCAATTAACAAATCTTGCTAAATTATTAAGCTTTATCACGTGAACATGTTATATATGAACATACCTGGGTGAAATCAAAATGTTATTTTCCCGTATGGGGTTTTTATACAAACACGTGCCGAAAACGTTCTTTTAAATACTCAATGCTCTTTATTGCTAAAAATGGAGTATAAACTCCTTTTTTTTCGAAAAATAACAAAATCTCATGTACACGCAATCAAATGATCAAGAATAAAGCGAGCAACGTGGCTGTTAAACTTTTGCGCCACAATACCACGTCACTACAACGCGGGAAGGAGCTAGAAGATCAAATGATTGCGAACACCAAAATAAGTTAAAATTCAAGTTCCATGATCTACAGAAAAGGAAGAAAGCTATCTCCGCCTGCGGTCTAGCTTCACCGTTTCTACTTTCTGTAGATCACCAATATTGAACTCTAACAGATATAGTACATTTTTTGACATATTTTGGGGGCCAATATAAAACGCAGCTTTTAACGCAGGCTGCGTTATGCAGGCTGCGTTTTTCGAGTATAAAACGCAGCTGCGCAGTCTGTATAGATATATAGGGAACCGTATTTGCGATACCGCGTTTAAAATAGTGTCTGTTCAGTTAGAAATCAGTAATTTTCTTAAATGTAAATTATTCCCAGTTTTCCTGTATGTTTTAAATAGATGAAATATTGATCTTAAATGTTTAGAAATAAAGATGATAGAATTTTGTTTACTGTACATTGAATATTGGGAATTAAACATTGAGGTATATGGGAATTAGATTTACTTTTGTTCAACCTCCAACGCCGAAGTAACTATTAAAAATACAAAAACTGAGTACTTAAATCAGGGTTCCATCACAAAAGCAAACATAGTCTGGGTGTAACTACGAAATTCACTTAGGGCCATCACCATTTTCGACTATAACGGAAACGAATCCAGATCGCGATATCACAAAATCACGAAATTAAGATGACAGAAACGCGAAAACACGATGATGATAATGGGAAATAATCTCACATTTTCGCCATCGTATCTTTGCGTTTTCGTATTTGTTTTTAATTCGTTTTTTCTCGTATTCGTCTTCGTATCTCCTTGTTTTCGCCTTCCGGAGCATACTATAAAGCAATTCTCTTTTACGTTTAAAATGTCGGATCCAGTGTCTATTTTAATCCTCAATTCTTGGAACGGATAGTGTTCATTTCACAATCCTTATTCATAGAAATAGTTTTGCAATGTACAGCTTGAAAGCCGCCAATCGGTCTAGAATATGAATATTTACTGATTAATCGAGGTTGCATTCATATTCAATTAAGAATTGTATGACATAGGTCGGACAATAAAATGAACAATGAAAAAAATACAGTTGGTCTATAGCTTTGAAAACACGCATAAGTTTTCCAAGTATATAATTGATATAGTTGTCGTAAAGGACATTTAATTATGTGAGATACAACTTATGTAAAGTAATGCAGGACTTTGGCCGATATTAACGTACATGTACTGGGCAGGTAAAAATGACTCCAATTTTCATGGCGACTTTTCTGCCTAATTTTATCAATACTGACACAAAATATTGGTTCATCTTAAAATAATATTAAATATGTGTATGTGGAACATGTAGCTTCCCAAGTTAATTAATGTGAAATTTCACTCAAATTTGAAGTATGGTTACTGATACATTTCGGAAAAACCGCAAAAGTTACAGAAGTTAAATATTCAGCCGAAACATTATCCATGCGTACGAAGAAAGGTGGCCCGGGTGGTGGAGGGGGGGGGGGCTGAAATGGATTGGGTTCTGGAGAGTTGTCACCCCCTGGACTTCAGTAAATTTTGTAATAGATGAAAAGGGAACTTTGAAATCCACCGAACACGGCAAATAAGAAAATATAGCATGCTCGGTTCGATTGAGCCTGTTCATGGGCAGTAATTGAAATGCATATTACCGCTTAGCCCCGGGTTGAGCGCAACTCGATATTTACATAAATAAACAGTACAGTTTTGATCCATCCCAAACGATGAGCAGTATGCATATGACGAACATAAAACCTTCAATGCGGTATTTTCAGATTAAAACCATTCCATGTTTAGCGGCTTATGGTCCCCAGATAAAAGAAAGGGTTTGCCCTAAACGAGAAAACAATGGGCGGCATTAAACAAAAAAGAATTTTGACAGGGGATCTGAGAATATAAATCCTGCATATCACAGACAACGCCAACGGCAAAATTTTAAATCTATATTGGCTGGGATATTGAAACCACCCATCTAAAAACTGGCCGAAATATGAAAACAAAAGCAATTTTAGAAATACTTTGACCAAGCACATAAATATCGTGCTCAACGACCTTCGAAGGACGTAACTGACAACAGCACCGATTGAATGTACGGGGAGACTTTTTACAGCCGCCACACGGCACAAACAACGCTACTGTGATATTGAAATATGTTGTATTTGTCCAGAAACACCCATATTTGATTCCAAAAAAACCCCCATAATTTTCGTTGTATACATTGCCTCGCTCTAAAAACGTCTTATAAACTCGTCCGTGAGTTAAATTAGGTAAACTGATTCAACTATTTTAAGCACGCATGCTTGCCTAAAAGTAAATGACATATACGTTGTGATATAAAATGAATGGAATTGAAAATTATAGCGAAATCAGAAACATCATCATAACCGTGTGACAACAGACACCTGTCCATCATCATCATTATCATTATAGGGAGAACCAGCACTCAGATCATCATCATCATCATCATTATCATCATCAATAACACGGAAATTGAAATGTGCTCATCATCACCAATATCAACAACAATTCTTCATTTCAATTTTAAAGACGACTGTCATTGTCATAGGGAGAATTAGCATGATCACCATCATCATCATCATCATCATCATTATCATCATTTCATATATCACATTATGTTAAATTGTTGCACGAATACATAAAACTACATGTAAACTTGTATTTTATCTGGTGTTTTGTCCTATGAAAGATAGAATGTAAAATCATAATGTGATGATGATGATAATCATGATGCACATTGTAATGATGATGATGATGATGATGATGATGATGATGATGATGATGATGATGATGATGATAATAGTGGCAGTGGTAATCGCTTGCTGATGTAATGATATGAAATGATAGTGCCTCTAGCTGTGAGCGAACCCGCACCGTCAAGGTCGTTATTTTTAGATGGTTGTGTTAATGATGATGATGATGATGACGATAATGATGATGGTGTTGATGATGATAATTAAGATGATGGTGATTATGAAGATCATTATATCCGCCATAAATTTATGTCATAAGTAAGGTGTCCAATATAATATGATTGTTAAAAAATAAGTTGTTTGTCAAATCTTATGACAAAAGTGATGTATTCGTTTCCAGGTTCGTTTTCCTTTGTCCGCCTTTTCTGTGTGATAAATTCATTATAGTTTGCAAATACAAACTAAAGCCATACGAATATACCACATTTTAAGTATCATATGTTTTATTCCGCTATTAATATCACTTTTATATTATGTTATATATTTTGTCGTGTTTTTCACTCGTATTATAAGGTCGTGTATAGAAGAAGTTGAAACAAACGTTTGAATTCATATTTTGAGTTAGTGAAAACTTTTATCTGCAACATGGGTTATAGTTTTGACAAAGTGAAACTGAACTTGAGTGGCGCGTGACTGAGGGTGGTGGTATTCCAGCACAAATTGTGAAAAATTACTGGTAAGGCTATATTTTTGCTGTGTATTTACATGTAAAATGTCTCTAGATTAGTGTTCACAAAAAGCAGATTTAAAGACATTGACTCAATAGCTTATTTAGAATAGAAGATATGAAGCTTTGCTGGGAGTCTATGGGAAATGAATTGCTATAGTCTAACCTAAATTCACAACTCAACATACACGACCAGCTATTCAGCCAATTAAGTGCTGCAAATCAAACCTTTGAACAATGAATATAATAACACCGACAGCTTAAGGCGTCGGCTCAATAGCTTATTTAGAATAGGAGATTTGAAGCTTTACTAGGAGTCTATGGGGGTTGAATTACTGTAGTCAAACCTAAATTCACAACTCAACATACACCAACAGCTATTTAGCCAAGGAATTGTTACATATCTGACCTTTGAACAATTAATGGAGAGTTACAGGTTGAAATATTGGCAAATCTAGTAAGGGTAAGGATTAATGATCATAAAATGATCCTAAGTAGAATATGATACAAACAATAATTTATTGTCACTAATATTGATATTAATAACTTTCAAATCACGATTAGAACGAACTGAGAAAAATATTATCACATGGGCGTTACATTCCGAACATTCACTTTTAACACAATAGAAAATCTTCATCATGTTTTCCAACGTATTTCTAAACCATTAGGTGCCTAAGAGAGAGAGAGAGAGAACTAGATTTCATGGCTTATCAGATACAGGCAATTTATTCTCTATTTACATTAACCGATTCGATACAGATATTGAAAATGCCACAAACTGAACTTTGTTTGACCTAAGAGTAGCCTGCTTCTAGACGTGCCCCAGTCCCTATATTCTGTTTTATTTTGCTCCGTCATCCAAAAATATATCAACAAAATTTACGCTTTCACTGCAATGTTTTTCTGTTTTTACATTCCCTTAGCTCCTAAAACAGCAACAGAAATCTGAATTAGAAACTAAGAACTAAAATAAAACAAAATATATCTAAAAATATTAATACAAGTAACTAAAATAGAACCATCTAGCCGTCTGCCAGGCTATCCTACTACCAAACTTAATGTTCTGTGATTGTGTTGTAAATGCGAGAAAAGTAGTCACGTGATGGAAATGTGTGTCAAACTTTCTGAGATTAAGCTGAAGTGGGTTATTATTGTAAATCACTTAAGAAGTTATTGAACGAACAAGTTATAACATTTTGAATCATCAAGACTTGTAGTGTCTTTTTCAACGCAAAGGGCTAATTAGATGACTGTCTTTTTAACTAGAAAATTATACAAAATTTGAAAGCGAGTCGTGTTATTAAGTTGGGAGTTGGAACACTAAGTCTTTGTGAATATTATGTTCAGTTATCGAAGTTCGGATATGATTTTTCAGATGATAAAGATCTTGTTTGTCTTATGACAGGCAAAGTCGTGGATGGTATCTCTTAAATGGTAAGCTTTATATTTTTATAACAATAGCATTTAGATTTGTATTATGTTTGTTATCTTTTTCAAAAATCTAATTTACTTTTGATTGTTTTGAAAGCGCGGTCTTAAAGCCGCCAGCGTTATCAATCGTCATAATTTAATTTTCTAAAATATCTTTTGTTGTTCTGGTCACATGAATGATTCTTATTACGTATTATACTGAAAACAGTACTGCGCCTCAACATAATATATTTGTGGTGATTAAACACAGGCTAACTAGGTTTATAAACTTTTGTCGAGATTGTTTTTAATGGGTCCGCTGGCCAATGCATATGTGTGGAGAATATGTTCCTTTATTTCCGTCATTTTCATATTCGTTAAGTAATTTGCTTATATATGCTATTATTTTGTGTTGATATATATATTTACGTTTTAGATATGAGAATGAAGAACACGAAAATAAGTTGAAGCATATACAGAACAGGTCAACATTTCGTATCAACACTGATAGGTAAGTATTCCGCTTACATTTATATTTATAACTCATAACGATGTTCTTTTGTTATCGTTTAATATGTATCGCTGTAAACAATTGGTTTGTTTATAGTATGCATTTATTTTAAAAAGTAAATAATGTGCTTAAAATTCTTTAAAAGTATATTGTTGCAATGACGTGTCAGGGTCTTTATAATAAATCATAAATCATTATTAAACAGCGCGAGGTAAAGGTCTCTGATATGTTTGTTCTATAAAAGCGAGAAATTGTCCAACACATTGGTAGACATTAAAGTATTCTTTAGATAGAACGCGTTCCTCAAACAATTGTTACAATATTCTACATCATTTGTACATGTTTTACATGACATATGCTAAATTCCGATATTCGAAGAGAGGATGTTGCATATTCAAGATCGTGCAAGTTCCTTCTCTCGCCCCAATCGATTTTGCTTGAAATGACAAAACCACACATTTTTACACTCTCACATGTACAAATATTAATGAGCAACATAGTTTATCCAGCTTTTAAAAAACCTGTCTGACAGTGTCCGTTAGTTGGGGTGTTACTTATGACTTGTTACATTGACAGTTAAACGTTACATAAATATCACTTGGTGTCGTTTTCAAAATGATCATTGACATTTCCAATTCTCATCCATTTGAAAATGCCGTTAATAACGTTTAACCCTTTCCGAGACGCGTTTTTAACGAGCGTCGGCCAGTGTGGATCCAAAACAGTCCGCACAATCGTGCCGTCTGATTAATATCTGCACTGTTCGCTTTTCGGTCAAAATAAGCTAATTAATCAAAACGCGAACAGTGCAAATCCTGATTATACAGCACGCTTGTGCCGGCTGTTCTGTATCTACACTGTTAGCCTAGCCGTAAAGGCGTATATATGGAGGCAAGTGTTGAAAAGCGGACAATTGTCACATACAGGCTGACATGTCCAAATATGCCTGACATTTGTTACTTATATAGTTGCAGTGTTTTCGATTTATGATCTGGTGCTATTATTGATGAAGAGTGGAACACAATTAGATCGTGAAAATTGTGGCGACCTAATGACATTCACCGAAACAACTTCAGTGGATATATTCAAATTATCGAACTGTTACATCATTTTCATCCGTGACATTTCTTTTGAAAAGTCCTGCTTGTCGCTAGACTAGCCATTCAATTTTTTGCAACATATAACATGTCATTTTCTTCGGATTCTAATTATGATTGCTTGATGCAATGCGACAACATTTATAAAAATTTGCAGTTAAGTTCCCTGTATCGGTTTGAAGCCGAAAACTGATTTATAGCTAATACCCAGGTTGAAATTCTGCAAGCTACCTTAATTGTAGATCATGATTACTGACATGTACATGTAATTTCCTTTTTGTCCGAATGACTTATCTTTATAATCTCTAAGAGAAAGTAAAGTTCATGTTATGCAAAATAGTATCGTATTAGTTAGAAAAGAAGACATCTTTACAAAAATGATTCAATATCCCCGAATCTTCTGCCGCTTTCTTATCTGCTGGTTAACCAGTTACAACATGACATTATGATTAAACTCAACAGTTACTATACTTCAACTTAGGTTGAAATCAAAACCAGAAAATGTTCTCCTAGGTTACAAAATGGCCATTTATAATCTCATGGGACAGCGCATGAAACTGCTGCTAATTTGAGCTGAGTAGAGATTATTACAATGAGATAACATGGCAGATAAATGTAAAATTAAATGCTGTAAAGCTGCGTGTAACTGACAAACTCGGCCTTTCACTTCACCCCAGGAGTCATATAATTGCCCAGCTGAAGCTTAATGGTGTATCAAATTACAAAGTGAGGTGTACTAGTTGAATGAAACGAATTCACCAAATTTACTCATCTGTCAAAGACAATTATTTCAAGAAATAACATTTGTTTTGTTGTGACTTTCTATTTGACATATACATCAAAAAACCGAAGAAGTGATACAGACAGGCATAAATATCTCAAACACTATGACACTTGCAATTTATTTTCAACGGATTAATAGATTAGTTAAGATCATTAAAAAAAGTATTGCAAATCACCCCCCTCCTAAAACACGCTCTTTTTTCATTAGTGAATTATAACAATTCCTGTAAAATTGGTGTTTTAATTGGCAATTTAAGTTATATCATTTTCTGCAAGAACAAAACAGTAGAAAAGTAACAAATCTTTGTGATTTTGGAAAAACCATGTGAACATAAACACTTTAAGATCTATGGGTTCCTCATCATGACAAGAAATAAAGGAAACATAAATCTGTTATTCGTCAAACATCACAATACGAGATTGTGCACCTATCCGTAAAACTCTTCAATTAGAATGTTGAAATAGTGTTAACGTTATACTTCCAAGACGCTTAGAATACACATGTGACACAATGATAGGTTTTTAGCTTAAAATGCACTATGAAAAATAAAGGTTTTTGTCTGCTCCTCCTCTGCACCCTTGCTTAATAAATTGTGGTTAAAAAAGTGTACAATATCTTAAATGAAAACATGTTGGTTGTTTGAAATTATGAGAACGTTTAGAAAGTACAGTAAGCTTAATTTGTTAAAACGTTGTTTTTTGAATTTTTTCTCATTTTATATTTATTTTCTAAGTTACAATTCTCCTGATGGTCAGATAAGAAAGCATGGACTGTTATTTGTTTATCTATTTAGAACTCATTGATCATTTTATGTTTTGTGTAACACATTGTGTTGATTACGCGCGCTGCTCTATCATCTGACTGTGAAATCGTTTTACTCCATAATTTTATTGCAAGTTACTATATACTAACGCTATATCTACCTTTTATTAAATGATTCATAAGTCTGCGTTTATTTTACTATAAGATTGTATAAGCATGTACTCTAAATACGTGTTTTTCTTGAGGAGGGCTTTCCCGTTTCTGGGAATCTCATCTTAGAAAAAGATATGCCACTTTCTGACAGTATTTACATTTTACAAAAAAAACACTAATGGAACAAAGCCTAAAATATAAAGATAGAAACATTACTACAAAAGTCATGTAGTTTTTTCAACAGATAATACGCATGGATCATACGTACTTTCTTTTTATATGTCGCAATTTTAAAGACCGTAAATATCGGTCTGAACTGATTTTTCTGAATTCAGTAGATATCAATCTTGTAAAAATATACATCTCAATCTTGAAAAAAATCCCTGGTTTTGGTGCCGATCGTTACTTAGTTACACATGTTTAACCATTTTTCTGTCAACCGTGACGTGCTTTAAAAGGTTTTTTCTATTTTGTTGCCAATAATGTCATTTTTGTTTGCGAAATAAGAGTCAAATTAAGACGACCTAAAATTCGCATAGGCTGGAGCGACCATCTGAAATTCCTTACAGTAGGATAAATAAAATAACAAAAGCGTCAACCTCTGAAGTCATGCAAAGCGATACAAGTTTTGCATGATTAAAACAAACACATTTGTTAAGCGGCTAATTCAACAAATATGAACCCGAACAGTCATCGCCAATTTATTCATAATTTATTTAGACCATTACAACAAGAATACATAACAATAGTTTATTAGGGTTATCTCAATGATGAACATCTTGTACTTGTTTGTTCAAAGAAAGCCTGTATGGACATGTGTGAGATTGGTGCACAATAACACCTTGTTAAACAGACCCAGCGAAAAATTATTTTACACAGACCATTTCAAGACATAAATCCGTCAGATTCTCTTGATTTTGCTCATGTTTATAGGTTATTATAGGTTAGTATTATAAAAGTGATCATCTTACATTTCTAAACTTTTTTTCTGTGGCTTGTTGTATTTCATCTTTTGCTAACTTTCATGTATTTTTATATTTAATTTTAGGTACATTAGTCATCACTACTGAAGCTGGAATCACGGAATAGTTGAATCAATACAAGCAGATGTGAAAGAGCAAATTGGTATCAACGTTCATGCTGTGAAATTGTCTCTATTATTCTCCAGGAATCTACACCTATCATTTCTAGATTTCGGATTTTACATAGTGTTTAAAAATGGAAAAGTCAAAGTGCCTAGTTACCAACGCTATAAATCATAATACATGAGTATATTAAAACAAGATTTCTGCGAGTTGTTGGTTGAGTTGTTCGAAAAAGCGAAACATAAACGGTTTACAAAATGTATGTGTTTATGACATTTAAAGACATTTAAGTAACTGTGTGTTCATAGTAAAATACCCAATCTTGAGTAACTGTACACCAGATTTATAAAGTAAAATATTGGGAAATAATAAAATAAATAATGCTAAAGTATATAAATTAAATGCATGCTTTGAAAAGATGATATTAAATTACTTATTATTATTATTTGAAAAGTACTGAATAAAATGTTGTTAATAAAAATTAGTATACAGTTTTACTAGCTATTTTGATTTTGTTCATGGGGACTTGATTTGATTAATTATATGGATGTATGATACAATTACTGAATTACTAATATGATCCGGAGTTTGATAAGCGAAAAATATAATTTATATTATATCTTTCTTGAAATTGTATTATCATCAGCAAAAAAACATTAATCACAGTATATTTGCAAAGGATTAAAACCGGTCAAATTAATAATGTTTTCTATAAATGCTTTATTAGTTGTTTATTCAAGATTTATTCACTCAGTATTTGAGCTTTTTTGACAAATATGTTGACGGGAAATATGCATCACTTTGATGTTCACTCCCCATCTTTAAAAACTAAAAACACCGATATATTCTTATTTTTTATATAAAAGATTCGGTTGTTTTTGAAATCAGAATGATTATATTTTAAAAATTAAACATCTAACCAAATATTTTTAAAACATTGTTAACCAGCCGATCCCCATTGAATATTTTTGCCAACTGACGATTCTCATGTAATCGTTAACAAATATTTGTTATGCTCTGAAATCAGACTGACGGTAGATTCAGTAACAGCGAACAGACTTACAGAGATGTTAACAAATTATTGTTAACAGTTCGGCCGATTTTCTTTCCACAACTCTGTCATGTGAAGAGAATAGTATAAGCTTTAACAAAGATTTGTTAAACTCCTATGACTGGCGGTAGATTCAGTAATAGCGAACAGAGATGTTTCACAAATTATTGTTAACAATTCGGCCGATTTTCTTTAAACATCTCTGTTAAGTGAAGGGAATAGTTTAACAAAGATTTGTTAAACTCCGATGATCAAGTGAAATAGTGACATAGTGTATGCAGTTTCATAGTACAAGCTTTAACAAATTTTTGTTAAAGACGCTATTTCTTGAAACTTTGTTGAAATAAAAAAAAAATCTGAAAAAGTTGTAGAAACTTACAACTTGATCACGTGGAAATGATCAAACACAATTGGAAGCTGTTTCTAGCCATATAGTAATTTTGTTGGTTTTTTTTTCTTGCCATCACCACAGAATTGAAAGTCTTCTTCAGAGTTATTTTGTTCAATCTATTTTTTTGTCGTTAAATAAAACAACTACCTAATGAATTATTTATAATGGAAATATTGATAATTTAAAATTAAATGGAATACACTCATATAACAAAGATCAATCGTTTATCACTGGACTGGGTAACTTTGTTCTGTGCATGGTTTCGAGATTAAATTTATTTTAATTTTATGTTTGTTTGGTTTTTAATGTAATTTGAACTCGACTCGTTAATGAGCAAATAAAGAATTGTGTTAAGCCCCTGTATATTACAAGAATTGCTTACAATAAAACAAGAATTGAAAAATAGTTAAACACCGGATCATGAAATATCAACGATTTGGTTGTATCCATACGATGTTCAAAACTTTATTGATTGCATAACTGTGTATAAAACTTAACCCAATACACAAAGCAAAAACAAATGACGAACACAATCTGAGACAATTCTGCCAAAACTTCAATACATAGTGCCAATGTGGGCGATGACATGTCCAAACTCCTCTTCAAACCAAGGACACGCATTGGGCAGTACGTCATAGGAATTGTCACCGGCTATGTTTTGTACATTACAGAATGTAAAATCAAAATGTCAAAGGTAGACGTATTATGTAAACGTCTTTAAACAAGCACGCATTAGTTCTTTCTTGAATGGTCTTTTCTATAAATTTGTTTTTTTTGGTTATATTACTTGGCACATTAAACACTTCTTTGGGTTGGTTACCATACAGGCAAGCGACAATTTAATTGTGTATTCACTTTTGAAATAAAAAAATCAGCTTCATTTGCATCTGGACATAACAAGGCATTGTGTGATAATTGTTAACAAATGAAGATAAATTTCAATCCTACATAAATACATTTTTCAGTCTTGAATAAAAAAGTGTAAAACGTTTTTTATGAAATATTTAAAAATGAAGAAAAGTTGTTAAAAGTTATAAGTTCTTCTTTATTTTAATGATTTTTTTTTTCATTTCGTTATTTAAAAAACTTTTCGAAAAATCTTAGATCACCGTAAGCATAAATCACAGTCTACTACTACTCCAAGTAGTTTGATTACTGATAACTGAAATTTATTTTGCGTTTTATCACAGATACTTAATATGGTTGGTTGGGCTATCGCAACAACATTGGCAATGTTAGTGTTGTACGGGCTTTACACATCAGATGGAATACCCGATTTAAGAGTGGACACATCAGCATTATATAATGCAACTTCTAGAACAACTTGGGGAATGTGTATAGCTTGGGTTATATTTTCCTGTGCATCCGGATATGGTGGTTAGTTTTTTACCTGTTATTTTTCAAAAGTAAATTTATTTGAGAATAATATAGTGTACGTTATTTGAAGTGAAGTGAAACAAATATTCATTATCAACTTTTAAATGAATGACAAATTTCTTGTATGTCCAAAATTAAATTCCTATGAGCACCTGGTCGTCATGTAACAGTTACTAGTAGTTTGTGCTTTGATAGCACACATTGTGTTTTTGTCACTTAGGCTTTAGTAGACTTGGAAGAGCAGAGCATGTTAATTTGTCGTCAAGATTTGGTAGAACACAGGGAGTGTAATTTAACTCGAGATATATTCTTTGAAGTACCAGTGACATCTGACCAACCCCAGTCATTGTTACCCTGTTATTTGTACTGTATGTAAACGGCTTGCCAGAAAAATATCAATCCATTCTGTTTGCGTATGACTTCATTAAGCAATCACAAGTTCATTAGATTGTAAACGATCATCCTTCAGGAAGAAGAAAATGCCAGGTTTTCACATACAGAAATAAACAGAAAAATACAAAATTAATACAGACTACGTAGCTACACCCGAACATTTTTACAAGGCAAAATATCCTGGTGCTGTTGTCAGTTAAGATCTTTCACGTAACAAACATATTGATTAATTTTGCTTTCTCTATAAACACTCGGGGTTTTTATAAGAAGAAACATCAATAATCAAATATACATGGGGCAAGTCTGCGCACCTATCATAAAAGATTCACTTTGGTGTATGACACATTCAGTATCTAAAGGCAGTTGCCCACCGGAAAGAAACTGTATCCATTCAGGAATTGGTTTGTTGTCATTTGTGTGCATTAATTTTCTTATAAGGCTTAAAAATGATGTCATACTGAAAGCACACCTGTGTTAACATGATGTAAAAATTGTTGCCCAACTCTGCTCATGCCTATGTTTAATATCTTTTTTTTGTTTCTGTTAAATTTACCACTCTCCAAAGCTGCCAACCTTTGAAAAGAATATTAAGTGAAAGGTCGGTATAAATAATAAACATTTATTTGGGTAATAGCTGTCAAAATGAGGAAGATTTGGAGTGGAGAGGTATATAAATTAAATTTATTTCAAAAATTTTATTTTTTTGGCTCTTTAGAGTAGTTATTTACTTACAAGACAGTTAATAGCAATATGTACCCATCAGAATTGTCAAAAATTGCCTTATTTCTTGACAAAAAACACTGTTTGCAGTTGGTTATTATGATATCAGAGTTTTTGTTAACATGCAAATCTGGTGCGCAGAGTTGGGCAATGCGCAGACTTTCCCCACACCACTGTACCCATCACCGCACAAAACAATGAAACAAAAACACGAGTTAGGTTATAAAACCCTTTGCAAGTCCGACGCAGATTCCAAGTAATAGCAGTTACTGAAATTTTAATACTGAAATAAAATGTTTAATTATGTGCGTTGAAATTTTTTATTTCTGAATCAGGTCCTGTTGATACATTACTATCCTGGCATTCTATCATCCCGCTCAGCAGACTGACATACTGTGCCTATCTCGTCCATCCACTGAGAATGTACACGTACTCTTACAGCAGAAGGACATTGATGCACTGGTACGATTTAGAAGTGGTAAGTTTGATAAGGCGTTACTGCTTAAACACCATAAATGTTTAACTTCTTATTCCATTATTAGGCATCATACAATAATGTATATTTTTGTGTCAAAATCAAACAATAATGTGGTTAGTGTGTTTTGGTTTTAATGATGCTTCTTATAATACAATTTCGTAAATAACTCATTATTTACAATGTAGAAGAAGTTTCAACCTTTTAACAAGTGGACTTAGATGGCTATTCGCATATAAGTCTTATGTGTTTTGTTAAATATTTTCAAATAATACTTAGAGTGGTTTTGCAAAACATATTCTACACATTGCATTTGGAAGTTATTCAGCCAAGCAAACAATATAAAGTATGCCAGATATAAGCTACTTGATGATAATTCATTGTACACTGTTATTTAGGTCCTTGGTGTATATGTTCACTTTAAAAATATTAATTGGAAACTCTCAACAATAAAAAAAGTTGATTTAGTAACACGTAATGCTGCTAAATGTTTCAATGTTTTAAACTCAAATTGCAACGTTTTGAAATATATATGAGGAATATATAATATCATACAAATCCGGAAAAATAAGTTCCATAGTCAAAATATGAAAGGAAATAAAACGAAATACAAATATATCTAAATATAGCTATATCTAGTTTTGTCTGAATTATGCTGATTTTTCTCCACCTACTTGCTTGAGTACCTCTTTTTTAATTTGACTATTCTATTCGCTTCTTATTTTGGTATAAGTGTGATTGCTTTCATATACACAAGTCAACAAACAAATTGCAGCCATGCGATGCAGGTTATTATGTTTTGCAGTTTTGCTTTATACATGTACATCTTAAATTGTATTGAGACTTAAGTCTGCCTAGTATAGACTTATTTACGTTTTATGCCGCATATTTTATAGACGTTTGCTATTGTCTTTTTGTAACTCAAGATCAAAGTACCCAAGAAAAAAACTAGCAGATTTATTCTTGATGCGATATCGGTTTTTTATATTTACAGATATACCTGTTCCTCGGAAATCTGTGTTTATCCTATGCTGCAGCTTTTATCATCTCCTTAGCCTTTCAATCACCAATGATGGGCATCGAAAATGCTCTTCTTGGCAGGAAAAAGAACAGCTGATACATTTAACCAGTTGTATTTTTGACAATTGTATTTGAATTCATCAAAACGCCGCCTTAATATAATTTCAGCGAAATACCAATGCCCTCACTTATAAAAAAAACACTGTAATTGCTTTAAAAATGAAGTAAGGCATCCCGGAATAATATCCAAATAAAAAAAAGTTAATGCCAAAATAAAATAATATAAAAACAAATACAAATCACTGCTTCTTCGTTTTTTGTTAGTGTGTAATGCATTTTAGGTTATGCGCTATCATAGATCTCTGGAATTAAGTTACATTTTATCTGTTCAGGAGTATGAAAACTGTTTCCACCGTGTAGGTAACTTATTTGTTCATTGTTATTTTACATCATGTTCCATCTGTTATGTTGTTCTAATAAATCATTGTTGTGTTTACATCTATATCAACATTTTATTCTTTACAAACACTTTCGTTATGTATATTTTAAAACACAATGAGAGTTCCTATCCTTAAATAACTGTACACTAGTCATACGACAGAAAAGCCTTAAATGAAGTTAATAAGTAAAAACCGCCTTGTAACAAACATATTTATTAAGAGTCAATAGTTTGATATTTAAGTACACTTTGCATGTGTTGAGATGTTCAAGAAGAAGACAATGGATAGAAAATGATGTTTAAAATATTGAAGAATCAATAAAAATACTCTTTGTAATACTCCAAACTACACAAATGAGAATATATTGCATGATCATGATGGTTGTGTCGTTCTATGTAGCATAGGATGTCGTATCTGAATCTGAATCTGCCAAATACTCCAAACCCTCTTAACAGAGTATTATGTGGAGTGCGCTGTCAGAAACTTTGGGAGTAATATTTGATGTTTTGAAAGTACTAATTTCGTAGATATTTGGGTTGGTTTCTGCACCTTTAAAAAAGCTTATACTAATAGAAGTGCAATGAATATTAAATCAAAGACGTCTGATAAGGTTTACAAGCAAGTTGCTTTGCCCAGGGTGCTACAATAAAAGGCGAACGATGGATGTTAGATGGGTGATGAAAAACAAATGATCTGATTGGGGTGATGAATGAGTTGATGTTGGTGATTGATGATCATTTGCAGCACTCTGGTTAGAAGCAGTGGCTATACAGCTTGGCCTTGAAAAAGGCAATGCTGTCTGCCTGAGCAATGTCTGGTGGAAGACTGTTCCAGATCTTTGCTGTGCGTGGGAAGAATGAATGCCTGTGTCCGTCGATCCTGGAGAAGGGGATACTATATCTGTGTTTTTGTGTACGGTGTACATAATGAGGGAACGGGATCCTCACAAGGTTGTGTTTGATCCTATAGAACATACATAATGATGTGATTTTACGACGCGTTTCAAGTGTAGGTAAATTGATCTTACTTAGAAGTTTAGTAATACTACTGGTATATTTGTAGTCGTTCAATATAAATCTTACAGCGCGATGTTGTACCATTTCGATCTGGTTAATGTATTTCTTTTGCCAGGGGTCCCAGACGGAGGCACAATACTCCAGACATGGGCGGACGTATGTCTTGTATGCTACTTCTTTGAGTTTAGGGATGTCAGTTTGGATATTTCTTTTGATAAATTTAAGGGTGTAATTAGCCTTAGTAGTGAGAATATTGATGTGATTAGACCAAGAGATGGTTGGGGAGATAGTTACTCCAAGGTATTTGGCAAATGTGGATGACTGAAGTATTACACCATGAAGCTTGTAAGGGAAAATGATTGGTTTCTACCTTTTTGTGACGCGTAGAACTTCACATTTTTCGGGATTAAAGGACATCAACCATTCTTCTTCCCATGATTGAAGCTTGTCCAAATCGGTCTGTAGTACTTGGCAATCATCTGATGAAGTAATGGTTAGATATGCTATTGTATCATCAGCAAAAAGTCGGATATTACTGATTATATCAATGGGCATGTCATTTATGTATATGAGGAAGAGGCAAGGACCCAGGACAGACCCCTGAGGAACTCCAGATAGTACCTCGCTACTTGAGGATGTTTCGCCGTCAAGGACATCCCTAAAAGACGTAGTGCAATTTATAACATGATAGTAAGCAAACTCGGAAACGGAAGCTTCTATCCGGTCGAGTTGTATTCTGGACGGTTAAAATGTAGTTTTTTTCAATCTAAAACTCTTATTTTATTTCAAACCAATATATACTGTCATTTATTTATATATTTTAGTCATTCAAAAATGGATTTCTTAACCAAACAATAGCGTAACATTAAAAAGGTGAAATATATGCATAGCGGGAATTGCCATATTCTGATAAATCAACCTCCCCACGCAGCCAAGAAGAGAGAGAACATGGTTAATCAAAGCGCTGAAAGCGCGGAAAAGTGTAAGTAAGGTTGGAAGTGCCTTAAAAGGAACTAATTAACTGAATGAGTATAGAGATAAAAACCATACGGTTTCGTATCAAAAACAAGATCTGAAAATCAATCAATATGTCATATTACAGTTTTTAAATGACTCGAAATAAGATATCACTACATGTATATGCTTTCTTGTTTCTCCGCATTTTCACATTCTGTTAAATGGACTTGACTTTTGTAATGACCCTCTCGAGTGTTTTATTTAAATATAGAACTTGGTTCATGTATGCCTTTTATGAGTTTGATTGTTGTCGCTTCTTTATGCTTTGTTTGGTTAGCAAATAAAACTCGTACAATAACTTAAAGAAATGAATTGGAGATAAAAATGGCAGTTTATCAAATGTTTTATTTGTATACTTAAACATCTAGAACTATTTTTTAATTTGAGTTAACTCGACGTTAACTGTTTCCTAGCCAAGCGTCTATGTGAAGACTGTGGTGTGTTAAAAGTTAAGAACCGTAACATTTATATATTGTTTATATTTATAAATGATTAGTGGTTTAACATTATAACAACTATATAATAATATAATAAAGACTGATACAATTTGCAAAACAACAATAATAGTGTGGAAAAAAACAGGAAAAGACGGTAAAAGTTGTTCAAGAACAAAACCTGTGAAGTACAGATGATGGATAGAAACCTTTAATTCGGTGAACTATTTTATGCAAATGAATAGCGCATTGATTTGAATAATTAGTTAAAAAGGTAAAGGCTTTTCTATGTGAGGCTTCAGTTTTCAGTATGATAGATATAGGCTGGGACCCTCACGATCAAAAACTGATTAGCTTTAAAACAGATATCACAAAACATTTTCAAAATTGAGAACCCGAGGGTTTATCGCCTTTGAAAATTCAGTGGCAAAGAAATATGCCACTGGGGGTTTAAACCAGGTTCTGGTTGCACCAACCTGACACTTGCCCCAACAGGTTCTCATATCAACACACACGTACAAGTTGTCTTGGTGAAATAACTCCAACCTTCCCATCAGCTCAACTATGTTGCCTGCAAAAGCACACAAACATAAAAACATTTATATTATTATAAAAGCTATTATTAGTATCAAAGAGTGACTGCTGATTTTTTTCTTAATTAACATACGTCATGTACGTGTTATATTGAAATTTGAGCTGGATATTGTTACAGTCATAAATAACTTACCAAGCAAAAAAAAAACATGTAAATAATTATTCAATTCCCTCACAGACTTTTGACTGTACATGGAACCAAGTCTTCATTAAGGCACAAATATAAGTTGGTGCAGTATTTTAGTTGATATTTTTTTTGTTTTAAGTTTGATTGCAATAAAATCATACGTTTAGTTAGATATGGATTTTTTAAGTTTGAACCTTAAAAGGAGTCAAGATGATTGTGAAACAATCAAAGTAAGGGTGTATCGGTCAAATTAAACTTTTTATAAATGTTTAGATTCAGATGAGATTTCAACCATTTACTCAATATCACATAGGTGACCAGTTCAAGTCCAGACCAGCTTCAACATCTGTCTCATCTGATCAGGATCTACAAACTGTGCCTCTTGGTTAACATCATGAGTCCAAAAGTGAACAGTTTAGATCATGTCCTGGATCTTAACCGTTCGCCCACGCGTTAAAAACTGTATATATACTGAAAGGATAAAGAAACGCAGGGTAACAATTGGATAGGCAGGTTCGAAAGCT
The DNA here is from genome assembly GCA_038501625.1 of Corbicula japonica. NCBI lineage: Eukaryota > Metazoa > Mollusca > Bivalvia > Venerida > Cyrenidae > Corbicula > Corbicula japonica. The sequence continues at coordinate 710,316 of JAZAYU010000179.1, read as the reverse complement.
CATGCTCCACGACGGTTTACACTGAGGCAGTGGAGACAAGTTTTATTCACTTTCGACACATGTTAAGGTGTATCATGACCTAATAACTCAATACACAAAGTTTCACTTTATTTGGAGAACGCGTTCTTAATATATCGGAACAAATGTTACCCTGCGTTTCTTTATCCTTTCAGTATATATAAAAAAGCAACATATGCATATCAGGAATCGCCACACTCAAAAAACACAGCCTCCCCACGCAGCGAAAAAGAAGAGAGGCAGATAGAGAGAGCGCATGTTTTATATATGTATGTCAATTCAAATAGGACGCCACAAACAATTAATAAACAAGAGAACCTTTGGGGATACCGCCTTGGAACGGTCAGTGGCAAAACAAATTGCCACTGGGGGTTTAAACCAGGTTCTAGGGTGCACCAACCTCACACTTGCCCCAACAGGTTCTCGTATCACAAAACAAGTACAAATTGTCTTGGTGAAATAACTCCAACCCACCCATCAGCTCAACAATGTTGCATGCTAAAGCATACAAACATATAAACATAAGAATTTAATAGCATTGCAAAGCCAAAGGGCGGGTACTCAATGATCTTTCCGAGACCAGAGCACCTGGAGTAAAATCAGCAAGAACACGATGAGAGGGATAAAAGAAACAAATCGAGCTTTTAGGTTCTTTTAAGAAAAGATTTCCCCATAAATTTTCATAAACTCTTACACCCCTGCCACCGTCGTGCAACCAAAGAGGTAAGCATAATGATCAACTGTAGATGGGTTAATCACCAGGCCTGCAGAGCGCTGTAAAATATCATGTTGGTAACCTTTCTTTTTAAATTTACAGATGGTTTTACGAATAACCGGGAGAAATTAACATCGCCTTTTATCTTCTTAAGTTTATAAATTAAATCTCCATAAAAAACTGGCTGTGAAATTCCTTGTTGCAATAGTGATTTTAAACTGCAGCTGTATTTATGAATTAGATCTGGATATCGGCGATAAAACTTGCAAAAGGTTTTCCTTAATTTGTGATACCGATAACCTTGTTTTAAAAGTTTTTATGTAATGCAAAGATTACGTTCATTGAAATCATTCACATCGTTGCAAGCTCTTGAAAAGCGAACAAGCTGTGAGATATAAACCCCGTAAGAAGTTGCACGAGGAACATCGCCGTCTAGAAACGGAAAATTTACTATATTAAAATTAAAATCATCTCTTTTATCATAAATTTTAGTAGTGACGTAACCATTTTCGATGGATAGATTTAAATCAAGGAAGTTTGCTTGCTTTTCTGAAGTGTTCGCTTTGTTAAGCTGTAGTTCTTTAGGATAAATCTTATTAACCAGTGATGGAAAATGGTTATTATCTTTATTTAATAAATCATCAAGGTACCTCGAGGTGTTGTTAAAAGCTGTAATAATATCATCTTGATGTTCGGTAGAAAGAGATAACATGAAATCTCTTTCATAACAGTATAAAAAAAAGTAAAGTAAATAAAGTAAAGGTTAAATATAATCGTTTATGTAATTGTCAAACCCTATTGCTGCAAGTTCACAGTAGGATAGCAAATGAAAACAACGAAAATTATAAAAACGTAGAAATCTTACTAGATTTTTGACATAATGAGCAAAGAACATGATTTGTGTAAGTAGTTGAAGAAGTTTTAATGCTATTGAACAATCTTTCAGTTCTTTTCTAATGAAAGTAACAAAATAGCGAAACGAAAACTGCGTAAATTGATTTAGGATAATTCTATGTAATAAAAAAGAAAACAAACACGTTTGTTAAGTAAGGCACTAATTTAAAAGCTGTTTAAAATTGAACACTGTTTGAAAAGTTTAAGAAAACAGGGTGAAACTGCGAATATAATGTCGATGTAACGATAATCACTTGTGTGAAGTCTGAAGTAAGTCACTAAAATAGTTTAAATCATCTTCACAGTCACAGTATTAAAGTGCAGATATTCGCTGTGAGAGAACATTTTGTTCCAGTCCGATATCTCTTCAATGTTGAGAAACTATGCTCAGGGACCAGTCGAATTTCAGGCGTCAAAACTGTCGGCAACCACGTTAGCCAAGACATCCATACACGTTAAACACTCTTTACGCGAATAAATACTAGGTGCAAATATTCGCTCAGAGAGAACTTTTTGCTCAGAGCACCGATATCTCTCAAACATGCAAGAAGATACATGGTGGATGTATTGGGTAATGATGGACATTTGTGGTAAGTATGTGATAAGGTATAACATTATTAGGGCTGTATCGTAAGCTGAAAATTCCATCGAGGCAAAGATTTTCTGATGTGAGGTCTACGGGCATGCTCCCCGGAAAATTTTATTTTCAAAATTCCCACTTTTTGTCTTCTCTAAAATTTTGCCTCAGACTTATCTACGGGCCTGAGTTTATTAACTGTAGATATAAAAAAAATAAAAATAAAAGAAACATTTCAGAGTTATGGACCTGATATGTGATTTTTTAGGTAACGTCATTGACGTCGTTTGTGTACGGCACTGGTCGCTGATGTGCTAAATGTAATTAACTGCTATTTGTTAACAATTTGGTTTATGTAAATCAAACTTTACGTAATATTCTGTAATACACTCATTTATATGTATACCGAGTTTGGTGGATGTAATATGACTACAAATTGTGTTATAAAGGCAGTGAGAAAACGTTTGGATCACACCTCGTACTTTGGTGTAGTGAGTGTGTTTTTGAAGTAAAGTACTTAAGAATGTTTAGTATTCCCCCGGAACAATATTAGACTCTTTCTCCGTCGTTATCAGAAAATAAACGCGCATGTCTGTACTTTCAGCAGACAACGACAGTAGTAAACCAATTTTGTCTGGCTGCTATAACCGCCAGAGAATCCTTAGCGAGTTTCAGTTATATTTCCTTGAGGTTTAAATTAGGCGGTATTCCCCACGTTTACAAGTACATAACAACACCAGCTAGTGTTAGGTTTAAAAATACAAAGACATTGGAGTCATATTACAGATGTATGTTTACCATTATCCCAACTGGGTTGTTGATAGCAATTTCATGCCACTTAACCTGGTCACTGATTTATTGCCATACATATGTTTGGAATGCCTACATTACTGTGATATGTTAAGCCTTAGAGTTGCACAAATTCTGCACAATGTTTGCCATATAATGTTGTTTAGTGCGCTGTTAACACCTTCCAGTTGCTTATTTAAAAAGTATCAGCTGTACTTCTTCTAATCTTTATCACAAATACTAAGTGCTTATTTACTCGATCATGCTTTATCCATGTCAAGGTTTATCATGAATTATTGTGATAAGCAATAAACCTTGTTGATCAGCAGCTTGAGAGAGAGTTTTTAAAATAGATACAGAGAGCAAGTGTGACGTCATCCAGCAGCCAAGTAGAGGCCTCTAGATTTTGGTTTTCAACAGTCGTTTATTTTCTGATAACGACGGAGAAAGAGTCTACTACTGTCGTTGTCTGCTGAAAGTACAGACATGCGCAGTGAAACAGTCAATATTTGAATTCTTTTAATGCCAAAGATAGCAAATAACAACATTTCAACATCAAGGCAGCAATATGCTCATTTTATTTGCTTAGAATTCACCAGAAACTCTAGATAATAATATTGTTGGTGTCATTTTGATGCACCGTAATTTTGATGCACCGTAAAGACAAATTACCTCTGCATAAACCATTGCGTTCTAAAAGCCCATTTCTATAATTAAACATACATTATTTCCCCTTTATGACCTTTCTAAAATTAGCTACAGGAAAATGGTAAACGGTTCAACAGGTAATAATTATGTATTTTTATATATTTTTATGTACTCTATTTTACCAAACATTTATAAGTAAATTATATAACATACTAAAACCAGTAGAAGATTGTTGTCGTTATTTCATAAAGATTAAAACTTAAGGTTAAAAACAATTGATTTAAACGAAAACGAAACTAGAAAAAAATAAAATTCCGATATGTAATTAAATAAATTGTCCGCTAGTAGCAACAAGTATTCCTTAAGTGTCCCAGTTACCCCAAGTTACCCTATATGTAATTTTGAATAAAACTACATTCAGGGGGTTATTGATCTAGTCCCGAACTTAAACATATTTTATAGTCCTACCGTTGACATTTAATTTAATGAATCCATATCAAAGCGTTCAGATAATAGTTTAATGCATGAAACTCTTGTCTTCATATTTTGGCTGGATATATCGATGTGATTTTGCACATGATACTTTTGCTGGCATGACTTTCAGCGATGTGTAATTCTGTGTTTTATGTATATATGTTCATGGGCCATTATGGCTTATTACATAATGAGCTACTTCTACTGTTAGAGTTAAAGAATGTCATCTTTGCAAAACAGAGAAAAACTTTTAAAACAAGGTTATCAATATCACAAATTAAGATAAACCCTTTGAAAGTTTTATAGCCGATACCCAGATTGAATTCAAAAATACAGGCGCAGTTTAAAATCCCTATTGAAACAAGGTATTTCAAAGCCATGTTTTTATGGAGACTTTTTTTATAAACTAAAGAAAATAAAGGGCAATGTTAATTTATCCAAGTTATTCGTAAAAAGCATATTCAAAAAGAAAAATTACCAACATGATATTTGTGCATGCATAGTGAACGTGGTTCAAACCCCAAGTGTCAAACCGTTTTTACTTTCGTTGATTTGTTGTGGCGTCTTTTAAAAATGATTTTAAAATAGCATCTCTACTTATTTGCTGTGTAGGGAGGATGTGTCTGCTGGACGTGGCCATTACTGATATGCTTATTTTACTTTTGAGTATTCAGTAAAAACTCTAGAAAAAAGTTAGTTTAGTTATGTTGATGCACCTTTGTCATCATAATCCACATTTAAATAATTACATTGTAGAAGCCCATTTCTACAATTATGCAGGCAGTATATTTCCCCTTTATGACCTTTCTAAAATTAGCTAAAGGAAAATGGTAAACTGTTGAACAGGTAATAGTTGTTTTAACCAAACGTTGATTACTTAACTCGTTTATAATATACTTTATTATCGGTAGAAGATAGTTGTCTTTATGTCATATAGATAAACCCTCACTTATGATGCAAGGTATTTCACAGCCAGTTTTTTTATGGAGATTATATTTATAAACTAAAGAGAATGAAATACAATATATATTTCACGAACTAATTCGTAAAAACCATCTGTAAATTCAAAAGGAAAAGTTACCAACATGATATTCTACAGTGCTCTGCATTTATGGTGATTAACTCATCTACAGTCAATCTATATGCTTATCTCTGGTTACACGACGATGGCAGGGGTTTGAGAGTTTATGAAGTTTTATGGGGGAAATCTTGTAAAAGAACCTAAAAGACGGATCTGTCTTTCATCTCTGTCATTTTTTTCTCTCCGATTTGACTCCATTTGCTCCGGTCTCGATAAGATCATTGAGTACCCGCTCGTTTACTTTGCAATGTTATTATCTTGTGTGTGCTTTGCATGCAAGTTGTCGAATTGATGGGTGAGTTGGTTGGAGTTGTTTTACAATGTACCAACCTGTTGTGAGTTTGATACACCCTATAAACTGGTTTAATCCCCCAAATGGCAAATTGTTATGACACTGACCGTTCCAAGGCGGTAACCCAATAAACAATGTCCGTAAGTACAAGTTATTTTGATTGAAAATACCTTCAAGGAACAAATTGGGTTCTTGATCCCGCACCGAACCTCCGTTTAACAGTCTCATTGAAACATAAAAGAACACAAATAAAAGAGTATGGTTAATAGTCTAATATCGTAGGTGGATATAGTGATTAGCTTTTGCACATGATATTTTTTCTATTATGATTTTCATTTTTTTAATTAATGAAAATTATTTCACCTGAAAAAAGTGCGCAACTTTCAGTATAAGCAAAATATATATATTGTTGTAATGATATGGCGAAATATTTATTTTTAAATATATTAATTTCTAAGAAAACCCCATCAAAGTAGATCATTTTTGTTGATGTTCATTGATTGACTGTAGTAATAAACATGTAATACATCAGCATTTGATTTGTTCGTTATCCGTCCTTCGATTTCCAATGTGGGCTTGTAAATCAGTTAAAATTCATTGTGGCACTAATACTGCTTGTGCAGTGAAGAGGTCGTAGGAGGTCTAACCTTGCATATTTTTCAGTATTGATCTCAGTATAAACTCGGTAAACAGTGTAATATAATGGTGGCCACGCTCATCATGGTTATCTGCGCAACTGTTTTTGTTGTCCCGGCTAGTTCATTCGGTGTCGTTCTTTTTTTTAAATATAAATTTCGTCTGTTTATGTTTATTTGACTTCAGGTGCTCCGGAACCGGTAAGGTATTGGGTAACTAACCTAATTGCTTGATAATTCCAGAAGCTACTTATGTTTCATTTGTTCAATTAACCGACTCGAAGAGCGGATTGTTGCTTATTAACAAAGACAACTTGTACATCTATTATTATTATTCTTAAAATAATCTTTTTTATTTTTGACTTGTGTTTTACTTTTAAGATGATTTAAAGGAACTCATGAGTTAAAAAGGAGCGAGATCTAGAGATATGTTACAGCTTATAAATGAATAGAAATTTGTTGACCTGAAACATTTGTTGACGATTTGCAGGACGGAAAAAGGTAATGATGTTTACTTTCTGGTCATATGACTGGTATATTAAAATTCGCAAGTCGATTTCACTTTAATTTCATACAATGATCGCTTTAATGAATAATTTTGTTAACCAGAAAACTTGCAACATTTTAACAATGGTGAATGGCGTTTTCATAAATAAAGATGAATCTCTGAATTGCATAAGCTCTATGCAGGATTTGAGCCAGTAACATACAACAATTGAAACATAATTATCCTATTACGTCAGTACCTTTCTTAATCAACATCCACCCCGCACCCAAACATCCTCAATGCCAATGATTTCAAAATGCGATATTTTAAGTATGATATAGGCTAAGACTGGGTTTATAGCTAGTTAAAACTCTGTCACCTTGTACTGACAATTCCGACTAAGCATAGCTATGAGTATCTTACTAAATTATCATTCATATAACTTATGTTTAACTTTTACTTGTAGCTAGTAGATGTATTTGACGTCAATATGTTCAGATGCTTAAACATGTCTTGCAAAGAAAGAAGAACGCAACCTTAATAAAGAATTGCGAGCACACAGTGTGTGGTGATTGTAAACAACAATGGGCACATTCCTTGGAAAACACGATGCGCACAGTAGAGGTACGCATATTGTTTCGTTGTTTTGCTTTCTTAACGCCAAATTATAGTTGTGTAAAACATATACCAATTGAAAAAGGGTTTAAATGAATCGGATTCCCTAATTAGTAATTATATTTATTCATTCGTATTTAGAGATTAAATTATACATATGCCTCATTGAATTTGTGTCGTTATGCAAAAATATAAAACAGATCCAAAACAGTTTGCCAAAGAGTTCCAATATATTCCAATTATATACAATGAATGAAAATTGCCGTTAAAATAGTACAGCGTGTATCCACAATATTTATACAACAAGTCAAACAATTAGCTTCATTTGGTTTATAGAGACAATTTAATAATAACGTTTATATAGGCGATCCGATTCGCCCCTGATAAGGTACTGGCTATACAGGTTTTAAAAGTTTGTAGATTTGTATTTTTTGTTTCGAGTTGGGTATGTAAATAATATCACGAAGGTCGAGCGTGATGTGGTTTACATACGCAATAAGAATTGATACGAACCTACAGAATACAGACTGTCATAATCTTCCTTTTATTGTGTCGCCTGCGATACCAGGTAAACACATAGAGATCCTATTGTCCGGCGTCGTCGTCTTTGTCGTCGTCGTCGGTGCCGTCGTCCGGTAGTCCCCCAACTTTAACATGAAACTTAATGTTGCCTATAACTTTGAAAGTACTTTTCCTATTCACTTCATACTTGGAATATATCATTAGCATGAACAATGCCATCTGCGACGATAAGAATGATAACTCCATTTGCAATATTTTTTGAGTAATGCCCCTTTCAAATGCAACTTTAACCTGATACCTAATGTTGCCTATAACTTTTAAAGTACTTGACCTTTTCACTTCATACTTGGAATATATCATCAGCACGAACAATGCCATCTGTTATGACAAGAATGATAACTCCAGTTTCAATATTTTTGAGTTGTGCTCCTTTCAAATGCAACTTTAACCTGAAACTTAATGTTGCATTTAACTTTGAAAGTACTTCACCTGTTCACTTCATACATGGAATATATCATCAGCACGAACAATGCCATCTGTGATGACAAAAATGATAACTCCAGTTTCAATATTTTTAAGTTATGCCCCTTTCAAATTCAACTTTTACCTGAAACTTAATGTTGCCTATAACGTTGAAAGTACTTGTCCTATTCACTTCAAACTTGGAAAATATCAACAGCATGAACAATGCCACCTGTGACGATAAGAATGATAACTCAATTTTCAATATTTTTAGAGTTATGCCCCTTTCAAATGCAACTTTAACCTGAAACTTTATGTTGCCTTCAAACCTGGGTCCAATTACAATTATAATTTAGTTAATTATAATTAATTAACTTTTTTCAAGTAATTGAAAATAATTAATAATTGAAACAAAAATCAATTATTTTAATTGTAATTAATTAATTAAATTCCAAAAAATGCAATATAATTGTCAATTAAATTCAATTACTCTTCAATTACCTGTAGCAAACAGTAACATATGGCAAAACACAGGTTATTATGCAGTAGCTATTGTCACCTGAAGTTATAACTTTAACACTTACTGGTCATTCATAGAGGTGTTAATTTGGATATAAACCTAAAATAGTTGCTAGACTATTGATGAATATGAAGCCATGAAAATAAAATAACTAATTTAAGTAGCCTAAAATGAAGAGAATTCAATTTCATTGAAAGTTGATACATTTTTCTTCCATGGATGTAATTTTCCTCTTTGTCTATAGTACTATTCTTTTTTTTCTATGTTTTATCATTTTTGTTTGTCTTTGCAAAATTATTTTAGACCACAAAGCAATTTTTTTATAAATTATTTATGTTGTTTTACCCAAATTTGTATGTGAATACCTGGGTGAAATAAAAGAAATCTTATGTTGTTTTTTCTGTTCATAAATTGTACTAAGTGGGTAACTAAGAAGTGTTAAAAATCTATTCTCAATCTAAGGTATAAAGCATTAATTGAATATATGTACTTGGCATTTCAGATTTAACAGTTATCCACACAACACGAATTCAAGCACATTTAATCACTTTTTATTATCAAAGGATACCAGTGGATTTTTTAAGCAAAATGCCGATACTGTTCATCAGAGTACAAAGGCAGACTGAAAGCTACTTCAATCTTTGTCTCCACAAGCACTATATACAGTTTCCTCAGTCTTCAACAGTTCATAGACACACAGCAGGAAACAGTCAGAGCTTGACCAATATTTGTCTTTAGTTTGTAACAGTTCTGATTTAAACCCTCTCCAATATTGAACTGTATATGATGATGGTCTATCAAGGTTGCCAAAGATGGCTGAAATCTACCTCACCCTACCTGCATTATTTGCCCCAATTGAACAGCTCTTTCAAAAGCTGGGAAAGTGTTGAAGCCTGAATGTTGTTCACTGACTGACAGTAACTTTGAAGCATTAATGTTTTTCAAATGCAATAAGGACTTAGAGATCTGCATCAGAAATCTGTTTTCAACATGGTTCTGTTAGTAAATATATTTTATTTTTTGAAAATAATTAAAAAATAATTAATTATTTTCCTTAAAATAATTGTAATTAATTAATTACTTATGGAAAAAACAAGTAATTATAATTGTAATTTAATTGAATCATTTCTGATTTAATTGTAATCAATTAATTACTTTTCAAAGTAATTGAACCCAGGTCTGGTTGCCTATAACTTTGAAAGTACTTGTCCTATTCACTTCATACTTGGAATATATACTGAATGGAAAAAATTTTAGTCACTCCGAATTCCTTTTGCTACAGTTTTGTTAAATACACATATAAAAGACAAAACAAGTACTTAGGGCAAAGTTTATTACATATCCAATTCAGTTCATTAATTTCAACAAAAATCTTTATGTCAAACAAGTGCTTAGCAATCTAATGTGACGAAGGGGTCAGAAACAAAAATCACACAACAGTCAGTAACAAGTATGTCCACCTCTGGCTCTAAAAAACAACCAGACACCGACGCCTCATGCTGTTTATCAGCCCTCTGATAAAATGTAAAGGTGCCAGTGAACACTCCTCATGCAATGCACGCTCCAGGTCAGCAACGTCGTTGACGTCATTTCGATTACGCACTTTTCGACCAAGGAAGTCCCACATGTGTTCGATTGGGGAGAGATCTGGCGATTTCGCTGGCCACTCGATGGTATTGATGTTGTTTGCTTCAAGAACATTCCTTGTGTGTCGAGCGGAGTGGCATCGGGCATTATCATGCTGCAGAACATCAGCATTGCCGTTCACTTTGTATGGAACGATGATGGGAACGATGATGTCGTCACAATAACGAACGGCATTCAATGTCCCACGCACAGTTTTAAGTTCTGTCTTCCCAGTATTGGAAATTCTGCCCCAAATCATGACACTTCCACCACCGTAACGGTCATATTCGATGATGTTGGCGGGATCCATCCTCTCTCCCCGACGTCGCCAAACACGAACCCTGCCATCAGCCCCTCGAAGGTTAAACTTTGATTCATCTGTGAAAACCACCATGTTCCATTGTTGCCGTGTCCAACGACTATGCTGACGTGCCCAATTCTCACTTGCGGCGCGATGACTTACTGTCAATAGAACACCTTTTTAGGGACGTCGAGCAGTCAGCCTAGCAGTTCTCAGGCGGTTTCGCGCCGTGTAATGTGATATCCGTGTCCCCGTGGCTTGTCTAAGTCGCTGAGCAAGGTTTTTAGCGGTCATGAATCGATTACGTCTGGATGACGTCACTATATACCGATCCTCTCGTGGCGTCGTTTTAAATGGTCGTCCAGAACGGGGCCTATCTTTAACACTACCCGTTTGTAGAAAACGTTCTTGGAGACGATAAATTGTCCGTTTATGGTAACCAAAATGACGTGCGACGTCAATAAAACGTGCATCCGCAGTAAGCATTCCCAGAGCAACATTTCTATCATTTACGGATAGACTAGGACGTTTACCCATGCTTGGTAACACAAATTTTACTCCGGTTATTTTCTCTTGCAATATCGTAACTCAACTCTACAATTACCGTGTTGGTTTACCTTGGCATGTGCACATCGTGCATTTTCAGATTTTACGAAAACGGCGGAAGCGCGTGTTTTTTCCTGACTATCGATAGGTGTGTGTATAGTAAGAGTAAAACAATTTGTGTTATCAGTTTGAACACGATATTTGTAGTATTTAAGATTTCGGACGCAATTAAAAATAGGGACTAAAATTTTTTCCATTCAGTATATTATCAGCATGAACAATGCCATCTGTGACGACAAGAATGATAACTCCATGAGTTATGTCCCTTTTAAATGCAACTTTAACATGAAACTTAGTGATGCCCGTAAAATGGAAAGTACTTGTTCAATTAATTCACTTAATTCTTTGAATAACTCATCTGCATTTACAAACCAATTTTTGAAGATGATAACTCAGGTTACACCATTATTTTAGTTATTCCCCCATTTAAATGCAATTTAGATGACACATGTGTTCTGTGGTGTAGTATTGAAATTAAAATATTTTTATTATATATGATTAAACATAGGCCCACATTTCAACTTTTTCCATGCAGGCGACACATGTGTTCCGCGGAACACAACATTCTAGTTATATATCCTTCTCGCTCAAATCAAATTTAAATAAACTAAAAAACACAATTTTAGTCAACGATGTGGTTTATATAGCAGCAGAAATAAAAAAAGTAAACTAATGAATGACGCTGAAAATTTATGAATGGCGTAAAAATATCGTAACGGTGTAAACCTGAGACGGAAATTTCCTAGTTTGGAGTTCGTTATGTGCCGAAAACATTGTGTGACGTAGTATATGACGTAACATAAAACACGGGAAGCTGCAAAATAATGAATTGTAAAACTGGCATTGTCCAATACGGAATTACTAATCTGACGAGTGGTATCACTTTGCGGACTAACACTGCACTTTGCTAAAATCATTCATGGGTATAAAATAAATGGGTTTATCCGATATTTAAGGTTATATCAAGGAGCCGAAATGTGTTGGGTGTGTGAAATCATAAAAAGGTGAAATATGCATATCAGAAATCGCCACATTCAGAAAAAACTGCCTCCCCACACAGTCAAGAAGAAGAGAGGGAGAATTAAATGATCAGTTTCAAAAGAGACACCACTAACAATTAATAAAAATGAGAACCCGATGGGGTTAACGCCTTGGAACGGTCAATGGCAAATCAAATTGCCACTGGGGGTTTTAACCAGGTTCTAGGGTGCACCAACCTCACACTTGCCCCAGCAGGTTCTAATATCAAAACACAAATACAAGTTGTCTTGGTGAAACCATTCCAACCCACTTATCGGCTCAACAATGTTGCATGCAAAAGCACACAAACATATAAAACATAAGAATCTAATAGTAAATCAAAGCCAAAGGGCGGGTACTGGATGATCTTACCAAGACCAGAGCTCCTTGAGTAAAATCAGCAAGAACACGATGATAAGTTCATTAATTTTCATTTCTTATATGACTTGTAAAGTTCTGGTCAATTGACGTATCATTTATTGAGCATACGAATGTTTAATGTCATGCAAAAAAAGAAGAAATAAAAGCGAAATTGGTACCTTGAAAACAGACGTTCTGTAGGGAGTCAAAACTTCTTTTACTTCCACTTTGGTCAACAATTACTGATACACAAAGACAGTCCATAATAAGGACAACAGTGTGTTAGAATCTCATTCACTAAGCATAGCAAAAATGTACAAAACACAAAATTCTCAAAGTGACTTCACACTAAAATTTGGCATCCATGCTTGTTTATCAATTTCTCAAAATGCAAGGTATGGCGTATAATATAGAACATTACTTTCAATTTTATTATTGAATTTTCCGCCTTTTAAAGTGAAGGTTGAAATACTATTTATCTGTTAACAAACGAAATATTCATTACAAAATGAAATGTATTTAATAATTAGGAGTGTTTTGAAATAAGTAAAAAGATAAATAATAACATAAATGGTATATATAACAAGTATTATGTTATTATATATCCATATTGTTTATACGTTTAAACGTATGCAAGAATTATTTTCATATGAATATTCATAGACACTTGTAATGCTCTTATATCGCAGAAAATTGTTGTCTTTTCTTTATTAAGTATCTCAACTTTATTAAAATTGCAGTTATAATAGCAGTATTCCACAATAGTTTGACATACTGAACTGTTTCAAAATATTGTGAATTTTTAAACGCCGCTGTCAGTTGTTCAGCCCTGCGTCAGCAAACTGTGTTTAAAATTTCACAAATTGTGCAACAGCGGTCCTTTTCAAGCAGTTACATGATTTCCTTGACTTGAGATTTCACTCGACTTTCAGACACCTCTGCATTGATTGTAGATAACACTTCTTGTCTATCTCGAAACTAGATGGTTATTGCCATTTTCTTCATAGTTTTATATCTGTTTGCTTTAGTAGATCTCTGTTTATCACTCATTTTCAGAGAACATACGAAACTAATGGTCGTCAAGCAGTGTTTTGACATCAGAATTTAAAATTGTTTCATGAATGTCACATCACATGTTGGTACCACAACGTAGGAAAGTTTCATAGGAGTAGCCTTACAAACAACGCAATGGTGCGTCATTTTCCATATGAAATTCACTAGAATTCTTTACAAAGTGCTCCCGAAAGTCTTTGCGTTTGTACAATTTAAAAACAAATTGTAGCACTTTCTGCAAACTTTTTGAACACCCTCTTATATATCTCTTTCCCACTCTAATAAAATCGATTAGGTTTATTTAGACTGAAAAATACTAACATGTATTATAATTGATGGTAAATTCCAATTATCATACTGTAGAGAACTGTATCCTGTAATAAATAAATGTTCCATATATGGTCACAAGTAAAACAGGTGCCTAGAAGGTTGGTTTAAAACATTGGTGAGAGGTATCTTTTGCAACGTATAAAACAGTGTACAGAATTTACCTATTAATAGGTTATTATTAGCCTTCCAACATTTCAAAAACACTTCTTATAATAGTAGAAATACATTTCATTTAGTAATTATTATTTGGAATGTTAACAGAAATCTCATAAGTAATGTCCTATGTTGTACACCATACCTAGCATTCTAAGAAGTCCTACTTTATATTTTTAACTTGTAAACAAGTATGAATGTAAAAATATATGTACATACACTTGGGGAGAGCTGTTTTGTGCATTTCTATTGTTCTTTAATGAATTATCTTCTAAGAGATTGTTGACCTTGTTATGGACTGTCTTCCTGTGGCAGTTATTGTTTACAATGGTGGACATGGTGGAAGAATAGGAAGTTTGAACTCCCATAGAAAGTCTGTTTTCAAGGTAAGAAATTGCTACATATTTCTCTTATGACATTTGCATGACATTTTACATTCATGTGCTTCATAAATGATACTTCAATCTAAAAGTAGCTTTGAAGTCACATTTACAAATTTAATTTAATAAAATTAGGATCTCACACAGCCAACCCACTTCAGATGTTCCATGACAAAATGATACCACCTTAAGTTTTAAAGAATGCGGAAAATGTAAATAAGACATTCCGTTGAAATTATTTACGTTTCGAATTATACGCGCAATACGGTATTGGTCAGTGTGGAGGTAAAAGGTGCGTGCATCTCATGCGATTAGGTTATTTAAGAGGTCGCAAACATTGCAAATGACGAAAGACTAGCTAAAATGTCAAAAATGAATTTTGGGGGAAATACTTATTGCCACCTATATTTTAGTCAAGAAATGTATTTAGCTATGGATGTAGTAAATGTTTGCAAGCTCAATTTAGTCTAATTCATTTTCTAATTACGAAGCACATACTAAAACAAAAGAAAAACCGTTTGCATGAGAACTCTGAAATTCATGAACAATATACCAAAGCAACTCATACCTGAAATAAGTATACGCTGGTCTACAATGTTTAGTGCCAATTCGTCAAAATAATTTTAGGGTTTTCAAGAAATTCAAGGAAATCTTACTTCCTGGTTCAAAGTGAAAGTAGAAAGTGAAAGTAGAAAGTAAGTATTCCTTGAATTTGTTGAAAACCCTAACATTATGTTGATTGGATTTTTGTACAGAAATTATTTAAGCCGAAAAAAGAAGTTAATTTTGGTTGACGGTCAATGGAATTGGTGAATTGGCATAAGGGAAGCAATACCGGTAATTCTATAGCTGCTTCTGTATTTAATGAAGTGTTACAATAGAAACCCGAATGTAATTGTTATTATGAATTAACAAGTGAATGTAAATTTAAAACAATGAAAACTCATTGTTATATGAATTTGAAACATGTGAACAGCAATGCTAATGAACAGGGGTGGTTGTCTCGAAATGTTCTCGTATCGTAAAGTTACGACAAAGATGACGAGATTGCAACAATGAAACTAAGTTGTCATTGTTTCATTGTCTGGAAGAGCATCGTAACGTTCTTGTTTCTCAGACCCAACATACGATGTCGTACAGTATATGCTAAAGTGGCTCTGTGTAGTTTATAAATAGCTCGTTTTTCGCCTTACCGCATACACTTGTTTGCAGCCCTTAATACAAACTGAAAATCTGTGAGGAAAATGACAGATTCTATAAACAGCGGCTAAATTTTACCACATAATTCTTTAAACAGTTCGACATAAAAGCCATCCACTGTAAAATAACATACTTTCACTTCATCAATTTCTGCCAGCGGTAGTAAGAAAACCGCGTCTAAGCTTTATAGCTAGAGAAATTGGAAATAAAAAGGCAACGTCTTGAGATAGAAAATAATATGCTCGAAATTGAACAAGAGTGCATAGAGGTTGAAAAGAATATCTTAATGGTATACTTCGTACCAACTATCACCAACTATCACACCTATCACAACTATACTATGGACAGACGGACGGCCGAATGGCCGGATAAAGCAGCGGCTACATGCCACGAAGCACATTAACGAAAATAACTGCTTTAAAACATTGTGCTATTATATTTTACCATTTAACACCATGCTTAAAAAGTTTGCAGCTACATTTTCATTGCCGGATTACTGAATTAATGCGGCCTAATTGATTAATTAGTCATATGCTCTTGATATCATTTTTTACGTTTCGGTTTCTTTAAGTTTTAACTTAAGATAAAGCAAAACTTAAGACTTTCTTAATTTAACACCTCAGCTTGTATGGTTATTGGTTAACAAAGTCTTAAAAATTGTACATCTGTTTGCATGTTTTTTTACAAAATATTTAATATTTTTCTTCAAAAAAATGTATAGTATCATGTGCGTGCTGTGTGTTATTTCTTTTAGAAAAAAGCCACACGAAGATATAAATGGAAAAGGTAAACTGAAGCGAGACAGTGCTAAAACAACAATTGCATTAATAGTTTGTGGTTTCGCCTGTGATAGCAGACCTGTATGTGTCGCCTGCGAAAGCATGTAGGCACATTAGAATCCTATTGTCCGTTTGCGTCGGCGGCAGGGCCGGCGTCCGTTAGAACCCCAACTTTAATAAAAAAAACCTAATATTGCCTATAACTTTGAAAGTAATTGTCTTATTAACTTTATACTTGAATATACTGTATAAGTACTAATATTGGCGGGGGTTTAATATTGGCGATATTGGCGGTCAGGGTCAGTTGCGCCAATATTAAACACCGCCAATAAAAATCCCCGTCAATTTAAAACACCGCCAATTTGATATCCAGAAGGTAGATAACTATGATACACTAGTGCATATATCACAAAATGCGAACTTTTCATGGCATTGGTCGGTGACACCTTCGTAAAGAACTTGGGTTGGGAGAACACTCCCGGACTTAGAAATAGCCAGGAGTATTATCTGTCGCTTATCGTCTATTCCTTTTTTCCGCACTTGTTTCGAACTTGAAAAAAAAAGCCTCATAAAGTTATATCTTTTATACATGTAGTAAATTAAAGCGAGTTTTTCAATATCTCATAGAAACCCGCTTTAAAATAAATTAAATTAAAAAGAAATTATAATATTAAATTGAACAAGTAGGTAAAATTATAATGCGTCAACAAAAGAAATATAATTAGAATATCAAACAAAGCAATCGAGAACTGTATTAGGTAGCTAGCTGCGAATATGTTTTCACACTTAAAATTTAACAATAGAATAACAGCGACGTTTCTCTTCCATTGTCCAATTTCCGCACGGGACCATATTTACACCAGTTTGATCCCAGTTTATCACAAGGGAACTTAGTAGATTCTCAAAGCAAATCCCTTACTTTAAAAACATACGTTTACTTTTTACAGGTACTCCTATAATACTATTGTGTAGTTAAACATCGCTCACGTAACATTCGCGACATAAAACCGTTGAACATCTCATTTGAGAATAAGGCCTAAACGATTGATTCTTAACAGGTTTTCCAGCATTGGTATTATGTAAATGTTTAACACTGGGACAAGAAATTACTTACGCAATATCAAAAAAGTGAAATATCCGTATCAGGCCTCAATTATTTACATTAAATATTATGAAATTAGAATATTTTTAACTATTTTTTTTCTTCAAGGGTTTTACGGTCGGTGTTAACGGCAATTTTAGACCCGCCATTTTTCATCAAGGGTTTTATTTTGGCGATCTGGGTCGTCACCGCCAATATTTAACCCCGGCAATTTTAGACCCGCCATTTTATTTCAAGGGTTTTATTTTGGCGGTCTTGGTCGTCACCGCCAATATTTAACCCCGCCAATATAAAACACTTCAAAAAACGCCAATATTTGACACCGCCAATATAAAGCGCTATACAGTATCATATTTTTTTTAAGTTATTGCCCCTTCAAATGACTTCAATATGGAACTTATTGTTGCCTGTTACATTGAAAGTACTTGGACTATAATAGTATTAACTAAACTAATTGGAATATATCATCATCGTAACCTTATGCAGATAATTATGGGGTCGATATTTTTACCGTAACTTTGCGAGAGTGTTATGGTGATGCGTTAATTACGAACTCTTCGAGACGATGAGAAAAATCACTACGATGATCTTACGACAGCGATATGAACGTCGTAAGAGATACGAGACCTTCGAGACAATCAACCCAGTATGGTTAGTCGATAATTTGTTAACAGTGATAAAAAAAATTAACTTGCGATTATACGAGTACAGTCAGATTTAACAATCACGCAGCAAAACAATATTTTTTTTAATATTTAGACAGTTCCTTAGGATATATCAGAGATGTGTTTGAGTCTATTAATTAAAAGCATTTGCTGGTTTCTTTAGAAGTATTAAAGTACTGGGGGTCAAAACGTCGGACATTAAGTTTTCTGAAACATATTGTAAAAAGTTGTATTTTATATTTCTAAATCGAAGACAGATGTTAAAGAGAATGAAACAATGTTGTTACATGTATTGCTAGAACGGGAAGTTCTTGTGTTTGGTAAGACTTTTATAAAGAATATTTAATTTGTTCTACAATATTGAAACATTCTTCGAAGTTCATTTTATGTATCACTATCAGACCTGGGTCCAATTACAATTATAATTTAATTAATTATAATTAATTACCCTTTTTCAAGTAATTGAAAATAATTAATAATTGAAACAAAAATCAATTATTTTAATTGTAATTAATTAATTAAAATCCAACACAATGCAATATAATTGTCAGTTAAATTCAATTACTGTTCAATTACATGTAGCAAACAGAAACATATGGCAAAACACAGGTTATTGTGCAGTAGCTATTGTCACCTGAGGTTATAAATTTCACACTTTCTGGTCATTTAAAGAGGTGCTAATCTGGATGAATAGTTGGTAGACAATTGATGAATATGAAGCCATACAATGAAACAAAACTAGCATAATTAGCCTAAAATTATGTTATCAATGGATACTAGTGGAAATTTTAAGCAAAATGCTGATTTCTGTTCGTCAGAGTACAAAGGCAGACTGAAAGCTGCTTCAAACTTTGCCTCCACAAGCACACTATACAGTTTCATTCCTCAGACATCAAAATGTCAAAGACACACATTGGGAAATAGTTGGATCTTGACTAATATATGTCACAAGTTTGTAAAAGTTCTGATTTAAACCCTCTCCAATAATGAACTGTACATGCCGAGAGTCTACCAAGGTTGTCAAAGATGGCTGAAATCTACATGGCTCTACCTGCAACATATGCCCCAGTTGAACGGCTCTTTTCAATAGATGGGAAAGTGTTTAAGCCTGAATGTTGTTCACTGACTGACAGTAACTTTGAAGCATAATGTTTTTGAAATGCAATTAGGACTTTAAGATCTGTACCAGAAATCTGTTTTCAACATGGTTCTGTTAGTGAATATATTGAAAATAATTAAAAATAATTAAAAAATAAATAATTATTTTCCTTAAAATAATTGTAATTAATTAATTACTTATGGAAAAAGCAAATAATTATAATTGTAATTTAATTGAAGCATTTCTGATTTAATTGTAATTAATTAAATACTTTTTAAAGTAATTGAACCCAGGTCTGATCACTATATTTTTGTACATAATGCAATGAACTTCCAAGGCTTTCATAGAGAATGTAATAAACAGCTGAGCTGTCTTATTTAACCTTTAATGATTTTTAAAAGCTAACCTGACATTTCTAGTGTAATGACAAGAAGAATTTTTGATTATTATTTTTCCGGTCCGGAGAAGTTACGCTGGTGCCGATGTTGTTTGGTTCCCGGTGCCAAGTTTATGTTGTATGTGTTTGAGAACACGGCGCCCGCTGCCGTTGTTGTACCCACGGTGCCAGGTGTGTTGTGTATGAGCTGTTGCTGTTTATTTGCAGTGTCATTTGTGTAGTATTTTCATTATTCCTTGTTTGGTTGAGTTAATTAAAAGCCAGTTTTTGTTGTATTGTATTTGTTTGAAAACAAACGGGCCCTTGTGGCATAGTCGTGTGGCTTTATGTTGAATTGTGTCTGGTGTTTACACACAGATGCCGTTGATTTGTGACTTCTGGTGTTAATTGTGTAGTATGTGTTTGAAATGTCCCCTAAAATCATTGTTGTGTGGTCCGTGGTTTCTGTGTTGTAAGTGTGTTTGATGCTTGGTCTTTGATGCTGTAGTGTCAAATTGTTAATGTGGTTAATTAATATTCAGTTGCTTTTGTAGATTGATGACTCGATCATGAGACCAACTTTGATGTAGACCTGGTGTTAACAAAACATGTGCTTAATATTATTTTAGACATTGGCTGAGATGTCCGTGTTGGTTCCAGAAATACTTGATGAAGTTTTTTAAATTAGTAAATTTGTTTTCGTTATTGTTGATAGTATGAAGTACAATCATTTCAAAGGGTTAAAATGACGCTTGCATACCTTAAAAGGTTTATGCAATTTGTTAAAATTTCAGTTTAATAAAATGTAAATGCTTTTCAACTACAGTACTCATCAGTCGTCTCTTTTTGTTTAATTCGTTAATACCGCTGAATACAACGACCTAATCCTAGCTTTTGTTTTTTTTATGTATTATGAGATGAGGAAACAATTATTTTACTCACGTTAAAGTATGTTAATGAAATTACTTACACTTTGCGGTATTGTTCAGTGTGGAGGGAAAAGGTGCGTGTATCTCGTGTGATTATGTTATTATTTAAGTATTGGTTTTATCTGTGTTCACCATTCGAGGCGTTTCTTTTCAGCGGTAAACATGTCGGCACATTGAAGGAAGTTGATGTTTAACAGAACTTCCCGGGAAAATACCGAAAAATAATGGCAATAAACTTTTTTTTTCAGGTTTTCGTTTGTTTCGAGTTTGGTGTGTTTTTCAGTCATAAACAATATGTTTGTTTATCATGTTAGATATATGGATATTTTAAGGCCATTCACTAATTTCAGGCTCGTGTGGTGTTAGGTGAAGTTTTATCAAGATGTGGTTAAAGTTTTGAAATCCTCTGCTGGACAGCTGAATTGAAAGAGCAACTGATGTCGGCTATTCGTTCGGACGGTTCGCACACTACATTGTCCACTGATTTCTACCTCCGTTTGGACAGTTTTTGCGAAACATGCACTTGGACTTTACATACATTTAAACATTAACTGTATACTACCACTGAATACAACGACCTGTGTCCAAGATCCTAAAACTAAATCTGGAGATCATTCCCAAATCTCAAGCATCTGATTGGCTGCAATGGCGACCAGTCGCCATTTCAGCCAATCATATCCTTGAGATTCGAGACTGATCTCAAAACTTAGTTTTATGCTCTTTGGCCCTAGTTTTCGTTTGTGTTATTATGAATATTTTGAACAATAATTATTAAAAAACGTTAAAGTGAGTAAGTCGATTTTGTTTTTGTTTTCTTGTTTGTGATACAAACAATTTGCCTGTCCGATATAAAATTAGTTCATTTCAGCAGTTCTTATGCAGTGCTAGAAATGTGAAATTCCATCATTGCAAATATTTGATAAAGTTAGACAGATGAATACCACGATTACTGATCATTGTGGTGAACGTACTATTTTTTTAAAGAACATTGTATATTGCATGGCGTTTCAAGTGATTATATGCAGAAAGGATTAGTTTGATTTTTGAATGTTGACATGTTTCATGACCAGTGCCATTAGGATTTTTATTAAATACATTGTATTTTAGAATTTGAAAATACAATAATATTAATTCTTCGTAATAATAACTTACTGAAAACATTAAGTTCATGTTTAATGCACACCGCTTTCCAGTTATAAGAAACAAAAAAGTTCGGTATTTTTATGCAGATGATATATCGCTTACATAATTATCTGATGTCGAAATTATCCTCATTGAATAAGGAAACACTTGTTTCCTGATTGTTTTTTTTTTGTAATTTAAAACCGTTGAATTTTATCATTCTCAACCATTACCAACATGACATTCATTCACAATCATTACCAACATTATATTCTACAGCGCTCTGCAGGCCATGTTGATTAACCCATCTACTGTTGATCACTATGCTTACCTTTGTGGTTGCACGACGGTGGCAGGGTTTATGAAGGTTTATAGGGAAATCTTTTATTTAAAGAACCTAGAAACTCGATTTGTTTTTCTATCCCTGTCATCGTGTTCTTGCTAAATTGACTCCAGGAGCTCTGGTCTCGTTAAGATCATCGAATACTCGCCTGTTTGGGTTTGCAATGCTATTAACCTCTTATGTTTTATATGTTTGGGTGCCTTTGCATGGAACATTGTTAAGCTGATGGGTGAGTGGAGATATTTCACCCAGACAACGTGTACTTGTTTGTTGATATGAGGACCTGTTGGGGAAAGTGTAAGGTTAGTGCACCCTAGAACCTGGTTTTAACCACAAGCGGCAATTTGTTTTGCCACTTACCGTTACAAGGCGGTATCCCCAAGAGTTCAATATGTCGTTGCTTGGTGCGTCTTATTTGAATTGACATACTTATAATAACATGCTCTCTTTACCTCTCTTCTTTTTTCGCTGCGTGGGGAGGCTGTGTTTTGTGAGTGTGGCGATTCCTGGTATGCATATTTCAATTTTTTTTAAAGAAGACAATGTTCCAATTCCAATTTCACTGAGAAACTTATCCCATATGTTTAATTTAGTGATACGAACGAACGATTTTTCGCGTATTGTTAACGGATATTTCACTTCTGTCGATATCAATTTTATTTCGAAAACAATTAATACAGAAATCTGGTAAAAATATGCTTTCAATCATCAAAACGACAACATTTTTTTTCAGATGATGAACGAACATCGGAGTCGGAGAGAAGTTGTAAGTATAATTTATTTAAAAAACAACAACAAAACATTAGACTTAATTAATTAAAGTTTTTTCATATCTCACCATGTTCGATGTTTACTTATAAATGACGAAATTTCGATTCACTTGAATCTTTGAAAGTTTCATACATTAACGTTTTGTATATGACCATGCTGAAAGCTTAGCAACTCTCATCATATTAGCGCAACTGATCTTATTTTGAATGTCAGTCAAGTGAGGTTATTACGATCCTCCTGTCAATCGATGTCTTTGGTAATTTTGCAAGCTGATGTTTGAACCGCGTATTTAATCAGATAAATACAAGATGGAAAGGAAAGTTCACATACTACTTGTTGATGCGAATCTGTCCCAAGGATGTCCAAAGATAAAGTAATCTAGTCTAGGTGAACCGTTTTCTACGAGCGCTGGATGTACACTCAGATCCCCGGATGATACTAATTCCGCTATTACCCGGTACCGCCCGTACCGGACCGGACTGTGCTGTATAACAGTCTAGCGTCACCACACTCCCCGTTTTATTTTGAAGGACGGACTCCTGCGTGACGTCTTCACGGCAACTGGATCACGGATGGTATACCATTCGGTTCTGAGTTGTGCAACAGCTCCCCACAGTCAACAGGGTTGAAAGTGGGCTTCCGGGGTGAAAGACCAGTACTAGTACTCGGCAACAGAACAGTTAGGTAACTGATCTGAGACCTTACCTTACCACGGATCGCACCAAACCACCCCGTGGGATGTTGATACATCCTCTGATTGGCTTCATCGCAAGGCTGGGTTGAGGCCCTGTAGTGCCCTGACCGGACGGCACAGGACTTATTCACCTATCCAAACAAGACGGCATAGGAATTGGTGATCCAACCGCAGGAGGATCTTGCTTGCTTCCGCTTCCAAGACTAGACTGCATTTGGTAATGCAATCTGCTTGCATCCAGACTTCTGGACTCTGACATCTCCGTTATCTGATCAAGGTTAACCTGATTAACCACCTTGTTGTAGACTTCCGCCTGACTGATTTCGACTTCATCACGCTTCCCGTAGACAGTCGTACCCATGCCCTTGTGGTTCTCCAAAGCACACCTTGGTCAATCCTGGAGAGGCCAACAACAGCCTTGGTGACGGTCACCAACGCCACTGCGTCGTCTACAGCCTCGTAAAAGAATCCTCAATTTTCATGGGCTTTAGCATAGTTTTACAACCTCCACAGGGTAAGTCCTCCAGTCGCACTCCGGCAGCAAATGCCATGCACTGACCTTCAGTTGCCAGCGGTCGGGACAGTGCATCAGCATTTCCATGCTCACGACCCGCACGATGCTGTAACATCATGTTAAACCGGGATAGCTCCTCCGACAATCTCGCCAACTGACTCTGTGTTCATGAAATCCCATCAGCCATCTTAGACTCGAGTGGTCTGTTCTTACAACAAACTTCCTACTGGTTTGGCACATGTAGGTACAGGTGCCGTTTAACCAAACTCCATCCGTACATGCTCAAAGAGACGCTACTTGGTGATGAAAGCAGTCTTTTTGTTATCTTCCTCCCTGATCCGCATCTGTCAATATGCCGAGTTGGCATCCAGTTTGGAGACCCAAACACTGCCAACCAGGGTGTCAAAGGCAAACGTCTACCAGCGATAATGGAAATACATCCTTGATTGTAACCTCATTCAACGCTCTGTAGTCGACACACCACCTCACCCACAGATGCCTAGTCTGAGGCAGACTCTTACATTACACCTGCTTTTAGCATTTCTGCAAATGAGCCTCTTCTTTACCAGCAAAGCATACAAAAATGTCAAACCCAAGTAATGTTACTTGTTATATGGGAGCTTCATAGACATTTTCCTTACCTTTCCTTCTTTACGGACCCCAAAGTAAATTGAGAACCTGACCGTATTTGACAAAAAACTATCTGTTTTGTTTGATCCGGAAGAGAGCGTCCCCCCTCCCTGGACTACCCTGGGTCAGTTTTACCCCTTGGATTTCCGCATATTAAATCAGGTGTGTCTAAAGTATACAGTAGTGCTGTAACTGATTTACTGGTCGGTACTTATTGATATGACGTCATACTACCGGACGGCTGATGAACGTCATTACCTAGTTAGAGGCTTGTTGATATGACATTATACTACCGGACGGCTGATGAATGCCATTACCTGGTTCAGTAAAAGTTACATCTGAGATACAGAGTTCCGGCGCATTGTTAACACCGGTACTGCATTTTATCGATTGCCCTGTGTTGCTTCAGCTAGCCAGTCGGATTGTGAAGCGTAGTTCTGGATCAGGATCCCATCATGATTTTGCTTAAAGCCAGACGGCTAATGTTGATTATTCTCTAGCCAGACGGCTGAATCACCTTCGGCATATCCTGCAGGCTTAATGAATTGAAAAAGCAAGTCTGCTACTTCAATCCATGTCTTTGAGTGGCCTAATCGTCATTGTCCTCTTTGAGTTTAGGACAATCTTTCCTAAAGTGCCCCTCCACACCGCAGTTATAACAAGCTGTCGACCGGCGTCCACGGCGCCCACTGTTCATACACTCCAAAAGAGATTTTTGAAGCCTTTGCTCCAATTCTTCGAGTGCCTTCATAAAGGGATGCACCTCAGACGGTGCACTGGCTACCACATAGACAGGTGCAGACTCATCGGAGTTGTCCCGTTTTTTCTGCCTCGGCTTACCATACATAGCAGTATGCACCTGTTGGAACCTTCGTACCATCTGCACAGCTATCTGTATGGTTCTCGGCTCCTTCAGAAAAACGTGTTGCCCTGCATCATTGTCTATCATGCCCTGGCAAAACCGACTCACAGATTGCTCTGTAGAAAATTCTATCGGAACAGTTTGAAACGCACGTGTAGCTAATGTTAGCACACGGTCTGCCCACACTTCTAGAGATTCATCAGAGTTCTGGGTAGCTTGTTGAAATCGAACTTGAGCTGCTGCTGGTAGCTCATGTTCGCCGAAACGCTCTTCCAGTCTGCGTAATAAGCCAGGCAAGAAAAGGTTTCATTACGACCGCTTATCACAGTGTAATAGTCGAACGCTTTGTCTGTTAGACACCACACTAAGCCATTCAGACACTCTTCGTCTGTCCACTCATAAACTGGAGCATACTGAGTGAATTTCAGCTTAAATGCACTCCAGTTGCCCTTGCCATTGAAAGTAAGGTGTTTCGGTAATGACGCAACGATTTCGCGTACACGGGACGACCTTCTGGAGGGCAGCTGATAATGAGAGGTCTCATCATCACTGTCATAATTGGGAATTGGTGTTGGAACTGGAATTTTTGTCCTGGGGATTGCGCCCATATCTTGCCAACATGCTGGTGTTGACGCGGCTGCTGGGGCATGTCTTACCGGACGGCTAGACATGTAATCTGGTGCCATTTTTGGCACATATGGCGTCGTCACACTGCTCGCTGGTATTTGTGGCTCAGTACTTACAGGAGCCTGTTGGGCCTGTCGCAACACATCTTTAACAGCTTGCGAGGGCTGCTCGTCCTCGTCTTCGTGGTCCTCATCTTCACTGGACGAGGCGGAGAGAGCTGGATTTGGTTTAAAATCAAGCATCTCCACGACCTGAGCTGTGAATTTTCGACGACATAATGTGAGACTTAGGGTTTTAAAGGTCCTATTGTTCTAGGCTTTATCGTGTACCTCATATTGATTTTTACAGATTCAGGTCATTGTTAAAATTACCGCGAAATATAACATGGGTGGGGTATTGTTTACATGATTTTAATCCTTGGTGTTTAAGTTGTAAACAGGTATCGAGAAGTTTACCTTTATTGCATACTGATGTCCTTGATGAAGTAAACCTAACACGCTACCTGCAGATCCTCAACTTCCACTTATCAACTTGCATTTTTGTACAAATTATTGGAAATTTAATCGTTCATGCTGACTGGCAGTAGGAGCCTGGGAAATGAGGATTTTGTGTACTACGTCATCAATATTGATAAAGCGTTTGTTTGTAAACAGATCGTCTGTCAAAAGCCAAGTCAGAGAAAAACGCGGGGTCTATCTCATGTCTTATTATAGGTATATATGTCTTATTACGGATATTTGTTGTA
Source organism: Corbicula japonica (assembly GCA_038501625.1). NCBI lineage: Eukaryota > Metazoa > Mollusca > Bivalvia > Venerida > Cyrenidae > Corbicula > Corbicula japonica. Next base: position 683,300 of record JAZAYU010000179.1, on the reverse strand, counting down.
AAACATGATTATTTGTTGATTTAAGGTAAAAGTTGATAAGCTTTTATTTATTTTAAGGGTTTTTATAGCGGGATTCTGCAGGAATTCTGCCGGTATTTTCAGCTTTCCGCCGTCTGTTGCGGGATTCCGACACTTTTCCGCCAGTGGCAGAATTCTTGCAGGATCGGGATTTTTTTACTATAAAAGCTAGGTTTTGGCGTGTTTTGGCAGAACAGACTCGGGAATAACATTAATAAAGTGAACTTTTTGGGGTTTATTCTAAATTGATATTTATTAACTTTTTCCATTCTAAACACATTAGTAAACTGACTTGTATGAAAATAAATGATGATTAATTTTATGAATTGTGAATTAGAAGATAAGAGAAAATATAAATAAAAGCATTAAACTGAACATATTTAAAAGGTCTATATGTGTTGTTCTCATTAAATTTTATTAGTTCCAAATGGTGTTTTTGACCCGCCTCCAACATGTTTACAAATCCATGGTCGTGACCCCATTTTTGGTGGCAGCTTAAAAACTATTAACCTATAAATTTTATTATTTAACAAAGATATTTGCTTGGTCAGGCATTATTGTTGTAGAGTTCTCATCAAAATATTTTCATCTTTTTTTAAGTAAAAGTACACTTAAAAAATAGTCTGTTCTCAACCCCAACCCCCTTCTCAAGCACTTGAAATTTCTGCTTGACAAATAATGGACAGAGAAATGGTTCTTACAAGACATCAAGCACTCATGGAAAATTTAAATGAAAACCAACATGAAAGTGAAATAGAAATTGAAAACAGATACAACGGTACAACACCTTCTAGACAGAGGAGCTTTGAACATGCAGCATCAAGAGATTTCAGGGAAGCAAACAACCAAACACAGAGTAGATCAAGCTTGAATATGAGCATGGGAGATAGTCATATTCATAGAGATCAACATGTCGAGCAACCAAATAAAGAAATGAACACAGCCATACAAAATATTGAACAAAAAGTTGCAAACTTAGAAAGCTCATTATACACAGTCACCAATGAACTGAAAAATGCAATTTTTAACCTAAACAACCACAACACAAATAAATCAATACAAAGACCACAGACCCACAACAACAACAACACACATCCTTCTAATAACCAGTCACTCAGAAACAGATTTAATGACTCCAGTGACAGTGACAATGACTCTGATAGCACATTCCTGTCCAGACAATCTGTAAGAAGAAACAGAAATAGTCCAAAATTGCCCCCATTCACAGGTAAAGAACCCTGGAAGGTCTGGTTCAACAGATTTGAAGAAGTCGCCAACAGACAACAGTTTACTTCTGAAGAGAAATTGGATGAGTTATGACCAAGATTACAGGGTACAGCTGGTGAATTTGTGTATGGTCAGTTGACACATGAAGCAAGATCAAATTATAAAACCTTATGCAAAGAGCTTACCAGCAGATTTAGAATTGTTGAAACCTCAAAAACCTTTTGGGTAAAGTTTAGCCACAGAAACCAGCAGTATGGTGAGAAAGTTGAAGAATACGCTGCTGAATTAAAGAAACTTTATGATAAAGCCCATGTGAAAAGGGATGAACAGACAAGGCAAGAAGATCTATTGCGCAGATTTCTAGATGGTCTACTTGATGACAAAGCACGGTTTCATGTCGAGTTCATCAAGGAGCCAACAAACATAGACGAAGCTGTTTACCACACCGTGTGCTTCCAAGAAACAAAACAAAAAAGCCGTACATTTCAGGATGACAAAACTAGATGTACATATGAACAAGACACAGAAAATGACGAAAATGATATTGCAAGAATTGTACCTGGAAAACAGAAATCCAGAGAAATACAAAAAGATAGCACACACACATCAAGCACATCTGAAAACAAAGAATCTTTTGATTTAGAACAATTGCGCGAGATAGTAAGGTCTGAACTACAAGCTATAACAAATAAGAATAAGAATCAAACATCCAACACATTCTCCAACAACAATTACAAACATAATAAACAACAAAGAGCTTGTTTCAACTGCGGAGACCCATCTCACATGAAAAGAAACTGTCCTAAATTGAGACATGACCAAGGTCAAAGTCAAGTCCAGACCCAAGGTCAATCACATATTCAAGGTCAAATACAAGGTCAAGGACATACAAAGGTCACAGAAAACAAAGATTTAAACTAACAAGGACTGCCTCCTCCGGCCAAGAGTCAGTCCCTTTGAACTTATTTCAAGGCCAAAACAATATTTTAAATCACTCAGTCAGGAGAGGTTTTCCACTCTCTCACAGTATTTATGTAAAAGGGGAAGTACAGAGTGTACCAGTAAATTTTGTACTTGACACTGGTGCAGAGAAAACAGTGGTATCAATAGGGATCTTTAACAAAATTAAAGATTCTGAAAAGCCAAATTTATACAGAAAGGGAAAACTAATGCATGCAGGAGGTGAACCATTAGCAGATTTTGGCAAATGTGAACTTTTGTTAAAAATTGACAATTTTATAGTCAAACATGAAGTAATTGTTGCTGAGATAAAGGATGACGTACTCCTTGGGATGGACATACTTAAGGGAAAAAAATGGCAAGCCAGCTGATATCATCTTAAGTCAAAAGAAAATCATACTTAACGGCGTCGAAATAGCATGCCAGCATGACATCACTCCAAATATACGCAAAGTACGGGCAGCAGACCACTATACAATTCAAGGTCATACAGAACAGATCATAGATACCTTTATTGAGCTCTATGAGTCTGATGATTCAAAAGGCAATTCGAACATCATAATTGAACCCTAGGACAGCTTCAAGCAAAAATACCCCCTTGCCATGGCATCCAGCCTTGCCGATATAAACAGTAGTGCCATAATCAAGGTGCGCATCATGAACCCTTTTCCCAATGAGATTTCAATTAACCAAGATGCAGTAATCGGTACTGCAGAATTTTTAGAACATAGCCCAGTCACAATCCTCAGTCAAGAAAACAATGACAAAAACAATTTTGCTTCAATAAGGCGTCTTCAATTCTCAAAGAATACAGATCAGTCACTTTCACAGAATATAAGACAACTGAGTCAAGGTTTTAAGAATGTGAAGCACAACAATGAGACATTGCTCACTAGCATTCCTAGTCACTTACAGACCTTATTCACAGAAGCAAGTGAGGGCAAAACACACAACCAAAAGATTGAGTTAGCAAAAACTTTGATAGAGTACCAAGATGTATTCTCAAGAAATGACAATGACTTAGGTCTGACAGACTTAGCCGAACATAAAATTGACACCGGTGACGCCAAACCCATTAAGCAACCATTCCGGCGTGTTCCTATTGCTTTTCAAGGTGAAGAAAAGAAAGCCATTGACAAACTTTTAGATCAAGGAGTGATCAGACCATCAATTTCTCCGTGGGCATCACCTCTTGTACTTGTTCGTAAAAAGGATGGTTCAGTCCGACTATGCGTTGATTATAGACTAGTTAACAAGGTTACGAAACCTGACGCGTTTCCTATCCCAAAAGTCGATGAATGCATAGACTCACTTGCCGGCGCAAAAATTTTCTCTACTTTAGATCTTACATCTGGATACTTCTAAGTACCACTTTGCGGAAATGACATACCTAAATCAGCATTCATATCGAAACATGGACTTTTTGAATTCACTTCGACCCCGTTTGGTTTGACGAACAGTGGAGCAACGTTTCAGCGCGTTATGGAATTAGCACTTAAGGGTCTTCAATGGCAAACATGCATTATATATGTCAATGATTGCATAGTATTTGGTTCAACTTTTGAAGAAAACCTCATGCGGTTACGCGAAGTATTAGAGCGATTTCGTACTGCTAACCTGAAACTGAAACCACAAAAATGCGAACTTTTCAAAAGCGAAGTTACGTTTCTAGGTTACCGAGTTAACGCACAAGGCATCAAACCTGATCCAAACAATGTCTCAAAAATCATTCAATGGAAAATACCAGAAAATGTAACTGAAGTGCGTCAATTTCTAGGACTGTGTTCATATTATCGTAAACATGTCAAGGATTTCAGTTCCGTTGCAAAACCACTTTTTTGATTTGACCAAGAATTCAAGCCTACTCAAATGGACACCATCATGTCAGGTTGCTTTCAATACCTTAAAAGGTGCATTGACTAGCCCAAATATAATGGCTCTACCAACAAATGATGGCAAATTTATCTTGGATTGCGATGCATGTATGGCATTGGTGCTGTACTGAGCCAAATTCAAGACGGTACTGAAAAAGTAATATCATATGCAAGTAGGTCCCTCAACAAGGCTGAAACAAATTATTGTGTTACAGATAAAGAGCTTCTGGCAATCCGATACTTTGTCGAGTACTTTAGGCATTATCTTCTAGGCAGAACATTTACTGTCAGATCTGACCACATTGCATTAAAATGGCTATTTAGCCTCAAGTCACCAACAGGCCGCATTGCTAGGTGGATAGAAATTTTATCAGGTTATAACTTCACTGTTGAGTACAGACAAGGTAAAAAGCATGGCAATGCTGATGCTGTTTCTAGATGCCCAAACCCAAAAGATTGTTTGTGCCCCAATGTTGACATGGAAGACAATCTTAAATGTGGACCGTGCAAGAAATGCATCAAAAGAGCAAATGATATGGACTCTAATCTACAGAGTCAGAGTCAGAACGCTTGTTTACCTATTCAGGTTAATAAATTGGCATTCATAGAGCCCAACAAAAGGTTACAGGCAGAAAAGTTATCTTTTGCTTCAAAGGTTAACTCAGTTTTCCTCATGCTATTCATGATTGTTGGTTGTGTACTTAGAAATACAGTGACTTCAAGTTCTAGTTTGGCAAAAGCTGTCAAATCAAGTATAGTTCAAACCAAATTATGGATGAAAGACATTGCAAGTCTCTCAGTTCACATGTTTATATGGTCAATGGTTACCATATGTTTCATACTATGTTCTAGTGTGAAGGTTGCTTATTCTTATGCAACAGGATTCTTCAGTATATTGCGTCAGACTTTCAATGGTCACATGATACAGTCATTGCTAAAAGTCAATTTTTGTAAAGACTACCTGGTTTGGGTGAGATCTTTATGTTGTTCGGTTAGTACTAGGTCAAAGACAGGTTTCTTAAGTACTTTCATTCCATGGTCAAATGGATATAGTCTTCAAGATTTGCGGGATATGCAAATGGAGGACAAAGATATTGGACCTGTGTTGTCATGGTTCGAAAAGGGTATTAAACCCACTGGAGATATTTTAAACACAGCGAGTCCAAGTACACGGCATTACTTGCAATGCTGGGGTGAACTTACAATACAAAATGGAGTTTTGTTAAGAAGATTTAGGAAAAAAATTGGTATAGGTGATTTTCTACAGTTTCTCACTCCTAAGAAACTACAGAAAGATGTTTTATACCAAATGCACAATTCATTAATGTCAGGTCACCTAGGGAGAAAGAAAACTAGGGAAAAATTATTACAAAAGTATTACTGGCATGGAGTTAGGGAAGATGTATACTTATGGATAGAGCAGTGTGATAACTGCGGAGCAAATAAGCCTTTGCCAACCAACCCCAAGGCCCCCTTAGGAACAATGCCAGTAGGAGCTGTGTTAGACAGGCTCTCAACGGATTTTCTAGGTCCTTTACCTTGTACAGCTAGAAATAATAGGTACATTTTAACAGTAGTGGACAATTTTTCTCGGTGGGTAGAGATAATAGCAGTCCCTGATCAAACCGCAGAAACAACCGCAAGGGTCATTCTTAATGAAGTTATCGCGCGTTACGGTTGTCCGTTATATATTCATAGCGATCAAGGCAGTAATTACGAAAGCAAATTATTTACAGAACTGTGTAACTTACTTGAGATTCGCAAAACACGTACCTCGGTCCGAAACCCAAAATGTAACGGAATGACAGAGAGATTTAACAAGACACTGACAAGAATGATCAGAGCTTATCTTACAGACAATCAACATGACTGGGACTTAAATTTAGGATGTTTAGCAGCAGCATACAGAGCTACCCCGAATGAAACAACAAAACTATCACCCAATTTAATTATGTTGGGTAGGGAAGTTAGACTTCCGGCAGAAATTGCATTTGGGAACAATACAATGTCAGAGGAGACCGCCTCATCTTATGGACAATATGTATTTAAATTAAAAGAAAATATGCAGAAAGCACATGTAATATGTCGTGAACATACCCGCAGTGCTGCAAAGCGACAGACAGACCTATATTCACCAGGGAAGGCTTTTCATCAGTATAAAGCAGGAGATCTTATATGGTATTTGAACATCTCAAGAAAAGAGGCAGTATGCACTAAATTGCAAGCACCATATTCCGGTCCATTCCTTGTCAAGGAGAAATTAAGTGATCAAAATTATGTAATACAGTTTTCAAAGTCAAGAGACGACACCAAAGTCATCCATTATGATAAACTGAAACCGTACACAGGACTTTCTCCCCCCAAGTGGACCAAACTTTGCATAAATGATTAGAATGAACTCTTTTCAACAATGCCTGATGAAGCCTCAGCATTTAGTTTTTTTTTTATCCCTTTATCAGCAGAGTGAATTTAAAAAGAAATTAAGCACAAAAATAAATATATTCTGTATATAAAACGAATGTTTAAATTATATTTGTAGAGTGTCAGACATGGCAACAGAAAATAAGGAGCCCAACACTAGGCCGATACGGGTGTCAACTAGCATCAACTTCACCAACAATCGGGGCAGGGTATACGAGTGCCAACGCTGTGAGACAGACAAATATAGGAACGAACGGGCAAAGGTGATAACGCACATATTCCGAAAGCATGTGGCCCTTGACAGCGTCCCCTTTTATTGTTCAATCTGCAAATTTGTAACTACTTCTCAGCTTGAACTGGAGAAACACGTGAGTCCTAGAGTGTACCCTACTCACAAAGCCACGGTAGAGGCTATGATCCAGAATGGAGAAGATGTTAATGAGGAAATGAGTCTCCTCCAAAACTTAAAACACTATATCCCCAACTCCAATGACATGAAACGGTTAGGACGAGAGGAGAGCGAGACAATTTTTGCGAGTAGGCGCAGGAAACCTACTGACATTCTGAGAGAATCGCTCGTTCAAAGTGGAATTCCGACTGGAAAACCCGCCAGTCAGGTATCCAACCACACAGTCAACACTCAGAACATTCTGGATGAAATGCTAAATGGTTATGAACCGTCCAACTTCTCAGTTAGTCCTGTACGTGCCACTGGCATCAACACTATCACTACAGCGCAAGTGGTCCCCTTGTCACAGAAGCCCCAGACAACCACCAATGCTCCACCTGCAGCGATACCCGATGATTGCTCCTCCTCATCATCTTCTGACTCATCTGATTCGTCTCTGTCAGAAAGAGTTATACAAGAGGTAGCCCACCTCAGGAAAGAGGTGAAAACCATGGGTGCAGCGTTAGGGCAGCTTGTAACGGAAATAAATAAATTAATGGACGTTATGTTAGACAAGCAAAAGAAAGAAGAGAACAAAGAAAACAACACAGACAGACAAGGACAACAGCACTTAAGCAGGCACGAACATCCGAGACAAGAGAGGGAAAGAGCAACAGACAGGAACAGGGAGACAGACAGACACAGGTATCACCCCTATCACAACAGAGCCCACCACTACCGCTACTGAATGCCAAAAATTGCTGGATTGGACTTTCACAAAGATATTTAAGAAACAAATTCAATTGCTATTGTTACTCTCTCCTTTCACTTGTTTTAGAGACATAAATTTTAAGAAAAAAAATTAAGGCTTCACACATCTTAGATAATTATACATAGATATAGTACTGGAATTCATTTTAAAAATAATACATGTATTTAGTCTCGATATTGACTCTTGTAATGCTGAAAGCATGTTGTTGTTTTTTTATTTCAAAGTAAAAGACATAAATTAGTAAATAAAGGCATAGCCAATTTAATTGTGCAAATATATATGATAAACAGTATCGGGGTAAGTTACTTTTCTTAAGGGACTACAATTACTTCCTTAAGGGGCTGCTACTGAAGTATTCAGTAAAATGATTTTATGTGTTTTTGAATTCATAAATGTTGGTAGTTATAGAATGTTAAAATGTTCTTTGAATTTAAAGGCACTCTTGATAATGTTTGAATTTTTGAGATAAATTTCTCATGTTTTGCAATTATTCACGTTTTTGATGTTGCAAAGGGTATTTGTAACATGTAACAAGACTGTTCTATGTGGAGAAATAAGATAGTGCAGCATTTCCTATTTTCTGGATAAGAGTACCGTAGACACCAACGTTTCTGCAGGTTTTAATTTTTTTTATGCAGTAACTGTAAAGTCAGTAATTTTAACAAGTTTTAAATTTTGAGATGATTGTTAAGTGTAGTGTCGAGACATGTTTAAATGTTTAAACTTATTGATTCAAATAAGAAAGTTGAATGATTGTTTGAATGTGTATTTACTGTTAAAACATGTGTTTGTTCTACTGGTTTTAGAAAATTAAATTGATCATCTGGAAATGTTCAGTCATCAGGTGTTTTAAAGTAATTTGCACATTTTTAGATTTGGAAGTAATTTGTGAGGACACAAATGATTTTAAGAGGAGGGTAATGTAAGACTTATGGTTTTAAAGGTCCTTTTGTTCTAGGCTTTATTGTGTACCTCATATTGATTTTTACAAATTCAGGCCATTTTAAATTTACCGCGAAATATAACATGGGTGGGGTATTGTTTACATGATTTTAATACTTGATGTTTAAGTTGTAAACAGCTATCGAGAAGTTTACCTTTATTGCATATTGATGTCCTTGATGTAGTAAACCTAACACGCTACCTACAGATTCTCAACTTCCATTTATCAGCTTGCATTTTTGTACAAATTATTGGAAATTTCATCATTCATGCTGACTGGCAGTAGGAGCCTGGGAAATGAGGATTTTGTGTACTACGTCATCAATATTGGTAAAGCGTTTGTTTGTAAACAGATCGTCTGTCAAAACTGTCAAAGGCCAAGCCAGAGAAAACACAGGGTCTATTTCATGTCTTATTATAGGTATATATGTCTTATTATGGATATTTGTTGTAAAACATGATTATTTGTTGATTTAAGGTAAAAGTTGATAAACTTTTATTTATTTTGAGGGTTTTTATGGCGGGATTCTGCAGGAATTCTGCCGGTATTTTCAGCTTTCCGCCGTCTGTTGCGGGTTTCCGACACTTTTCCGCCAGTGGCAGAATTCTTGCAGGATCGGGATTTTTCACTATAAAAGCCAGGTTTTGGCGTGTTTTGGCAGAACAGACTCGGGAATAACATTAATAAAGTAAACTTTTTGGGTTTTATTCTAAATTGAAATTTATCAACTTTTTCCATTCTAAACACATTGGTAAACTGATTTGTATGAAAATAAATGGCATATTAATTTTATGAATTGAGATTTAGAAGATAAGAAAAGATATAAATAGAAGCATTAAACTGAACATATTTAAAAGGTCGATACGTGTTGTTCTCATTGAATTTTATTGGTTCCAAATGGTGTTTTTGACCCGCCTCCAACATGTTTACAAATCCATGGTCGTGACAATATTGTCTCAAGGACGTCCAATGTCAAATTACCGCTATTTTCGCGAACAGTAATAAGCGCCTTTGCTAACCTTGACTTTATACCTGGAATGGTTTCCAAATCTGCAGCTGGTACATAGTTGACGGCAATCTTAGGTAAGACTGCTGCCATCTCCTGCTCTTCTGCTGGTGCAGCACCTTTCAGCCGGTCGGCTACTGACAACCCAGACATAGACCTCTTTACCGATGGAGGTGATCCTTTTGCTGACATCGCAAAAATAGAGGTCTATTTTTGCACGAAAGGGACAATAATCAAATTACAGAAAAATTATTTAAATTAACCACAACACTCCCCCCAATTCTAAGTGGCAACAACTTATTGAACTGAATGACGTATAAGCTTACCGGACGGCCTCACTTATACAAAAACTGCTTATTTTTCTGTACTTTGAAATTCGCACTGCCGGATATACCAGTGTTTCCGTTAGAACATGCGCAGATGGAAAATCAAAACAAATGCAGAAAATAACACAATTTACGGCCAAATTTATCGAAATAAGAATGTGGCTGTGATATTTAACTGCAAATACATTGATTCCAACCAACTAATCCTTTCCCTCTTCGGTTCAAAAGGTTTGGGTCGAACCGGACGGCTGACCCAAGTTGTTTTAGGTGGCGATTTTTGCAGAGCGATGGTTCGTTTTATGAACGCTGCCACCAATGTTGAACCGCGTATTTAATCAGATAAATACAAGATGGAAAGGAAAGTTCACTTACTACTTGTTGATGCGAATCTGTCCCAAGGATGTCCAAAGATAAAGTAATCTAGTCTAGGTGAACCGTTTTCTACGAGCGCTGGATGTACACTCAGATCCCCGGATGATACTAATTCCGCTATCTCCCGGTACCGCCCGTACCGGACCGGACTGTGCTGTATAACAGTCTAGCGTCACCACATCCCATATGTTTAATTTAGTGATACGAACGAACGATTTTTCGCGTATTGTTAACGGATATTTCACTTCTGTCGATATCAATTTTATTTCGAAAACAATTAATACAGAAATCTGGTAAAAAGATGCTTTCAATCATCAAAACGACAACATTTTTTTTCAGATGATGAACGAACATCGGAGTCAGAGAGCAGTTGTAAGTATAATTTACTTAAAAAACAACAACAAAACATTAGACTTAATTAATTAAAGTTTTTTCATATCTCACCATGTTCGATGTTTACTTATAAAGGACGAAATTTCGATTCACTTGAATCTTTGAAAGTTTCATACATTAACGTTTTGTATATGACCATGCTGAAAGCTTAGCAACTCTCATCACATTAGCGCAACTGATCTTATTTGGAATGTCAGTCAAGAGAGGTTATTACGATCCTCCTGTAAATCGATGTCTTTGGTAATTTTGCAAGCTGATGTTTCTATTAGAATTTTATCGAGTAAACAGTACAATAAGATCATTAGAACCAACCGTACCTACGTCATATTTATGTCAGACTACGTTATGTATTGTGAAAGTAATTTTCCATCAGTATCCACAATAAGAAATTTCCGTCGCAGTTCTACAAAGATTACAATATTATTGCGCCATTCATAAATATTTTACACCATTCCAAAATTTACTGTCGCGTTACTATTCATTATACACGTTGTTGACTAAACGTGTGTTGTTTAGTTTATTTAAATATGATTTGAGCGAGAAGGGTATATAATAAAAGGAAGATTATGACAGTATGCAGTCTGTAGGTTCGTTTTATTTCTCATTGCGCATGTAAACCACATTACACTCGACCTTCGTGTTATTATTGACATACCCAGCTCGAAAATACAAATCTTCAGACTGCAAACTTATATAATATTTTATTTTTATTATATACCCATGAATAATTAAAGCATAGTGCATCGTTAATCCGCAAAGTTAATACAACTCGTCAGACTAGAAATTCCTTATCGGACAATGTTATTTCCAATTCTTTATTTTGCAGCTTCTTGTGTTATATGTGATATATACTACGTCACACTAGGTTGTCGTTATTTTCTGGCGCCATTCATAAATTCAATATTGCGTTACCATTTTTATTTCTGCTATTATGTAAACCGCGTTGTTGACTAAAATTGTGTTGTAAAATAAAGTTTATTTAAATTTGTTTTGAGCGAGAATGGTATATAATAAAAGGAACATTATGACAGTATGCAGTCTGTAGGTTCGTATTATTTCTCATTGCGTATGTAAACGACATCACGCTCGACCTCTGGTCTCGCGTGATATTGTTTACATACCCAACTCGAAAAATATATAATATTCCAAATTTATTAACATACAAAGTTTGTTTTTTTGAAATTTATTCTATCTCTCCTCTATATTTGTTGACTTTCTTTACTCGGCAAAAAAGTTCTGCACATTTTGGACATTTTATAAAATATCTTTTTAATTTCACCATACACAACAAAATGATACATACCAAATAAATCAGCAATTCAAAGTTAACAATGTAAAAAAGTCATAAATAAAATCCGATAAATACTTTATACATGTAAGCAATTCATTGTTGAATCCACTGGGGGTTACTACACAAAAGTTGCAAAAATCGCCAGACTTATACTGAGTAAATTCATCACGATGAATCTGGCATTCTTTCAAGCGGCTTCGCACGGAATTTAAAAGCCGACGAAATTTCAATTGTGGAATAAGTTTCCATTTGAGAACAAGGGAACCGGGTAGATCAACTAGCTTGACCAACTTCACGTGTTGTGTCTTGTTTAGAAAGACGTCCTGGTGTCCGGTGAGGTCCAACATTTGCCATGACGGTCAAATTAACGAAACCTTCCTTGTTGACCATGAGAAATAAATTAATTTGAAAAACAATGCAGATGTGTTTTTCTCAAATTAGATTAGGCGTTGATTGCAATGGATGGTTGCTTTTATACACTTTATAAACTGGATGCTTTGATTCATTAATACAGAATGGAAACGAAACTGTTCGAGTCATCACTAAACTGTTTTGTCATACCTTTAGGTCAATGAGTGAGACAATGTGATACTTAAATTAATAAAAGCTTAAGTTTTAGCGTAATTCTGGAAATGTCTTGGTATCAAATTTTGATTTTCAACTGTTACTAGCATCACAGTGCATGCTCATAATTGCTTAAACAGACACTGGTGAAATTTTGAGTTATTTAATAGATTTCACACCTCTACCTTGATACGGCAAATTTTGCAACTTTTGACTGTTGACCCCAATCATATTCAAAATGACATTTCTCGCTTATTTACCAACCAATTTTAATTTCATTTTATGTTTAACTCCGCAAAAAATTACTCTTGCCATACATGCAAGAATTTATACCAGGTATTTGCTATATTATGAAATTTAGGCAAAATAACACTTGTGTGCAGAACTTTTTTGTTGGGTATATGTTTGTTTTAACCGATATGCTTTTTTCGATTTTTTTTTAAGAGTCATGACGTACTTTGTGACAATATGCAAATAATTCCGAATAATTCACTAAACAAAATTGACATTTCAAAACAAAAATAAAAATGATGTTCTCTGTTGTGAACAGGCACAATCAAACCAAGCCTGCAATATGTTCATATCTGTCGTGTTTGGTGGCTCTCAAAGTTCAAGCCGTTGAATTTTATCATTCTCTTTGAAGAAGACAATGTTCCTATTCAAATTTCACTGAGAATCTTATCCGATGTGTTTTATTTAGTGATACGAAAGAACGATGATTCGCGTATTGTTTACGGATATTTAACTTCTGTCGATATCAATTTTATTTCGAAAACAATTAATACAGAAATCAGGTAAAATATGCTTTCAATCATCAAAACGACAACATTTTCTTTCAGATGATGAGGACTCGGAGAGGAGTCGTAAGTATAATTTATTTTCAAAAAAAACCCCACAAACATTAGAATTAATTAATTAAAGTTTATTTCATTTGTCATTATGTTAGATGTTTACTTATAAATAACGAAATTTCGATTCACTTGAATCTTTGAAAGTTTCATACATTAACGTTTTGTATATGGCCATGCTGAAAGCTTAGCAACTCTCATCATATTAGCGCAACTGATCTTATTTGGAATGTCTGTCAAGCGAGGTTATTACGATCTTCGTGTCCATCGATGTTTAAGGTAATTTTGCAAGCAGATCTGTCTATCGCAACTCAAAATTTACACGAGTAAACAATACAATTAATTCATTTGTGCTGTAATAATTTTTATGTATGCTTAAACGTAAAAAAAGTTTCGGTTAACTTTCACATGAAAGCTCAAACATTAGAAAAGATATATTCAACTGACCTGATTTGGGAATTTCGTTTATTACGATCTTCTTGTATGGCGTTGCTTCGTGTTATTTTGCAAGCAAGAAACTGAAGTAATACCTCATAGTCTAACAACACTTTTTTCATCGAATAAAATTCTTGAGATGGACGAGTTATGTACACGTAACTCTAGAACATGCAAGATATGTCATTCAGTATTATTATTGAATATCATTGAGATCGATATGGTGATTTATCGACCTGATGAAGCAATATTGACCGAGGGCGTAGCCCAAGGTCCTTATCGCTTCGACAGGTCGAAAAATCACCATATTGATCGAAAATGAAATGCACCTATTGCTTTATTATTAATTCTTAATTTTAAAATAATTCTACTTTTCGAAATTGCCGCATACCTTTATGCCTGATCATACAATATTCTTTTATCCGTTTCGTTGATGCAACTGACCACATTACATTACCATGAAGCATTGCCTGATATAATTACACAGTGCAACACCCAAATATCATAAATTGAGCCAGTTATGTTCACCAACAGTGTTTAAGCAGCAGTTTTACTTTTCGGTCTCCAACAGTCGGCGCCATTTTTGTTTACAACGGATGTATTCGTTGTGACTTAACATCGCTGTTACGTATTTCATACCTAAGGTAATTCGCGCGTGAAATATTTCGCCCAGGTCAATATTTTATTTAGACTCCGCCTACGAGTCAATATCGAAATTTATCACATATCATGTGATCACGTTTAATCCAATGAAAAGCGTCAAACCAATATGATTTAATATTAAAATGTTATATTTTCAGCAAATAAATATTCAGCGTCAATGCTTTTCCGAAAAAAATAGATCCTTGAGATATGTTTTTCTACTCGAAAATATCCAACCAGCAGATTTCCTTGTTTTTACGCACAACTATTGGTTATATGCCATATGCTCACAATCGTTTAAATTTTGTTTGTTTTACGGATAATTGAGTTGTGCTCAATCCGGAGCTTAGAGGCATTGATAGTGTTTCATTACAACAATGAACAGCAATGTTTTCATGTTTGCCTTGTTTTGGCGACTTTCAAAATTCTCATTCGATCTTTCAATATCTCAGAAGCTTTGTTTGTGTCGTCGGACAGCAGTACAATGTATTCCCGTCAACTTAAGTTATAGTCAAAGAGGAGCTTTTTTTTAGTTATGCCCCTTGATATTGTTGTGTCGCCTGCGATAGCAGGAAGACACATAGGGATCCAATTGTCCGGCGACGTCGTCGGCAATGCCGTCGTCCGGTAGTCCCCCCAACTTTAATATGAAACTTAATGTTGTCTAAACCTTTGAAAGTACTTGTCCTATTAACTTCATACTTGGAATATATTTTCTGCATGAAGAAAGTCGTATCTGACAACAAGAATGATAACTCCTGTTTCACAATTTTAGTAATGCTTCTTTCAAAAGACTTAAGTATGGAACTTTGATATGAAACTTCATGTTGCCTATAAAAGTACTTGTATTATTTACTCAAAAATAATTGGAATATATCATCTGCATTAACAAAGCCATCTCAGACACCTAGGATGATAACTCATGCTTCACTATTTTTATGCCTCTTTCAAATTACTTAAATATGAAACTTAATATTGCCAATAACTTTGAAAGTAATAGTCCTTTTAACCTTATACTTGGAAAATATCATCTGCACGTAGAAAGCTATCTCTGGAAACAAGAATGATAACTCCGGTTTCACTATTTTTGAGTTATGCCCCTTTTAACTTACTTTAATATGGAAGTTAATGTTTCCTATTACTTTGAAAGTCCTTGTTCTAAACCATCTCTGACAACAAGAATGATAACTCCTGTTTAAATGCTCCTGTCAAATTACTTTAATATGAAACTAAATGTTGCCTATAATTTTGAAAGTACTTCTCCTATTAACTTAATACTTCAAATATATCATCTGCATGAAGAAAGCCATCTCCGACAAAAAGAATGAGAACTCCTGTTTCACATTTTTTTAGTTATGCCCCTTTCAACTTACTTTAATATGGAAGTTAATGTTGACTATAACATTGAACGTCCTTATCCTAAAATCTAAATAATTCGAATATAATATCAGCATAAAAAAGCCATCTTTGACAACAAGAATAATAACTCCTGTTTCGCTGTTTTTGAGTTATGGCCATTTCGTATTACTTTAATATGGAACATAAAGTTGCCTATACCTTTGAAAGTACTTCTCCTATTAACTTAATACTTGGTATATATGAACTGCATGAACAAAGCCGTTTCTGACAACAGGAATGATAACTAGTTTTACTAGTATAATAATTATGCCCCTTACAAATTTATTTAATATAGAACTTTATGTTGCCTATAACTATATTATATC
Source organism: Corbicula japonica (assembly GCA_038501625.1). Classification (NCBI taxonomy): domain Eukaryota; kingdom Metazoa; phylum Mollusca; class Bivalvia; order Venerida; family Cyrenidae; genus Corbicula; species Corbicula japonica. Next base: position 667,096 of record JAZAYU010000179.1, on the reverse strand, counting down.
ATTATCCCATTAACCCTGTATTTGGAATATTTCATCTGCATAAAAAAATCCAAATGTGACAACATGACTGATATCACGTGTTACACTATTTTTAAGAGTTGTATCCCTTTCAAATGACTTTGAAAGTACGAGGTACAGTCAGAAAGTTCCCGGACTGGTCCTTTTAAACAAATTATTGACGTAAGATCCTCATAAAATTTAGCATGCGTGTATTTCTATTTAAATCTAATAACAACAGCTATGAAAGAGTAGGTTTGAACAAGTATTTGAATTTATTTTTTCACATTTAGCAATACCACAACCATAATACGGAGCACTTCAGAATTTGCCTTATTTTACAATGAGATGACTACATTCTTTTTGAAGTTTCCCAAAATAACAGCGCCAAAACGTCTTTATTTTTCCTAACGACATCAACGGAACGTTACTAGCAAACAATTAAAAAATTTCAGCGTGATCGGCGGACGTTTCGCCATTTTGTGAAGTATAATTTCCGCCGTGAAAAAATTCTGAAGCAAGAAAATGACAACGTTAATTGAACGTACGGAGCAGTGGACAGTAATAAAATTCTCTGCGATGTCTTGTATGACCCCGACTGGTACTTGGAAATTCATGAAACAGAAGGATGGTGTTATTAATTGTTCCAGGACTCTTGTGTTTTTGTGTTTGAGTGGCACAAACGTTTCCGGAAAGGTATGGCGGATATTGAGGATAACTCGCGAAGCGGAAGGCCGGGAAATAATGCGCGCTTTTAGCAAAAGCTTTAGCAAAATGATTAAGGACGTGCTAGCAGCTGATCGGCGCAATTCTCTAGATGATATTGCTGACACTGTCGGGCTGTGTCATGGAACTGTCCATAAAATAGTGACCCATGACTTGAACATGAATAAGGTATGTGCGCGCTAGGTTCCTCGTCTGCTGACAGATGAAATGAAAGCAACCCTTGCAAACGTCATATGAACGTCACGGCGTCGCGGAAGTGCTCCGTACATGACATAGTGGGCTATTCTAATGGATCAGGAAACATGTTTATGTTTGTATATTTTACATATATTTATATGTTCTTGCAGTGTAATAGTTATATTTTTATGTCATATATTTAATTACTGAATCGTACGGAAAATAAAAAAAGATATCATGACAGTCCTGGAACTTTTTGAGTGTACCTCGTACTTGTCCTATTAGCTTAATACCTATGTTTCATGAACATGAACAGATCCGTTTGTGACTACAAGAATTATAACTTCTGTTTCAGTATATTTAGAGCTATGCACCTTTTAATTGACTTCAATATGACTCGTCATGTTTACTTCATATTTGAAATATTTCATCAGGATTAACTAAACTATCTGTGACAACAATAATGATAACTCCTGATTAACCTTTGTTTACTTTGGCGCCTTTCAAATAACTTTAACCTGAAACTTTGTTGCTTATAACTTGAAATTTTTTATTCGTTTGATACATACTTGACATATGCCATATATTTTAATAAAGTTATATCTGTTTTTAGTTAAGCTCCTTTGAAATGATTTTAACCTGTTACTTCATGTTTGCTAATAACCGCAATATAAAATAAAAATAATTCCTGATCACTTATAATTTTATCAGTAATGTTGTTGTATTGCAATTCAACTTGACCATCTTTTTATTATATATGTTACGTAAAAGATAGGCCCACATTTCCACTTTATTCAAGCATGTGACACATGTGTTCTGCGGAACACCAGATTCAAGTTAAATCATCCCAAGGGTTAACTTCCTTCTTTTCAATTCTTGAAATTGGCATTCTCTTATATATGCAGGACTTATAATATTCTCAGGTTTGCTGCCAAAATAATATCTTGTTCTGGTCCGCAAGTTGTTGTCATTTAGGTCAATATTTTTCTTATCTGTAAACCAGACGATGCTGAACATGAAATAGGAAATACGGAAATGACGCATGTAATGTTCGATGTTTGACGCTATAATCGTCGTTTGCGATGGATCAGAAATGACTGTAAGCCTACGCTGGGAATTGAACTCGTTAGGCGGTACCGCCTATCCAATAAACGTCGAACAACCCACCGATTGAGCTTGCAAGGGCAACCCCGAAAAAGTTTTGCTGGTAACCCTAATAAAGTGTTCATCATCATGTAACACAGGAATCTAAGTACTTATTGATAGTAGTACTAACGGATTTGTTCAGGAGTATTTTTACCGCCACACTGCACAAACAGTTCTAACATGCTCAACTTAGGGCAGGGCAGCATGGACAGTAGTATGAATTTCCATAGATACCCGCGAACAGGCTCAGTCAAACTGAGCGTGCAATATTTACATGTTCGTCATATTTCGTATTCTTTGACTTTCAGTTCCCTTATTCCCATTTTCATGTTTCCTTCCTTTGGCGTTGTCTGTGATATGCAGGATTTATATTCTCAGATCCCATCTCAAAATTCTATTCGTTTTAGTTCCGCCCATTGTTTTCTTGTTGAGGGCAATTCTTTTATCTAGGGACCTATGCCGCTGAACATGGAATGGAATTAATCTGAAAATAACGCATTGAAGGTTCCATGTCACCGCCATATGCATACCATCGTTTGGAATGGAACTAAATTGTACTGTTTTTTGGTGTAAATATTGAGTTGCGCTCAATCCCGGGCTAGGCAACATGGGCAGTAATATAAGTATCATGCATGAGTGTGAGGTGAAGATGGAAAAATCTGTCACCGAGGGTTAACTGTTTTGCGGGAACGAGGCTCTGCCGAGTTCCCGCCAAAACAGTTCACCCGAGGTGACAGATTTTTCTATCTTAAAGTTTACCGATTGTCTCATGCAAGATACTTTTTCTTGAATACCTTTTATTATTTATAACATTTCTATGTATGTATACAATTTTTTTTATTTTCCTTATGCTGAAATATTGACATTAACGCAAACCATTTTTATAAATGACGTCAATAACTTGAATATATGACGTCACTCACGTGACTCATTCTACATTGGGGGATGTAGAATCGAAATTTCCTACACCGGTGAAAACACCGGTTGACCTGATCTGGTATGCAAGAATAAGCATTTCCATTACTGCCCATGAACAGGCTCATTCAAACCGACCCTGCAATATTTTTATATTTGTCGTGTTCGGAGGTCTTCAAACTTCTATTTTCATCAAAATTAGTTTAATTCTTCACAATAACCCATTTTTTAAGTTTATAAACTTATAATAAGCAATATGAATATCTAAACACGCATTATTTTGTTCCATCAAATCACATACCGATCCAGAAATGCAAATCTTTCCCAGCTCTGTTTAACATTTTAATCCATTCGCTAAGAACAATATAAAACTTGTTCTACGGTGGATATAGTGTTCATTCTTAAAGTAATGTAATGAATTAATTTTAAAGTTTCATTAACACAATAAACCTACTGTGTCTAGGACAATTAATTCCTGATATAAATAAAACTCTAAAGTTGTGTGATGATATAATTTAACGAAGATTGAGTAACGTTTTGTATAAGGATATGTCGAAAACATTCAGTGAATTCACGCCATTGACCTGATTTGGAATGTTTATCAAGTGCGTTTATTATAATCTTTTTCCGAATCGTTGTAATTTTGCAAGTGTCACTGTGTTTCTTAAATGTACTGCAAGGGACACTTATCCTATTTTGTGAGCAAAGCCGTTGAAGTTATTAAATTAAATTGGAATAACAACATAAACGTTACAAAAATTACTAAAAATTATTCCTCAGAATCATAATAATAAAGTTTTTTATATTTCATGTAATGTGCAATTGTATATTTCATATCCGCTTATAAATGGCTAAATTTCAATTCACTTGCATTTGAGAACATTAGAATAATTTGTATGAAGCAATGCTGAGAGGTTAGCAACATTCAGTAGATATATTCAACGGACGTGACTTGGAATGTTTGTCAAGTAAGTTTATAACGACTTTCTTGTCAGGCGTTGCTTCATGGCTTTGTAAGGTAATTTTGCTAGCAAGAAATATAAGTCAAATATTGCATGGCAAACATTCATTTCATTTTTATATGTTAAAATGTTCTCGAGAAAGTTTGGTACAGGTACGGTACCGTTTGAACATGCACTGTATTTGTAATTAATGATAGTATTATTTTATTCAGAAAATAAATATGCAGCTTCTAATCGTTTACTTAAAACATTCTTGCGAATACTCTTTCTACACCAAACTATTCTACTAACAAATTTTCTTGCTTGATTATTTAATCATAACAGTGCATGTTCTAACTTACCAATACGCGGCGTCTTCCTATTGCCACACTGTACAAGGAGTGTTACTGTGCTCAATTTTTTGCTTTGCGGCGCGGATGGTAGTGGGCATTGTGCAACCAAACATATTTGATGTTTGCTTACATGCCAGAATTTCTATTCACTTAATTGAATGTTTCAAACTCAGTCTACGCGAAAACTTTTTTCCCTTCACAGGACATTGCGACTGGTAAACACCAAAATTTTACCAGTCGCAACAAATTTTTGTCAGTCGCAATTTTGTCGAGTGTATTTTGTGACATCGACAAAAAATATTTGCTTGCTTTTCTGAAGTGTTCGCTTTATTACGTTGTAGTTCTTTATGGTAGATCTTATTAATTAGTATTGGGAAATGGTTATTATCTATATTTAATTAATCATCAAGGTACCTCGAGGTGTTGTTAAAAACTGTAATAATATCATCTTGATGTTCAGTAGAAAGAGATAACATGAAGTCTCTTTCATAACAGTAAAAACAGTATAAAACAGAACAAGGGGTGCACAATTAGTACCCATTGGGATGCCTATTTCTTGATTATAAATAGAGGTACCGAATCTAACATAAATATTATCCAGTTAGAAAGTTAGCGACTCTATTAGGTCTTGACAAGTCCATAAAGTATAATTATCATAAGAACCATAAGAACCATCTGTAAAAAATGCCCTATGTTCATAACAAGCGATGAAGGTTTTATTTTCTCTAGCAAACGTTTTTTTCAATGAGACTGGTTAGCTTGTCTTTTATAAAATTATGAGGGAGCGAGGTATATAAAGTTTAGAAATCATAAGTAGACAAAGAGAACGCCTGGAAATAATTTGATTTAAGCTTTTTCAAAACGTCATTTGAATTTTTAATCGACCAAAATAAGTTTTTGCCAGATGTTTCAAAAACCTTATTGCAATACCTAATTACATGTTCTTTAATAGCTGTAAGACAAGAAGTCAAGAGCACGGGTAACTTAGTAGTAGTGCAAGAACTAGAGTTAGCAATAAATCTTGCTTTGAACGGTGTTTTATGCATTTTAGGTAACCAATACATAGTAGGTAATTTGTCTTGTTTCGGCTCAATACTGATTCTAAATTTTGTAATTTGTAGAGTGTTTGCAGTAACAATATCACTCTCAGATAAAGAAGTCAGTATATAAGCATTAGTGATGTTAAGTTCTTCAGTTTGAATATTAATATAGTGTATCCGTCACAATATAATTACATTATTAGAAGCCTTATCAGCAGGTGTTAAAACAAATTTGTTCTGAAAGTCTTGAATTCCGTTTTTTTAAATGACGAAAGTTAAAACGAGGTCGAGGTGGTAATAAAGCAATGTTTCAATCTTTATGAGAGAATACCGAAACCTTAGCAACACCCAGTACAATATATATAACACGAGAAACAAATACTATCTGTATTACTATGTAGATGATATCAGTTACACAATGGTTTGATTTAGAAATGATCATCATTTAGGTGTGAAGATATATAAACATGTTTAATATTCTTAACGAATTTAAACATTAAAAAAAACATCATCAATTAACTTGTTTTATATTCTGAACACGTATTAACATTTAAAATGCACGTTGTTTTAACAATTCTTATTAAGATCTAAATCTTGTTATGTCCTTAAAAACTGCGACTTCGATTTTAAAGTTCAATAACACAGACACTTCAACAATAGCAGACCCGATGGGTGGGTGGGTGGGACATGACTGGCAAATATGAAAACCTCGAGTAGAGATACGGTAACATAATTGCCTTATATATCCTTTACACCTTTGGCAAAACATGTACTATGACCTGACCGCCGGGTTAATATGAAAATCCGACTGCTACATTTGTAGATCACACACCTTCAATAGGACAAACAACGACCCATCCTGGGTCAAACAGCCTCCATAGGTCAAAAACAGACCCATCTTGGGTCACACACCCTCAATAGGGCAAAAACCGATCCATCAATAGAGCACACAACGATCCATCGTGGATCAAACACCCTCAATAGGGCAAAACAGACCCATCAAATAGGGTAAACAAACATCGAACCATCCTGGGTCACACATCCTCAAAAGGGCAAACACACTATTCTCCAGGTGACGTTTCTGTAATAGAGTAAACAGACAATCAGTCTAAAAGTCTCATGATCAATACAACCCAGCTAACTGGGGTTTTACACATTATCACAGTTAAACAAGACCACGAAAACTGAATGTAATTCATTTAAGTACGAATTGTTTAAATTTTTAAACAATATTAGGTCTAAGTCAATCCTAAGGCTTTAGGAATTGAGAAAAAATGATTTGCTTTGTTCTAAGTAAATACCAAGGCAAATAAAACAAGAAATCTTCATTAAATTGTTAACAAAATATTATAAATGGTATGCCTTAACCCCCAGTGGCAATTTGTTTTGCCACTGACCGTTCCAAGGCGGTAACCCCTCCGGTTCTCACTTCCGTTATTTGTTTGTGGCGTCCAGTTTGAAACTGATTTTTGTAATATCATGCTCTCTTTTCCTCTCTACTTTTTGGCTGTATGGGGAGGCTGTGTATGCTGGATGTGGCCATTCCTGATATGCATATTTCATTTTTTTAACAATAACAAACATACTAAGTGTCAAATAAGTATTGAACTTTGTCATAAAATTTAAGTTCAAGATTATGTTAAGATCAAACATACATCTGGAAAACATCACAATGCATAATAAAAAATATTCGATGTAAACTACAAATATACACTGCAAATGCCTATAATCCTAGGGTCACATACACCGATAATCTATATCGAAGAGTATCTTTAACGAAATCATCTTAGCTATGTCACTTTCCCACAAGTCTTAAATAATTTTATTACATTTATTTTCTGATTCACCTCGATCAAACGAATATAAATTATTTATCCCGTATTCTACCTAGTAACCTTTTTGAATAAATTGAATCTCAAAACTATAAAACTGTTTTTAAATTCACTGATGGGAAAGTTTAATTCTGACCATATCAATATTCCAATTCAGGAAAACCTTCAACAACACACACAATTCAAGCCAACGTTTAATATAGTGTAAATGAATCGACAAGTTCTTGTAAACTTATGTTAAGAAACTAATATAGACAAATATATTTCTGGCACTAGCAAATGAAATGTATGCAATTCGGAAATGATAAAATGATTGTATGATACCACACAATGATTTGAAGTCGAAATTTTCATATTTAAACAATTATCTCGAAATCGCTGACAAAAATGTACTATAAAAACGGTTGCAATAGATGAAAAGGGCACTTTGAAAGCCACCGAAATCGACAAATATGACAAGAAATATCTTTTAAAAAGATAAACGGCGTATATTGTATATGAAATGATGCAGTTTATAGCTGATATTATTCGTCTTGATTTACGTATAAATTAAACTATTTCATTGAGATTTCCAGCCACACATAATAAGGAACGGATAAATAGATTTTTGTTTTGTTTATAAATGTGAATCTTATAATTATGAAAAACGAATTTAAAGGTCTTGGCTTTATTAATACCTAAAACATAATAAACAAGGTATGTATCAATTACCGAGATAATAAAAAAACTCAGTAAAGATGTTAAGACTTATTGTTAGACAGCTTCGCCGAAAAATATTGCAGGCTCGGTTTGATAGAGCCTTTTCGTGCGCAGTTATGGAAATGCATATTACTGCCCACGCCGCCTAGCCCCCGGTTGAGCGCAACTCAATATTTACACCAATAAACAGTACAATTTTGATCCAACGCAAACGATAGTATGCATATGACGGCGAACATGGAACCTTTAATGCAGTATTTTAGGATTAATACCATTCCATATTAAGCGGCGTATGGTCGCCAGATAAAAAGAATGGGTTTTTCCTGAACGAGAAAACAATGGGCGGAACTAAAGAAAATAGAATTTTGACAGGGGATCTGAGAATATAAATCCTGCATATCACAGACAACGCCAAAAGCAAATTTAAAAAGCAAAATGTAAAATTTAAAAACTTTAAAATTGTGTTGGTCAATGACGGTAGATTCAAACTGAAATCAAAATGTAATCCTTAATTTAAATTTATTTATAAAAACGTAAAAGCATGTTTCCCCTGTTGTTTTTAAATCTTCTATCGATTTCAAATTGATCATTTTAATATCATTAATGACATCAATTTTTTTCAGTCGCAGAAGATTTGAAAATTTGTAAGTATCGTTGAATTTCTAACAAAACAATAACATTAATAATAGTCTATTATTTTCCATATTGTGTGCAGTGATATCAGTTAGATGTTCGTTTATATACATGGCGAAAGTACAATTCACTTATTATAATTGAAAGTTTCAAACAACAGAACGTAACGTACATGTATGAGGCAATTCTGAGAGCTTAGCAACTCACAGTACCTACATGCCACTGACCTGATTTGGAAAGTTTGTCAAGTGAGTTTATTACAATTTTCGTGTCAGGCTTGGCCACAGGTAATTACACTAGCATCTTTGTGTATCTCAAATGAACTGCAAGAACTACTTCTTGAATTTCATGAATAGTGGCGTTATATTTAATAAATTAAATTTGAATACAATTAAATAAGTTTAAGTGATTTGGTAGGATACATATCGATAGAAATATATAGATGTATTGGCTAACACAATGATCTGACGTCGAAATATTCAACGTTTAATAATGTTAATATATTGAATACAGTAAACAAGTTTTTTTCTTAATCTTTTGTCGATTTATTTTTCAAAAACATTAGATTCAGTAGTGTGGTCTTTAATTATGCATTCAATCATTATAATAACATTAATAATCTCAAATGTTTATTTCAGTTGAAAAAATAATCAAAAAGTGTAAGTATCGTTGACTTTTCAAAACAATTTCATTAATAATAGTCTATTTTATTCGTTATTAAGTGCAGAAATATCAGTTTAATGTTCGTTTATATATGGGGAAATAACAATTCACTTTATTTAAAATTTCAACAGAACGTTACGTATGAGAAATACGAAAAGGGAATTTTGAAAGCCGACAAACACGACAAATATGAAATTATTGAAGGCTCAGTTTTATTTAAGGATTGAATCGATAGTTGATGGTTTCCATTTGGGTATGGAAAACAGTTGGGTTGTTTAAAGTGTGTGAAGCCCGAATAAACTGGTCGAAATATTTAAACAAAGGCAATTTTAGAAGTACTATTGACATGATACCTACATATCGTGCTCAACGATCTTCAAAGGACGTAACTGATAACTGCAGTGATTAAATGTACATGGAGACATTTTACCATATAAGGTAATTCTGAGAGCTTAGAAACTCCCATGAATGTTTGTCAAGTGAGTTTATTACAATCTTCTTGTCAGGCGTGGCCTCATGTAATTTTACAAGCATCTTTTTGCATCTCAAATGAACTGTAAGTATTATTTTTCATATTTCATGACCATTGGCGTTTTTTTATAAATTATATTTAAATGAAATTAACTAAGTTGAAGTTATAAGACCGGATACAAATATGACGATGATATGTCAAAATATTCAACATTTCATAATGTTAATATATTGAATCACAGTAAACAAGCATGTTCTCATGTTTTTGCTAGTTGGAATTAAGCATGCACTGACAGAAGACTTTGTTTTATGCTTAATACATTTAATTCTTATCTTGTATTTATTGGAGTATTAAAATTTATATTTTGTTCTCCTATTTTTGTTAAATCATCTTCTTTCGATGTCAAATTCATGTAGAAAAAATAAATATACTAGTACAAATATCACTGTATATAAACTGATTGTATCATATTCCGGATATAGTAAGGTGATTGCATGGCTACGATATAAACAATTCGTAAATAACACATTGAAAACGGAATTATAAGGATCATTTTAAGTACCTTCAACAAAAACAAGTACGTTATATTTTGTATAGTCCTTATTGGTTGTAATACCATTTGTTTTGCGCATATATAGGGATAAAAACTTGCAAAATTGCATTTAATCACAAGAAGGTCTGGCAAATTACCCGCATGATTGTATCAAAATACTGTTATTCTCTACAAATAAACGCTCTGATGCACGAATACATACTAGTTATATGACTATGACATTAATATAAAGATTATTACATTAAAATATTGCTTTAAATGTATAGATAGTGTAAATTATTAAAATGTTTGAGGGATATGTTTCGTAATATATAGCATTATCATACTATCATTTATAGCAAACACACATATTTGTGTTGTATCATGTAGTGCGATCTTCGTTGAATGATTTTCCAATCACTTATGGCGATGCGCATTTGCTGATTTTATCAATTGTATGCTTTTAGGTAAGATCGAGGAGTTCGTCTACATATATTTTTTTTTATACAAATTGGGTCAAGTTGGAGAAATAATATATCATGGCGTACAAAAACACGAAGAGAAGAACTTTAAAATAATAAAACAGAATGATAAAACAATAGTGACTATAGGTTATTGTTAGTTTCGAGGCTCGTATAAAAATTAACTGTCAGGCTCAACGCAGCTGGGCGGCCGTTTAATTTTTCATACAAACCTCGAAATAAACTATAAACTGTTTTGTAACTGATATATTGGCATACACATAGTTTACACAAATCAGTTGTCAAAACAGTATTTTAATGGCTAGTATAAATGTATTATGAGAATATGTTAGAAAGCGAATTCGTTAATGTCTTTAACTGAAATCAGCATGGGAACATAATCTGACTCTCAAGGAAAGACCTTTGTGATAGTGAATCCTAGGGCGGAAAACAAGACATTGATTCCTTTGCTAAAGTTCCATTTGACCCTTTACTCCATGGGATATGTAGTACGTTGTTTTTGCTGTACACTGTTTGCTATTACATTTATTTGAATATTTCAGAAATCAAGCGACCATTGTATATTCTGATCAAATGACACGGAGGTTCCAGCTGACGATCATCTACATTGGTCGTACATTGTGTAAAGGGTTTATCATCAGCTTAAAATATCACTATTTAAATATTCACGCCTACCTGCGTATGTATTTATAATCGTGAACCTTCAGTTTCTAAACTATTACATTTAAAAACCTCCGACTATGTTTATCAAATCCAAAACAATTTGGGACGACATTCATTATCGCTTTTTGTAATTTGTAGTTCTCAGAGCGGCCTGTGTGTTAACTAATAAAGGCACCGAGGCCCTTATATTTCATAACGTATCATATATCTCTGTACGAAGCACTTTTAATACATGTTTTTACATCAAACCGTTGTTCTTAAATCCGAAAAATATACTAAAATCATCTTTAAAAATCGCCATAACTGATACACATAGATCACTAGAAACATACAGATGATTGAGTTAAAATGTTCAATAAATGATACAGTCTGGGTCGAAGCTACATGCATGTTTGGTCTAATGTTTTGATGTTTAATTGATCAGCTATGGTATTATTATTATTATTGTCAGAATAAAAATGATATGTTTCATCATCGCTAGCATGACAATACCTCTCAAAACCTGTTAAAACATAAACATTTACGCTGATTTTATAACAGTACACAGTGCAAACGGTACTTTGTGTGAGTGATTTAAGCGATTTTTAAAAAGTATATTGCATAAAAAGGTAATAACGTCTTTCAAAACAAGTGCTACGAGAATCACCTGTTGAACATGTATTTGTCGATTGAATTTCTCATAACAATACATAGTATTTTTTTACAAAATCTCCACATTTTTGAACTGTTTACTATGTTTTTGTGACAATCAGTGCGCTATATCCGGTAGATGATACGATCGGTTTATATACAGTGAATATGTAAATGTTCATCAATTATGTATTAAATCATCCTTATGAAACCATATGTTTATTTCAGTGGATAAGAGAAGAGCTAACTTCAGTAAGTATCGTTTTTTTCCAAAATAAAATTTACCTGGCCAAATTAATAAACGTTTAGTATATTCAATTTGATTATTACGTGCAAGGATACATGTTCCATGTCCGTTTATACACTGCAAACTTTCGATTCCCTTCTACATAAAAGATTTTAAAATATGCAAGTTGCGTATTAGGTGATGTGAAAGTGTTTTTTTTTGTTTGAGGCCCCTTTTTCAGGGTAACCCCATTTATTTTACAATGTTGTTACAATTAAACACCAATCAATAAAGTAGATTTTACAAACAAACATACATCCAAAGGATGTTGAAAGTTTAGCGATACTCAGTATATATATGCCACACATAAAACGTAAATAGCATTGCAAAGCCAAAAGGAATGTTTAACTATATGTTCAAAAAGCTTTTTAATTAGTCCAAAGCTTTTGTTAAACTAGTGTTTCATAGTGGTCTATACGTCTTTCCAATATTTCGATTAATTTATTTGGTTACCTCCCCTGATCAGTCACGTGACTGCTCTACAGGAAAAATGATTGCTCGCTGTAATAACGTAATAGGGAATATGTACCTTCAACTTTCTTTTTTATCATAAAATTCTTTTTTAAAGATATATTTTCTCTTTGAATTAATAATAATACATCAGCGTCATGATATTTTTGTACATAATTTATAAAACAATCAGGTTTCTGACTAAAAGTGTCAATTCATTATTCCTCGCATTAAACACTAAACGACTTGAACTAACAGACAGTCGCAGTGTTCTCTTCACGGCTTAATTGAGTCTCGTTTCCGGATTAGCGTGTCTATTCAACTACTGACATCATGTTGTGATTATGTCGGCGGCGATTGATTTTGAAGGCGGCATGCCATAAACATGTCAAACTGTCTCGCACACGGGGTCATCTGTCAATTACTTAAAGGGGCAGATATCATTGACCAATAGAGATCGTGTAATTTCTATTTGCAAGGTATCTACACCTCCCAATTCTTAAGTATTTCGGAGTCCTTTAACTACTGGATGTGCCAGCAAATATATACTGAACAAAAATAAAAAGTATCCACTTTTATGCTTATATTCTCATTAACATATTTTCATTTACTCAGGAACGCTTTGAATGATGTTTTGTTAGTTAATCTCAGTTGTTTTCAAGTTAAATTGTTCATGAATAAAAACTTCCACACCAAGACCTGAGAAACTGCCAATCGAATAACAATTAATCATGGGTTACAAAACACTACATATTCAATTTAAAGGGAGGTAATTGGAAATGGTTGGAATTTCTAGCGTCGTTTATCGAGGTTCAGTTGTGTTATTGGTGAATATTTTGTGATTTTATTTATCCACAAGAGGCAGAGAGAGTGATGCAATTTAAATAAATGTGAATTTTTCAAAGAATCGCTAAAATTTTACTGAAACCCTTATTATAACAAAGGGAAAGATAACTAAGTTGTGGCTGCAAATTTTCAAGAATACTTAAACCCATTGCAATGATAACAGAAAAGCAAATTTGTACAAATATAGAATTTTGAGTTTTCATTTTCAAATTTTACAAAGTTTAAAATAGGAAAGTGGATACTTTTTATTTTTGTTGAGTATATTTGATTTAGCACTTAAATGGATTCTTAATCAACGACACGTTATAGAAACAAAAGCCGTCAATAAGAAACAAATCATATGTTTAATTAAGAGTTTGGGCTTTTATGCCAAAATTACAATCTGTGAAACCTAAGAAATCTAAATTGGATATGCAACCATATTGTGATATAAATATTCCCATCGTTTTGGAAGCCGGAACTAAATCCTTGGAATTTGTTCTACGAATGATACTTCTACAACAAACAATCAGATTACCGATCCTGTTTTATTTCAAGACAGAATCAATCATATTTGCTTGTGAAGTATACGTAACATTTTAAATATTCAAATTATTTATTCGTTGACCATAAACGCCTTAAATTTTTTAGGACAATTCTATTGTTCAAATGTGTAAGTATCAACAAATTCAGATTGTATTTTTTTGTCTACAGACCATGTAACCAGATGTTGACATATCACGATTTCCGGATAATAGCGCATTACTAGCCTTAGCAATTTGCAACATTTACACCAGTGAAATAAATTTTCAGCAGAAAAGATATTAAGAAGAAATTGCTGTACATAATTGGTAAAATTAATGCTTATGTTTGTCCAAATTGCGTTTCATACTGCCTACTATCAACAAGAATGGTACATGTTCTTAAATCATTAAAAATCTAAATATCTAACAAATAGTAAACAAAAAAAAGTCTGGCTAGAATAACAGACCAGCGACTTATTTTTTCACCGCCGGCGACGAACGAAGACCTGCAATATAGCGGATAAGGTTAGCTATTATGTGCTTAAGCCATTAGCCCGATCGTGCAGCTATCCTGCAGAGCCTCGTTTTGGATTGATTTTCGGTCGCGGGAAGTAACTCGTACAGGACTGCGAAACTGTTTATTGGAAAGGCGTATAGTCTTTGTTTTAAACAATTTAGAGTTCCAAGTTGATTAACTGTCAAATCCCTCTGCGTAAATCGGGTTCTTAGCTCTTTAATCGTTTCTCAAAAGTTTTATTCCGTTAAACATGTTATCGATATCGCTCCCACACATGAAATAAGAGGAAAGTTGGCATGTTAATAATATACATGATATATTTTGACAAACGCATGTTCTGTCTTATGTAAGCAAAATCTCCCAGGCACCAAATTTACTCGGCAGATTAACTATAAAAGGCTTGCGTCGTAGATGCATTTAGACGAAAGCGTTCTAGACGCGTTCAGTTCGTTTCTTTTGCGATAAATTAGCAGAAGATGCATATAGTTTACAAGAAATGTATTATTTATCAAACGATAACTTCCCCCGATATTTTTATTTGATAGGAATGGGCTTGGTTGTAATGTACAAAATATTTTTGTTCTTTGAAATCACAACATTTTACACCTACCTCGCAAAACTGTGGGCGATTCTCCATTAAACATTTACACACTGAAACTTTTCTTGCTTTTACCAGTTACGTCTTTTAAAGGTCGTTGAGCACGATACTTAAGTATATGTCATTACTACAAGTTCAAAAATTGCTTTTGTTTAAATATTTCGGCCAGTTTATAGATTCGTGGTTTCACTATTCCAACCAATATAGTATTGGATATTGTTCAATCAACTTAATGATATAATTCCTGCTTTTTAAATTTTGCCTTTGGCCTTGTCTGTGATATCCAGGATTTATATTCTCAGATCCCCTGTCAAAATTCTCTTTTGTTTAGTTACGCTCATTGTTTTCCCGTTTAGGGCAAAAACATTCTTCTTACTGTGGACCATACCGCGCTGAACATGGAATGGTATTAATCTGAATATACCGCATTGAAGGTTCCATGTTCACCGCCATATGCATACCCCATCGTTTGGGATGGATCAAAATTATACTGTTTATTGGTGTGAATATTCAGTTGCGCTCTACCCGGGGCTAGGCGGCTAAAGCCGTCGGGCCATTATAAATATGACAGGGCCATTATCGGCAAGTGGCACTGCTTGTCCAATTATTTACCTATACCTAATGTTTATTTGATTAATAAGAACCTGTAGTAAGCGTTTTTTTTTCTCTTTTTCTTTTTAACATTCTCTATTTCAAATTAAAGACACATTTAATATATAACTCTGGTCTTTAATTATGCTTATTACATGTGTTACTAAATATAGTAACAAAATTGTATGGTGTCAAAACTTATTATCATGTCACCAGCCTCATTATCAAACCAAGGTCCAGAGCTTAAAAG
Organism: Corbicula japonica; assembly: GCA_038501625.1. Lineage (NCBI taxonomy): Eukaryota > Metazoa > Mollusca > Bivalvia > Venerida > Cyrenidae > Corbicula > Corbicula japonica. The sequence continues at coordinate 651,154 of JAZAYU010000179.1, read as the reverse complement.
TGATAATGTGATAATGGTCCTACCAATTTTTTGTCCGATTCCAACTATGTTTGTTCTATAGGCAATCGTTTTAGTAAGAAATTAAAAAAAAGTCAAAATAATGATCATTTGCACATGCGCTTATGAGCTTATTATTGCATAAATAAACACTTTTTTGTTGGCGTATGAATACATCCGTCAGTGAGACAATACTTTGTAAAAAAAAAAAAGTCGGCCATTTTGTTTAAACTGATTTTGCTTTTATGTGCAAAGAAAACTGAAATATCAAAAACATAGAGGTTGTCTTTTTAGAATTTGAAACAAAAAAAAAATGCAAAAACCTTTGGGATCAGCCGACAAACCTGCTGTCATCCTTGAACGGCTGGTTTTATGGTAGTAGGCTTCCAATGTGCAAAATCCAGTTCTTGAAAAAAAGCTAATTGCTGAATTTTCTTGTCCAAATATACACACAACTTCAAAAGAATATTCTGTGTTGTTGTTTTTGTTGTTTCCTTCTTCTCTTCAGTCAGTTGAAATTTAACACCAGCAACAAAGCCATTTAAGTTTTTATTTAGAAACCGAAATGGCCTAGACGCAGGTATTCAGATCATCAGGATTTCTGATCATCAAGCATGTAAATCCATCAGCACAGACTAAACAATAATTAAAACACACTTGAGTATAAAGAACCTAAAAAATGTCCGAAATTGAATGCATTGACATGCCGGAATGAATATTGATCTCGAAAATGACGTCGGTGTTATAAAGGTAAACGGCTCCAGTTTCAAGCGGATTATAATAATTATAGACTTTCTCATAGTACAAATGGTTTTGTTCTCGGTTAGGGGACTTGCAAAAAGAGAAGCATTAGTATGATATTATACAATTGTCTTAGAGTGCCTCCATATTTAGGTGAGACTAAGAAATTAGCGAGGGTGAGGGGCTTTCTGAGAAAGTAGTTCCGTCACTGTCAAATTTTAATACATTTGCATGATAATATACTATATACGATAGACCAACTGGACATCAGAGAGACGATGTACACATGTAATAAACATGTAAATGAACAGGTTAGCAGTGCCTTTGAATAATAATGGCCCTGCCATGAGATAATTTATCAACATGACAGGGCCATTATCATTCAAAGGCACTGCTAACCTGTTGATTAACTTGTAAGTTTTATCATGTATTATAACATTAATAACATCAAATGTTCATTTCAGTGATGGCAGAACTGAAATTGTGTAAGTATCATTGTATTTCCAGAAACAACTTCATTAATATTAGTCTAGTTTTTGCTTATTGTGTGAAGTGATATCGATTGAAGGTTTCAAATATTAGAACGTTTCGTATGAGGCAATTCTGAGAGCTTAGCAACTCACAGTACCTACATGTCACTGACCTGATTTGGAAAGTTTGTCAAGTGAGTTTATTACAATTTTCTTGTCAGGCGTGGGCACAGTTAATTTTGCTAGCATCTTTGTGTATCTCAAATGAACTGAAATAACTACTTCTTCTATTTCATGAACAGTGGCATTATATTAATTAAATTAAATTTGAATGAAATTAAATAAGTTGAAGTTATTAGACAGGATACATATCGATACAAATATGACGATGATAAGGCTTACACAATCATCTGACATCAAAATATTCACCATATAATAATGGTAATATATTGAAATCACAGTAAACAAGCTACCGCACGCTTTTTCTCAAATGAGAAAATATCTTGTTTCAGTGCAGACTACATTTAATTCTTACCTTATAGAGCCTATGATTTTGTTTCTCCTGTTGTTAAATCAACTTCTTTCGGTGAAAATCCGTGTCGAAAAGTATACATATAGAAATGTGTTGATGTTAATTTATTATGTATTAAATCACCCAACGTTTATTTCAGTGAATGAGAGTATCAGAGAAACCAGTAAGTATCGATTATTTTCAAAATCAATTTCCTCTGCCCTAATTAAAAAAGAAGTATTTTGCTTATTATTTGCAAGAAAACATGTTCCAATTCCACTTATACTTTGCAAACGTACAATTCACTTCTACATAAAAGATTTTAAAATAAGCAAGTTTCGTATTAGGTAATGCTGAACGCTAAACAACACTCGGTATATCTATGCCACTGACCGAATTTTGTTTTGTTTGTCAAGTGCGGTTATTATGATCTTCTTGCCAGGCGTTGTTTAAAGTTATTTGAAAAAGCAAAAACTGAATAGATACAATATATGACTTACCTTCACATTTTTTCGTTTGCAAAAACATTCTAGACAAATGGTAGGTTTGTTCACTTACATCTTAAAGATGCACGCTTTTTTCAGCAAATAAGAAGAAAGCGTTAAATTGTTTCTTAAAATTATCACAATTCACTTCATTGAATGCAAAATATTAAAACGATTTGTTTGGTATAAGACAATACTGATATCTAAACGGCTCTCAGGACAATCTTCATATTAATCAATGCTTTAGGTAAATTTCCAAGCAACTCAGTGTATCATAAAATAATTGAAATGAACTTTTATTCATGTTCGATATTCTTTTTCACATGACTAAATTTCAGTTCACTTAATTGAAAGTTTTAAATATATAATTCAGATTCGTAACGGCAAACACTGAAAGCTTAGCTGTTTTCTGGTCGTTTGACCTCAACTTGCATGAAATGCTATTTTATCAAAATTTATGATAACTCTCATCAAACTGTTAATAAGGTAAATTCTTACAAGATTAAAAAATAAATAAAGACTGTTGTTGGCAACGAATAACAAATGAAGAGTTAAGACAATGTCTTATATTAAATAAAAATTAAATGGACAACAAAGGGACAAATTAGAACTTTGAGAGGGTTTTCACTTACATCTTGAACATGCACGGTATTAGTAATACGTGATCATATTACTATTTCATCAAATAAATAGTCAGGGTCAAATTGTTTCCTGAAATAGATGAAAAGGGAACTTTGAAAGCCACCGAACACGACAAATATGAAAATATTGCAGGCTAGGTCTGATTGAGCCTGTTCATGGGCAGTAATGGGAATGCTTATTACTGCCTACGCCCCTAGCCCCGGGTTGAGCGCAACTCAGTAATTACACCATTAAATAGTACAATTTCGATCCATCCCAAACGATGGTATGCATATGGCGGTGAACATGGAACCTTCAGTGAGGTATTTTCAGATTAATACCATTCCATTTTCAGCGGCGTATGGTCCCCAGATAAAAGAATGGTTTTGCCCTAAACGAGAAAACAATGGACGGAACTAAACAGAATAGAATTTTGACAGGGGATCTTAGAGTACAAATCCTGCATATCACAGACTACGCCAAAGGCAAAATTTAAAAAGCAGGAAGATTTTTGAAATTTCTGATTCTACTCCAATATATCCAACTAACAAATTTCCTTCCTTGATACTTACACCTGTTAGTTATATGCCATATGCACCCCATCGTTTGTGATGGATCAAAATTATAATGTTAATTTGCATGAATATTGATTGGTGTTTATCCCGGGGCTATGCTTTGGGTTGTCAGGGGGCACCATCAGTCTGGTTGCTGGGTACTCCGCCAGTTTATCCTGCTTTATGCGAATGAATGCTTGTTCTGTTAAGCCTTGGTATCTTAGTTAAGCTTTGTTATCTTGTCTGCTATGTTTGTAACACACGCAGTTACTACCCATATATGTCCATGGCTGGAAAATCTTGCTTAATGTATTTATGTTTAATGTGTTTTAGAAGCGTACACTTAACGCTTGAATTGTTTGTTTTATTTCATGCTTTTCGGTGTTTTCCTGTAATATAACAGTTGATTATACTGTATTCTGATAAACTACAAGACTTGTGAAAATTATCAAATATAATTTTCAAATTGCCGGACTCCTTTTTCCCCGTTACTGCGCCCCACTTCAGTTACTTTACTTTATTTACAAACAATATACATGTGGAGGCGGTATGTCCACATTGTAATCAAACAAACAAACAACAACAAAAGTGTGTCTGCTACACTTTGTATTTAAAAAAAAAGAATGTCTTGGCATATTTAGGATAGAAATTGATTAATATGACTAGCAAAATGATTCATTTAAATTGAAAAATGTCCATGATAATTTAAAGTTCTATGAAATATAAATAATGAATAAAACAAATTTCTGAAAATTTCTTTTACACTGAAGAATATGGGGACTTTGAAGTAACAAATCACAACTTAGGTCTGTTGATCATGATGAATATTTGAAAGAAAACCAGAATAAAAACACAAAACGGAAGACAGATAGTAATACATGTATGAGACTTTTTTGTCATTTGAGGCAAGTGGAAAAGAATATCTTCTGCTTGACAAACAAAGAGCGACAAACAATACTAAACAGGAGTTAACCCATGTGACCCACGGTTCCGAATAAAATCATCAGCTTGAAACTCTTTTTTTTTACAAAAAATAAAGACCATTGAGCACGTTACATAATAATGTTGACAGTTTTTTTTAAAGTACTTTTATTGGTATGTTGGTCTGACTCAATGTGAAAGTGGATGGTTTCAATACCGGTATCTCAGTCAAAATGTAGAATTTGATATTTTTTTTAAATACCCCAAGGGTTTACTTTCTGCTATTGAAGTTGCATTTCTCGTATTCTGTGATATGTAGGAAGTATATTCTCAGGTCCTCCGTCAATTTTTTATCAATTTAACCTTTCTTAGCCGTGGACCATGAGATGGTATTGGCCTGCCTGAAAAAACCGCATCGAAGGTTCCATGTTCGACGCGATACGCGCATCTTCTTTTGGGATGATTTACCAGAGTTAAGTTAGATATTAAAATCAAACTGTATTTGTTTGATTGTTTAGCTGCTCCAATTATACTTTATGGATCGGAAGTCTGGGGTATTTACGATTTCAAAGAGGTAGATAAATTGCATATTAATTTTTGCAAAAATATCCTTGGAGTAAATAGCAAACACCTAATGCAGAAGTGTTAGGTGAGCTGGGTAGATTTCCCTTATTTATACTTTGTAAAGAAAGGGCCATTAAATTTTGGATTAAAATCAAAAGAAATATTAATACAAAACTGCATGATATTTATCATAATGAAATAAGTTCTGGTAAAAGGAACTCATGGGCCTCTCGTACGAATGCTTATATAATAGATAACCTCGGTTTTGCATATCTTAATGCCGATTTTGATGTGAATAGAAATTCTATTCCTATGTAAAAACACGTATGCATGATCAATATATTCATTACATGGTCTACAAGCCTACATGAATTGTCTAAATTTGACTATAATTGAAAATTTAAAACTACTTTCTTTTTTGAAGATTATCTTCTTAATATAAAATCAGAAAAACTACGCAAACTACTAACCCAATTCAGATTATGCTCACACTCTTAAGACATAGCAACTGAAAGATACAGTAATATTGTATAACTGTATATTGTAAGGGATGATTTTTAACTACGTTCTGATACACTGAAAGGGATGCTTTTTAACTACGTTCTGATACACTGAGCAACATTGAAAATCACAATTATGCTGCTTGTGTTTTTTGTCCTTTTCTGTGATTATGATTATGTCATTTTGTATGTCTATGTTAATTATGTTAACCTCTACCTCTATGTTATATATATATATATGGTTGAGAAAATAAATAAAACATCAACAAAATCTTTCAAAAACACTTGATATCCGAAAGGATACACGAACAAATAAGCTAATTATAAAATATGAGAAAAGTGTTTTGTTCTTACAGTGGTAATTTGTTAAATCTGTCCGAACGTTTTCGTCAACATTAAATTGTCTTCATCAGGGGTATGATAAACCATATATCTCTCTCTCTCCAACGGCAAACATTTGCAGAGTGCTTGAAATAAAAGTTGAAAGTTATGTGACAAACGTTGGGGTAAATGCCGAAAACTTGAAACAGACGCAATCACGAGTGCTTGTAATTTTTATAACCGCAATATTTTCAGTAGCCTATTCGTAATTTGTGCGTTTAATTATTCCCATGATACCTAATGTTTGTTTCAGCCGAGGAGGAAAGGCAAAGGCTTGTTAAAAGTTGTAAGTATCGATTATTTATTTTTTTCGTTGATTGATTACTGTGTCTAATTAAAAATTGATATTCATAGAAACATGATAAACCTATGCTCTCATTTCCTCTTTCCTTCTTTGGCTACTTGGTGATTTTGTTTTTTCTGATTGTGACGATGCCTGATCTGAATATTTCAATTTTTTAAAGATTTTGTTATAAAAACTGTTTACTAAAATCTATATGTTATGTTTGATTCTATAAAGTATTTTTAAGAGAAACCATTATCTGTTTTGTAATACAAAAATATCTGTTTTGTAATACAAAACAATTTGCTTGACAGATTGTAAAGTCTTTTTAGCAGATTTAATGCCGATTAAAGGCAGTCGCTAAAGTTTCATCAAAATTTTCCCAATAATAGATTTCATTCAAACTTTGTCTATGTCTATGTCAAGAACATGATGTTATGCAATGAAAAACCAAATAAAAATGGGACCTTACCAGGGTTACTTGTTTTTTATTAGATACCGAAGATGTCACATTTTGAACAATTTTTTACGATTTTCATAGACTTATCGGCATAAAATCATAGAATGTATCACAAGAAAATCATAGATAATTATATTTTTCAGTTAAAAACATTCTTAATTACAAATAAATTGCTAATTATTGCAATAAAAATAATGAAACACATATAAACAATTAAGTATTACCTATTTTACTACAAAGAATTTATCGTCAAATCTTTTCATTCTAAGGTATGTTTTTCAGATTACTTAAATTTAACATGATAGAATTTCACCATATACTACCAATATATTCACCAATGTAAAACATACATAAAATAAAAATAAAAAATGAAGGTTACCATGTCAATTTGTTCGAAATGGCAATTTCAAATGGGGAGGGGGGGGGGGGGGTAATTTTGACATAAACAAAAAGACTTAAAGATATATAATGTACATCGTTTATTATTACTGTGGTATCATTCGATTCAGCGATGGCTTAATTTTCGCGTATTTCGCGCTCGGACCAGTGCGCGAATTTAAAACCTAAGCCAAAATTTAACCAATAATCCACATACGTATCCGAAACGAGCTATGTCCGAATAAGTCATGTCTTGGACCGTGAACTGTGTTTTATACATTGATAAAACCCAGATTGGACCGTGAACTGTGTTTTATACATTGCATTTAGACGGCGGTGCAGTAGTTTAAAACTCGTTGAAAAAAAAACTGTAGCGACTGCCTTTAAGAATTTTGATGTTCCACACGAAAGTGTTAAATTTTAATTATTTTGTTCTGTTCAAGTCAAAACAGAGACCTTGCATATCATGATAAATAAGATGACCGCAATATATTAATTTAAAAATTATAATATTTATTATTTATTGTTTTTGTTTTCAATCACAATTTCCTAATGAGGGTTGTAATTCTATTGATATTTCACATACTGCATGACTTGTGCCATAGGATTTCATAAATTAAATAGGGATATACGACTCGTAAAATCTAATGAAAAAACTGTCAATATTAAAATCCCGTAAAGTAAATTATGCAAATCGTTTAAAGTAAATAGAAACGATAAATAGGTATAAGTATGTATATGGCATCGGCTACATGATATACTGACATCGGATTTTTCACGATACAAGAATCATAAGATATATCTTAAAATCATAAACAACAATCATTCTGTAAACAATTGCTCGGTGAAACCTGACAGCAGACTTTCATGTCAAGTTCATTTCGAAAAAAATAGCAAAATGTCAGTTGATATTTAAAGTTTTAAATCATCCTGATGACACCGAATATTTATTTCAGTTGATGAAGTTTTGCGACATTTAAGTAAGTATTGTTTATTTTTCAAAACAAATCGCTAGATTAAATCCAAGACGATTGCTACACATCAAAACTTATGACCTTTTTGGACTGAAATGAAACACTTTGGGACTGAAATGACAGCTTGTACGTGTGTGTTAATGTGAGAACCTGGTTGGCAAGTGTGAGTTTGGTGAAACCTAGATCCTGGTTTAAACCCCCAATGGTAATTCGATTTGCCAATGACCGTTCCAAAGCTGTAACACCTCGGTTTGTGGTGTCTTTTTTGAAGCGTATAATTTTATTAACCATGCTCTCTCTCTCTCTCTCTCTCTCTCTCTCTCTCTCTCTCTCTCTCTCTCTCTCTCTCTCTCTCTCTCTCTTCTTCTTCTTCTTATTCTTCTTCTTCTTCTTCTTTTTCTTCAACAACATCTTATTCTTTTTCTTGACTGTGGGGAGTCTGTTTTTTCTGAGTGTGAAAATTCATGATTTGCATTTTTCACCTTTTTCAAGATGGTACATAACAAAGGTATAAAAATGAATAGCAACATATCGGTGGCTTTTTAAGTGTTATTGAGCTTTGAAGGGGACATATTTTTACTGAAATGAAAACTTAAAATAATCTACACAATACACACTAAGCATATTTGAACATTATTTTGTTATATATAAGTTTTGTGCATGAAAGAATGTTTTCTTCTGGAAACAAACTGGATTTACACTTTATCTTTTCTGGTTTATAATATGTTTTGTATTTTTAATTAAACAAGCCTGGTGACATGTGTTGGTGTTGTCGTGACATGTTTTATAAAATAGATCTTAAAAATGGTAAATTATAAGCGAATTCTATTAAAAAAACGTATGTTTTTTACAATTACATAAAATCTTCTAAAAGGGAAGTCAGTTATATAATTTATGAATAACATACACTCTTTATTATCGAATTTTCGAACACTTGTTCTTTGTCATGAAAAATACAGAAATTATGTTGAAAGCGTATTGTTGTTTGATGTTTCCCAGGGCGACGTCGCGTCATTTCCCGGACGTCTCACTTCCTTCGAGACGCGACGTCGTTTCCCGGAAAAAATCAACAACAATACTTACATACTATAATGAAAAATGAGCTCAATACATTATACATAAACCTTGCATAAACACACTCACACACATATTTACAACATTTGAAAATAATAATTATAATAATAATAATAATAATAATAGAAGAAGTCCATCTTAAATCTTATGATATGATGCACCATTAATTGTTCGATCTGATGAATTTATAAATTAAAGTCAGTGTTGAAAGTTTATGTTAAAGGCTGATGAAATCCTAGGGATTAACTGGAATGGCTGTCTCAGGACCTGACTCTGGGTTTGCTATACTCTTGTATTCAATTCTCGTTGTCTGTGTAGGGTGGTGAATTTCATTCTATTACCAAGATCAGTACTACACGAATCTTCACCTTTGATATGGAGCACAATCGGAAATAAAATTTAAAAAAAATTAATTAGTCTGGATTAATTGTACTGTTAATAATATAATAATAATAATAATAATAATAATAATAATAATAATAATTATAACAATAATAACAATCATCACCATTATCATTATTATTACCATTATCATGTTTTGTAATACAAATAATAATAATTATAGCAATAACAACAATAATAATAAAAAACAATCAAAATTACTACCATCATCATCCCATCATCACTATTATCACAATAATGAAATAATAATAATAATAATAATAATAATAATAACAATAATAATAATAATAATAATAATAATAATAATAATAATAATAATAATAATAAAAATAATCATAATAATAATCATAATAATCATAATAATATTAAAAAAGAAAAATTCATTAGTGATCAAACAATCATCATCACCACCACCATCATCATCTTCATAACCACCCACATCATAATCACTGTCATCATCACTATCGTCATAAATGTCACAAGCATCCTCATCATTAGCGTTGTAATAATAATTAAAAATTAGAACAATAACCAGTTATTATAAGACTTCAACATCATCATCATCATCATCATCATCATCATCATCATCATCATCATCATCATCATCATCATCATCATCACCATAATCACCATCATCACCATAATCACCACCATCATCATTATCATCCTATATCCATTCATAATAATATTGAGTACTAATAACTTTAAAGTTAAAGGGGATTAATTTAACGTTACATCCCTGGCGCACTTTTGTTCCTAACTTCTTGATCCACTGTTCCTCAACCAGTTGTCTGTAAATGCGACTGTCTCGGAATATCTTTTCCACCACACTACCTTCACATCCTGCATCACATGACCTTGGAAGTACCTCATGATCGGTTTATCTGCCTGCTGTCGTACGTCATGGAGATGTTGCTCAAATCTTTCTTTGAGGGAACGCTCTGTCTCGCCGACGTAGACCGTTGCATCACATTGGGAACACACAAGGGCATATACTAGATTCCGATCTGTACAATTTATATGCATGACAGGCTTGTAACTTTTATCTTTAGCTGTGGTCCATATCACACCAGCATGGAGAGATACACACGTCACGCAAGTACATGTGTTTTTCGTTTGTTTGAGGACTTTGTTTGTCTTCCCATGAACAAGCACATCACAGAGGTTCTTGTCTCGTCTGTACGCAAGTAAAGGTTTGGACTTGAAGACGTCTGTCATTCTCTGTGACCTGTAAAGCACATTCATGTGTTTCCTCAACACGGCATGTACATCAGAAAGGTGTCTGGAAAAGGTAAGGACTAAAGGTACTCTATCTGTACTTTTCTTCGTCGTCTGCTTCTGTAGAAGGTCTTTCGTTTCAGTGCATCTACCTACAGCAGTTGTCTCTACACAACATTTCCACTGTAACCTCTCTTCCGTAATTGATGCTTCTGATCAGTTTTTTGTCTGTGCTTTCGGTAATCTTCATTCTTTTCGCAAATCCTCCTGAGTTTCAGGCCTAACCCATATGCTATTGCGGACTTGGTGCTAGGTGGATGGAAGGAGCTCTTATGTATTAGGTAAAGTTGCTTGTCACTTGGTTTCTGATATGGGCTTGTGAAAATCCTACCATTTTCGAGCTTCACCCATGTATCCAGACACTATATTTTTGCTGTGCTGTATCGGAGTTCAATCTTAATGTCTTCGTGAATGTTGTAAGCATGTTCAGTAAAGGCCTTTAATGAATCCAGGCTATGTGTCCATACGCCGAAACCATAATCAATGAAGCGTTTGTAGAGCATGGGCTTTTGGTCAAACTCAAGCAACCTCTCATCCGATACCCGTATATAGCTACAAGCAAATGTTTTGCCCAGTCTAGATGCTATTGCAACACCCTTAGTATTCAAGTAGTATTTTAAACGCCTCAAGACCTAGATTCATGTTGCATTAGTACCCGAAGCCGCCATGTTTTTTTTTATTTTACCAAATAGGCAACATATGTTTGTATTTACAATAAATACAGATTTTTTTATGTTTTATTGAGGTAGTTTTAACAACTTTTTGTTTCACCGCGTATCAGGTGACAAATTCAAGTTCAAATTTAAAAGTTCAACAAAAATTTATCAAGCTTATTTTTTTTTATTTAAGAAAGCCTATCAACGCTGAAAAGTTTATCAAAATCTATTGATAGGAAAACAGGTTGACTAAACTGTCATGGTCGACATCCTTTGATTACGTAATGGCGGACATACGACCAGACTAAATTTTTATTTAGATACACGTTGCATAAGTTACCAACGTCGCCATGTAAAAGCGAAATATGTACTCGATAATTTCAGAGATAATCTTATATATTATATTGTCCTCCTACCTCTAGGGGGACGCGTGGGTACTCTCTGGGACCTGTAAATATATGGTCAACAGCGCATGGAAATATAAATAAAGGAGACAACGATTTGGTAGCTCTCGCTCATTCAAATCTATTCATTAAGTGCGCATGCTCAAGGAGTTAAACGGGTAAATTGAATCAAAGGCCCGCGACCATATGTACAGACAGGTTAATGGACTAGTGCGCATGCTGTAAGATGAAGATAAGATGATCGGACGATACAAATATAGACGAACACAACAGAAACAAATAATAACAAAAAGACAAATGTATAGGGGTAAATAACCCTGCGACATTCTCCCCCCTTTTGTTGAATGTCGTCCTGACATTCGTAAATGCCAGCACAATCTAATTCTACGTCTAACTTAGAATGTCTAAGTACTACCCAAAAAAATCTACACAGTGCGGGGCACTTGTCACCCAATATCACTCCAACAAGATATTGGAATCTTAGCTCATACAACAATTCGTCAACGTATTGTTGCTAATAAGCATTTTGTACAATCATCTGGCCTGATAAATGATATCTAATAATTTTCATAAGCCTTTAAGGTAGTGTATGAAAATAACAAATTATAAATTGTTTTTGCCCATAAAGTGAATTACACCCTACAGCCAAAAGTATCCTAAAGTCATTTAGAACACATGGAATTTAAGCTGTAACGACAACTATTAGACAGCTTTAATAGATGTTCTGATGAACTTTTATTTAATTGCAAATACATGAAACAAAACATGCAATGAGTAAAAAGCAAACAAAATAAGATAAATACTAGGTTTCACACCTCTGGATTCCTAAGGAATGTCATATCCGGTTTATGTCAACACAACTTTAATTTTTATGGAAAAGTTTGTGTTTTGAACTCACACTTGGTAATTTGTTAACTTGAACACACATTATGTTACCCAGTCTTTGGAATTTAATCAAGCTGGTTTTGACCGATGACGTTGAGTTCTCTTGGGAACGACCACAGCTGCAGCCGGGTTCAAGCCACGTCGTTGGGGAATTACATACCGCGGCACGGGCGATTCAACGTCAGGTCTGGACTCCAGTTCCTTATCCGGGCGCGGTATGTTTCCTCCAGGGCTGCTTACAAGAGAATCAGACTGTGGCGAAGGGATACGCACAGGAGGCGATGGGATTGTTACAATTTCAGCAGACGGCTGATCAACTGCTCATGGGTCGGCTTCTGTTTCCCTGACAGGTAAACTAGTGATCGGCAGAAGCAGATTTCTATGTAGGGTCTTTATATTCCCTCGTCCGTGCTGCCTCTGGACCTGAAAAACAGGAATAGATTCATTGGGCTGAGATACCACAATATAAACATCTTTGCCCCATTTGTCAGCTTATTTACACTTGCCTTTAAGACCTTCATTACGTACCAGCACCTGATCGCCTGGCAACAACTTTGCCTCCGTAACCCGCAAATCATAGCGACGCTTGTGACGGCGAGCTTGACGTCTGGCTTCCCGTGTTGCCCTTTTGTACGGAAAATTCATTCGCATTTTAAGATCTGCAACATAATTTGCGTGAGACCTAGGGGTGTTTTATCTGGTTCGATGCCGAGAAATGCATCTATAGCTAGACGTGGCTGCTACCAAACATCAGAAAATGGGGGGTGTAACCAGTGGTTTCATGCCTCGTGGAATTGTATGCATGAACCATGGTTGGGACAAAAGAACGCCAATTCTGCTTCTGTTAATCCTCCAGTGTACCCAGCATGTTCAAGAGAGTCTGATTGAACCTCTCAGGCATTCCATTGCCTGGGGATGATATGGCGTGGTACGACTTTTTTCCACATTTGCAATTTTGCATAGTTCTTTAAGAACAGCGCCATCAAAGTTTCGACCCTGATCACTGTGAAGTCATGCAGGAAATCCATAATGGCAAATGAACTGTTCGAAGAGTACCTTAGCAACAGTATGAGCCATCTGATTTCGAGTAGGAACTGCTTGCGCAAAATGCGTAAAATGGTCGGTTATTACCAAAATTCATAATCGCCAGCCGACATTTCCAACGTCAAAAAGTCAACACAAATCAGTTCCAAAGGATAAGTGGATTCCAACGGAATGAGATTAGCGGCATACCTGGCAGGGATCTTTCTTTGAAAACACCGCGGACATTCTCGAACACGACGTTCAACAAACTGATCAATACCTGGTCAGTAAACTCTTGACTTCAGGAGACTGACTGTTCGCTCACGTCCCTGATGACCAGCATCACTATGCAAGCCCTCAAATGCAATATCATAGTAAACTGCCGGCGAGACCAACTGCATCACAGGCTGACCTGAAACAAAGCCCTTGCGGTACAAAATACCGTTTTTCAAGAAGAGACTTTTCCACTCTTTGAAATACTGACGGACACTATGCCGTTCCAATGCACAAAGGCGTTTAGTAGATTTGTAACCCTACCGAACTAATTCCACGACACGTGCAATAGTGTCATCTTAAGACTGCTCCAACTTCCAGTCAATGTTACCAAGACTCACTGCAGCGTCAGAATCAGACATGGTTGTATTCAAGGGTTCTTGTGAAATTGATAGGCACTCAATCGCGGGGGCTTCAGCGGGAGAAACCAAAGTACTGAGACAAAGCGCCTTCACTACATCAGCAAAAACTACCTTCCTACTGTCAGAGAATGGCAACAGCGATAGGGCATCTGCATCAGTATTGGTTTTGCCACTACGATACTGGATACTAAAATAGTAATTCGCTTAGTTTGCCAACCACCTGTGAGAAGTGGCGTCAAGTTTTGCGGTGGACAGGACGTACAGTAAAACTTCGAAAACTCGAACATCGAAAACTCGAGCACTCGGCAAAACTCGAAGTAGTTTTGCTGGTCCCGGCAATTTTCTTATATATTCTATATGAAAATACCATGGAAAACTCGAACTTCAAAAACTCGAATTCCCGAACACAGATGTTTGGTCCCTTGAAGCATATTTCTTCTTTGTTTGTATTGGAAAACTCGAGTAATAATAAACGACTGATAAAATTTTCGCACCTCGTGGGAGTAATTGGTAAATGGTGACCCGTGGTTTTCACACGTTGTCACGGGTTATAATTGGCAGTTTATTGTTAATCGCCAGCAATCTCAAACAATATAAACTTCAGGTTTTACTTAACATTTCATTCGTTCGCTAATTGTTTACTCTGAGCAATCCAGTCATTTAGTATAAAAGTTTTAGCTCAAATAAAAGAATATAAAACGAGGTTGTTTGTTGTTTTTTTATGTTGACGGGACCTAGTAAATTTTAAACGCGTATAAGAAAACGACGCACCGTTTGTAAAGTATACTTGTTCCCAGACAATGTAAACACGAAAGGTTTAAAAAGCAGTTTTCTTGAAAACATACCTCAAACATGTTTTCAAACAGATATACCGGTTTAAAGAAAATACAATCTGAAATGAATCCTTTATTAATTTAGCTGATATTCAGATAACGTACTCAACAACTAGGAAACATACATGTGTTTATACGACTTGACTTAAAAATCGGACATCATGAAAACTCGAGCGCCATGGAAAACTCGAACATTTTCATTATCCCCCTGAGTATTCGAGTTTTCGAAGTTTTACTGTATGTTAAAGGGTTATTATCTGTACGTACGGTGAACGAATTTCCCTACAGATAATCATGGAACTTATCCACATCTGCCCACTTGAGAGCCAGAAACTCTAATTTATGTGCAGGATAGTTATTTTCATTATTCCGCAATCGCCTACTTGCAAAAGCAATAACGCGTTCGCGTCCTTACTGAAACTGATATAGGACTGCGCCCAAACCTGGCCCACTGGCGTCTACATTGAGAAGGAAAGGTTTTGAGAAGTCAGCATAACCCAAAACAGGAGGACAAGACAGTTTCTCAATGAGAGCATCAAAGGACTTCTGCTGCTCAACTCCCCATCTCCAAGAGGCTGCTTCCTTCCGAGACTTGCCTTTCTGTTTTGTGGGGCGACCCACCAACTGATCATTAAGAGGTTTTGAGATACCGGCAATTCCTTGATAGATGTAGGAACAGACCATTTCTTCAAGACTTCGATCTTTACAGGATCGGTCTCCACACCGTCACGACTTACAATATGGCCTAGATACCTCACCCTGGTCTGGAAGAATTCGCATTAGAAACCTTTGAGCTATAAACCAGCTTGTTCCAATCGGGAAAACACTGAATCGAGCCTCTGAAAATGCTCTTCTATGGTCTTGGAAAAAAATGATAATATCGTCTAAGTAAATAAGACAGTCACAAAGATTGAGATCTCCCATAGCTCTTTCCATGAGCCTCTGGAATGTAGCAGGGGCGTTCGTAAGCCCAAAGGCCGTCCGATTACATTCAAAAAATCCTAAGGGACCTACCGTGAATTCAGTTTTAAATTTGTCAGACTCTTTCATGGCAACTTGCCAATACCCACTGCGGAGGTCCAACTTAGAAAAATACTGCGAACCGGTAAGTGTATCAATAGTCTCTTCAATGCGAGGGAGTGAATAGGCGTTCCGGACCGTACGACTTTTAAGACGTCTAAAGTGTATGCAAAAACGAAGAGACCCATCCTTTTTCCGAACCAAAACTACGTTCGAGGAGAAGAGACTGTGAGACTCTCGAATAGCACCTGCTTCCAACATTCCCCTGAGGTGCTCTCTCACCTCTTCAAACATACCAAGAGGAATGCGACGATATGCGACGATATGCGACGATATGGCTCTTTGAAAGGGATTGGATCAGTCAATTCAATACTGTGCTCCACTTGATTTGTACAGCCAAGATAAGTTAACTCAGCAAAGAACAAGTGTTTCCACTTAACCTTCGAAAGGATCTAGACGCCTGACAACATCAACATTCCGTAAACTACAGAGGAAGGAATAAGGACTCAACAAAACTGGTCTTGCAGTCAGGTTGTATATTCGCACAGGTATTCTTGAGAAAGAACTACCAGGCTGAATCTTCACAACATTTGGCGTAACAGAAAATGACTTTGTGGAGTCTAGTGTTCTGTTAAAGATATACTTCCTACGTATCTAGCCTTTCCATTCACTACACGGGCCTCATACGGCTTCAACTCTACCGCTTTATGTCCAAGCAACCTAACCGGAACAAACTGAGGCGATGCAAGTGAAGAGAAAACTTCTTGCCAATTAGCTGGTGTCTGACTTACGTCCACCGAGGATTTAAAGAAATTGAGAACGTTAGTTCCTATTATCATAGGTCCAAACTGTTAATACTTCGTGTCTGGCACAATAAGAATGGGCACTGTGGCAGAGGTAATCAACATGTTCGGAATACTCAACTCTGCAAGAATGTAACCAAGATAGGATACAGCTGAACCATTCGCAGCAGAAATATCCAAAGCAAAATCAGAAAGATTAAACAACTCAGGACGCGGAGACATAGATTTAAAAGGATTCTCACTAAGATTAGTTATCATTGAACCAGTGTAAAGAAGACCTTTACAAATCTGTCCATTAATTAAAATAGAAGTCTCGTTCGCCCGACCTATTTTAGGACAATAGGGCCTTTATTGTTTACCAGACCTCCTACTGGCCCTTCTAAGGAGGCCGCGAGGAGTTTAAAGGATTGTCAGATTGCTGACTACCTTTACCTGATGCTTCTGCTTTGCTGGATTTCTATTGTTAAAGTTATTTCTACTGTTTGGGGCATTCTTCTTTTCTAAGGCACTTACCCTTGTATTCAACTGTTTCAACTGATCAGTTACCTCCTGCAGCTGCTTTCCACTGCTGACATACACTGTGTCACAGGTTCTACCTACTGCATCATACTCTTACCTGTTTCTTCTCTTAACTGTTTTCTTTCTCTTTTACTCATCACTAACTCCTGCTCCATCTTCCTGAGCTCCCTTCTCAGGATACTAAAATCTCTTACCAATCCAAACTTGTACCTAGATATATTTCTCAACTGGCCATCTCTCAACCCTGACCAGAGCCTGTTTCTTTACATGTCGTTTTTAGTCTCGTTATCCAAATATAAATTTGTTTTTACATATTAAATGTTCTAAACGAACACTATAATCAGCAACGGTTTCATTTGGCTCTTGACGGGCACAGTAAAATTGTTCTTTCAACTTTTCACCTGTGGCCGCATTGCCATAGATACCTTCTAATTCTATCAGTATATCAAACACACTGGCACCTTCGCCAAGGTGTTACAACACTGTACGAGCCTTACCTTTGAGACTGTTCTAATGGCTTCCAGAATCACATGATCTGGGTATACCTGATTTCTAATCAAGCAGTTTACATCATACCTCCACATATCAAAGTCACAATCAACAGTTTCATTGCCATCAAAATCAG
Organism: Corbicula japonica; assembly: GCA_038501625.1. NCBI lineage: Eukaryota > Metazoa > Mollusca > Bivalvia > Venerida > Cyrenidae > Corbicula > Corbicula japonica. The sequence goes on along the minus strand of JAZAYU010000179.1, from coordinate 633,157 downwards.
GTAACTTTGGTACACTTGGAGTTGAGAAATGAGCAACATGTGAAGAATTTAGAGGAATAGGCTCTGCAGGATATAATGCTACTCTAGTAGGGGGAAGGGGGCCTATTAGGAATATAATCATTGGGCTGGACCATAGCTTTATCATGTACCCTAGGCAAATTTGCATTCCCGGAAACATCAGATTTATTGGCAGATTCAACCACTTTTGGATACCTTTTCAAGTAATTTACCCTAGAAGATATAGGTTCTCTTCATGCATAATTTGGCAGATCTTGAGATTGAAACTTAAGGACTTGCCTGTGTTCCTTCACTGGAGTAGGGGTGTCAAATTTTGGGTCTTTTGAAACAACAGGGGTACTTTCTACCATGGGAATCAACTGAAACCCTTCCATATTGTTTTACAATCTGCAAACAATAACCCAATTCTTGCTCTGTAATTCCTGACAATGACTCAGTTTCATCAACCTCACCACCTTCAGCCATTTTTACCACCTGGAAACTCAATCAAAGATAACCAAAACACTCAACACAAAACACAATGTACTTTATTTCAAAAATATAATTTCACTTTTCAAAACAAAATACCTGTTCATGTGCAACACTCTTCCAATTCCTGCAACTAACAGGTCAACCTTGCACAAAAATAACGAAAAACAATTGTTTGTTTGTTTTGAATTTATGATGAATTTATTTTATCATAACTTTCAAATCAAACCAATGTGCACTAAACACGCACTTGATGTTAACTGAAAAATACTCAACTTTGTATTTTTATATATTTGTTACAGACTTGTTGGAGTGATCAGAGTAACAAAATACCACAAACCACTGGCAGACTGTATCACTGTAACTTTACTGTCACTATAACTAACTACACTACTGCTGCTGCAATGCAACAGCTACTAACAACAGCACTGGCATTCCAAATGTTTAGCAAACATGTGATATATTCTATAAACACCTCGTGACAGGTGCATCATCGCGAAATTCATCAACTTAGAACGTTATAGCCGTCTGCTACCGCTCATATAGCCGATTGTAGTCATATATAAATAAATGATTGTATAATGTTCTTTCATTTGATTGACGAGTTTTCAGTGTGATTGCGACCAAGCTGTTTCTAGATCTTAAGTATAATAGCTAAAATCCCTGATAATATACGAGTTTATAACGGCGAAGGATCAAATCGAATTTGAAATATATCAAATGTATGAAAAAGAACTATGATTAACCTGGATTGAATAAAAGAACAAAATACCTATACATCATCAGCGGTATGCTTCGTCATTTCCAACTTACATTGTACCAAGACAAATGTTTTAAAGCAAACCTTAAACATACTAGAATAATTTCCCTTACGATATACAAAACAAATTAGCAAGTTCTATTTATACCAGCAAACATGTATATTTAGTTGAAAACTCATACATAATCCATTGACTCCAAGAGAAAACTCAAATTCACTCCTTATAAACACGTCCAAGCATTACATTAATTTTTTTGTAGGAATAGTGGCATGAACCAAATGATTATATGCAGTCCAAATAATATTGATATTTTTTTTTCAAAAGCTAAGCACATTATTTTTTTTAATAACGGATATGCGTGTTTTTTTAACGAATTTGCTGTATAAAACCCCATATTCAAAAAGCAAATGTCTGATTTTTATCAACACATGGCCAAACCACTGTAAATCACCGGTCACGTGTTTGCTTTGCTAACAATATGGTAAAGATTTACAGCTTTCATTTCAAACACGTACTCTTTTAAAGAAATTTGCTTGAATTTGAATGGATAATTTGCCGTTGATGAATATCCTTATTTACGCATCGGCCTTAGATATGTACGCACGTGTCTTAATTTCCCTCTCTGACCTCCCACCTTTTGTTGTCTTCCGCCATTTTGTTTTGAATTTCGGTAAAAATGCATAATTTCAAGCCGATGTTGAAAATTACAAAGCGGCATGCTTATGGATTACTTTTATTGTTACAGAAAATATTTGTGTTACGTTTTTAACGTTAAAACGATCACATTCTAAAATTTTGTAAATAAATACCAAATTGATAGTCCATTCAATTTCTATAGAAGTGACGTCATGCAGGTAAATTAATGACGTCAGATATGTAATTATTGAGGTTTTTAGAGGGGAATAAAACCGTTCGACTTTAAATAAGCGAAATAAATGAAAAATAGATGTTGTCTAATTATTTTTGTCTGAAAAAGTCTTTGCAGTATAATAAAACAATTATTTGGTTCCTTGAAATGGTATGTGAGGATATATTCCCGGTCTGGATGTCATATTATCCCTCGCCTGCGGCACCGTAATGAATTCCAGCAAACATACACGTTTTCAAGAGGGGCATGTGTGTATTTAAATACTCACAACGAAACCATAAACTGTTTTCGTAACGAATCTCTCGCTGTTAGACATCGTCAGCTACCAGGAATATCTAAACGCACAGACAAAACCATTAATGCCCCATGTGTAAAATTGCAATATTTTTATGTAGGGAAATGCATATTTGAAAAAATTAATCAATTGTTATATGATCGGCAACGTCCTCTTCTGCCACGCGTACATCTCACAACTGCTCATTTGACATGTTTACACGTTTCCAGTTATCAAAACAGTGCGCGAATAGATCGACAAAACTATTTTTTCATATCGACTGACCAAAAAACCAGCGCTTAGTGCGAATTCACAACAGATGCAGACTGTTAAAGTATTTTCTTGTCCCTAATCATCCGCCGACTCGTTAGAACTGAGGCTAAATTAATTACAATATAATTGTACATGCGTTAAAGCATATTTCACATGTTAGTCAAAAAAAAAGGAACGGTCACCGTGGTTTCGAATATGGTAGTGGGACAACCTGCTGCTGTTTTACCCGATAAAATGCCAGTTTGACCATTTCTTAGGCGAATACCGGTATGCAGTTTATAATATGAAATGCACGATTTTTAAGGCTTTTGTGGAATTAACGCTGGGCAGTTCCCGTGAACTTAAGATTTCTTAAAACTATGGATTTTTAGCGCAATGATATGTTTTAAGTTTATAATCAGTGGTGGCATAATACTCAATGAAACAACCTGTAAAATGCGATAGACTAAAATAGCCAGATCCTAAATTATTCTGCTTGGCCACCACAAACCTAGAGATAGCTCCAATCCCCCAGGATTCAAGATTTTCAGAAAAGGGATTCCTTTGGGGCAATTTAAGGGTAGTTACATCATGATTTCAAACTTTCTAGCTTAAATACCCGAGAAAATTAAAATAAAATATTGCTGTCAAAGAGGGGCAACTGTAGCCCAATGTATCCCATTTTGAATCCGCTTCTGATTGACATGTAATTTAACTCCGAATTTTTTTTAGAGCTAACGAGTCGGATTCGCGCCTTCTAAACGCGTTAGTGGATGCAGTGAAACCCTTACTCCATAGATACATACGGGTTTCATCGCAAGTGCAAACAATGCAGACCCAGATCGAAATACGCGCCGTCTGATGAAGATCTACACTGTTCGCTTCTTGGTCAGAAATGACCTATTTAAACAAAAACTGTTTGTGTTGATTCTAATTAGACGGATATGCTGGCTGATCAAGATTTATGCTGGTTGAACATGCAATAAAACTCGTTTATATGGGGTGCATTTTTAAACTTCTTCTTGTTCGTTAGAAAACGAGATATTGGCAAAAGTAATAGTATTGACATTTATGGTTTTGAACACTTAGATATTGTTGGCATTAATTTGCTGAGTATATAACCATGTTTGTATTTTAACAACCTAATGACTCCAATAGTTTATTTCAGCAGATGAATCATAAAGAAATCGTACACTAAATATCGTTTGTTTTTTAATTGATTCGCTAGACCAAATAAATAAACTTTTATTTAATTGCTAATTGAGAGCAATAATATATTTCTTGTGTTCTTATACATGTATGGTAATATTTCGATTCACTTTAACAGGTTTATGAATGTTTTAAACATTACGAGATTTATTCGTATAATGCAATGCTGACAGTGTAGCAGCATTCAGTACAAAATGCGACTTTCCTCATCATTTCAAAATCATATTTCTTATATTTTATAGTACTTCTAAAATTACTTTTGTTTTAGTATTTCGGCCAGTTAATAAATAGGTGGTTTCAATATCCCAGCAAATAATGATTTGGACGGTTACTTTGGAGCTAAATGACCAATACAACTTGTTGTTTGTTATAATGAGAACCTGTTGGGGGCAAGTGAGAGGTTGTTGGACCATATGACCTACTTTAAGCCAACAGTTTTGCCACTGACCGTCTCAAGGTGGCAACCCTTCAGGTTCTCAATTTTTTGTTTGTTTTTGGTGTCTATAATAAAAGGAATCATTATATGAAAAAATACTCTGTTTTCCTCTCTTTTCTGGCTGTGTGTGGAGGCTGTGTCTTGTGATGTGGCCACTCCTGATATGCATTTTTATACTTTGTTTTATTTTAGGAGATGCAGCGATGTTCCATACTGACCCGTATGCCTTAATGCTATATAATAAGGCATTAAAACATGGTATGGAGAAGGACAAATCTATCAGAGTCAACATAGTTGGAAACTTTAATCAGGGCAAAACCTCCTTGTTGAGACGTCTTCTTGGTCAGTCTATAGATGAAGTAAAGAGCACAAATGGAATAGACATTGAAAGAATCGAGTGCAAGACTAGCAACGATGGTCAGTTTTTGTATGAAGATCTAGCATCTGATGATCCGATGTACGTAAAACGCATATTTGCAATCGCTAAAAGTGGAAGAATTACCACTAAACGAGAAGTGCCGACAACCTTTAAAACTGTCAATGAAACTGAACATACAGATTCAATTGAAAATTCAGAGGCTTTATCTATTTTGTCGAATGACGAGGTGCTTCGGTCACAACGGCGTCATACAAATACTTTTCGCAAGGAAAAAGAAAGCGATCATCTTGCATCTAAATTTGAGAAAACACTGCTTAATCCGGATCAATTGTCAAAGCTTGCAGTGAAAGCTAATCTAAAGACAATTAATGCGACAAAAGGAGATATTCAAACTCGTTTTAGTTTTTGGGATTTCGGAGGACAATTTTTGTTTTATGCAACGCATTCCTTATTCCATAGCCGTGGAGCCATCTATCTATTAGTATTTGACTTATCTACAAAATTGAGTAGCGTAATTGTTGACAAAGATTGTCCTGTTCTAGATGATGAGCGAACAATGCAATATTACTTTGAATTCTGGATGAATTCTATTCACTCATTTGTTGGAACAGAAGATGGAAGTAAGCCATTTGTTTTACTTGTTGGTACACATAAAGATAAAGTTCCGGGCGATGAACAAACACGAAAGGAAAGCATTGATAAATATTTTGACGACATTCGTAAACTTTTTGACGGGTCAAGCTTGGGCAAACACATATTATCTCACGATTTTGCAGTAGATAATACACTCTCTGATGATGATGCATTGACTCGCCTTCGTCGGATGATAATAGAAATTGGAAACAAGAACTCTGAAACGAGTGAATTACCTGCAAGATGGATTCCACTTGAGCTGTCGATGGAAAAATGTAAACATCTGAAAGTCATTACGTTTTCGCAGATAAAAGCTATTGATTCGGAAAACGAATTTCCGATAAATGATGTGGAGGAAATCAAGTTGTTTCTTCGCTACCACCATGATAAAGGAACATACATTTACTTCGATGAGCCGCATCTCTCACAATATATATTTATCGACCCTCAATTTGTCGTTGATGCATTTAAATCAATTATAACTTGTGAACGCTTTACAAAAAACGACCCATCTATTAGACCTTTGTGGCAGAAACTGCTGTCAGAGGGTAAACTTGAAGACAAACTGATTGAAGAGCTATGGTGCCGAAACGAAAACTTTATCAAATACAAGAACATTTTATTGCTGGCATTGAAGAAACACAATATTTTGTCCGAAGTAACAAAATATGATGAAGAAACGAACACATCTTCACCCACCGGTTGGTATATCGTTCCAAGCTTTCTCAGGAATTCAGTACCTCTTGAAAACAAAGAAAGGTTTTTCCGTGGCAGATCAAGAACTCTAATTCGGTTTGTCATGCAATTCAAGAATTCAACAATTGTGCCACTTGTTTATCATAGACTTCTTTCTGCGTGTGTCGGAAGGTGGTCCGTTGCCGAAGATGTTACCCAGCCTCTGATTTTCCAAAACTTGTGTGTTGTGAGGGTTGATAGAAACGACGCAGGGGTACTGGAATTAGACTTGAATGGTATTGAACTATGGCTAGTCAGTCTGGGTCCAGCAGCAATCAATTGCGAGCAAGCGGATGGTTTTCGGCGCTTTGCAGAATCAGTTGTTAAATACGAATTTCGAAAGCTCAAACAAGCTGACGATCAAAACATTACACCGTATTCAGTCTGCTGTAAATGCAATGATGAAAGCCATGGTGTAAGTGGAAGTAAGAAGATCGTGGAGATGGATCTGGATGCAAACGAGTATGTTACATGCCCTGATTTAGTGTTTCATAACAGTTTCACTGTAGCAGCAGCTAAATCCCAGTGGTTCACGGACATCAGCTTAAGCAAACAAGAGGCAAATATTCTTTTGACTGACAAAGTTTTGAGTAAAATATCTCAACACATCGGAAAAAACTGGGAGAAATTAGGTCTGCAACTGGGAATGACACAGGCACAAATTGACCATATTATTGAAGAATATCCATTCAGTGCGAAACGTCGAAGATTTCGCATGTTGGAACTCTGGCTAAATAAAATGGGAAACGACGCAACGATGGGAAAATTAGTGGATGCTATGAAGAAATGCAGTTCTGTTCACATTGACTGGAGTGAGATAAAAAATCTGGCAGAGGATAACAAAGGTAAAGCAAACTAAAACCAATTAAACACTATTACAGAAAACTAACAGTTCACGCGAATATAAAAAATCTTCAGTGAAGTTATCAGTTTCAATTACCTCCCTTGATTGTACTATTCTAGTTTCAAACCATATAGAATGTCAATCGTTTTAGATGGCAGTATGTAGGCATACTTGAACTATCCTTTCGGGAGAATACAGATGGTATGTACTGTGTCTGTCTCTTGCATGGTTGGCTTGGTGGTGCCGCCGCATTTTTATAGTCTTGAGGTTATCTATACATTAACATCTCAAGGTGCATTAAAATGTTGTATATCATTTTAAGAGGGGACCTCAGCAACAGACAAAACTAAACAACACGTCTTCTTTATTTTACAAAGAGTTAAATCACTCTTTGTTTCCTACTTGATTATCTAAACAGAAACAAAAACAGTTTCTTACTTTTCTTGAAGTATACTTAGCAGGCAAAAATAACAGAAAGTATGAAAATGATATTGCATAATTTATGTTGCTATAGTAAAGTTAAAAATTAAGATTGTCAATTTTTGGTAAACCTGACTAATTTTCAATAAAAGGATTCATATAATTTGATACCCGTTTCAACTTTGTGTCTGAATAACTCACAATAAAATCATTCCGCCATTGCAGAAAATATTTATCGTACTGTGAACGTTTTAGGTTACAAACGAAACGCACGATACACGATAGACGGACGCACGATAAACGATAGACGGACGCAACATACACGCACGATAGACGTTGCACGATATGCGATACACGTTTTTAACATACACATGGTGGTGCGTCAATCTAAATTTAACGAAAGTGATCTTTTCGCAATGCAAATCAAAGTATAATTAGTAATACGAACGTGTGTTTCGCTGATATATAAATCTTCTTTTCAATTAATTGACTTTGCTGTCAATTGAAACAACAACAACCTAAAAGTTTTTAATTTAATTGAAAACTCGGATTTACACTAGCAAACTGTAACTGGATGCACGAATGATACATTTTCATGACTGTAATGGATAATTCTCAAAGTTTTTAAACTGATGATTAAATAAAAAATATCATGGAATGACTGAGCATGGAAATAGACATAATTTTGGATGAGCAATCGATTTGGATAAAAAAAATGAAAGGATTTTTCTACATTCAGTAACATGCCTTTAATGCCACTGGAGAAGGATCCCTAAGCGCTTTGGAAAACATCATCGAAAACATTCCACAAATGGGGTTCACCTTTCAAGCTAAGTCTAGAGAAATAATTATTAAAGGAGTATATCACAATAAGTTCTAATGGACAGAATTTTTTAAAACTTTGCACAATTTAAGAGAATTCCTTCACAAACAAAATGATATAAAGAAAAATATAGCTTTCCACGCTTGTTTTTGAGTAATCGCTCATTATTAGACCCCTCTTTACGGCCATTTTGAAGGGATTTTGAGAAAACGCACATATATCTTTTAAATGATTGTTACATCTGAAATTCCTAGTCCACATATCTATGCATTTTTTGTTTGGAATCATGTGTTTGTATGGTTTTGGATGGAATTATGTTAGATTTTTAGTATATTTGAAGAAAAAACTTTGAAAATGACCAAAATATCCAACAAAAAAGGGAGACAATTCAGTCCCTGACTGGAAAAAAATCTATATATCTTTTTTTGTAACGGACAGATTTTTTTAAACTCCATAAAATGAAACAGTATATATTTCTAAACAAAACAAAAACCAAAAAACAGGGGCTTCCAGGCTTAAATTTTTACTATATTCCTTCAAAGTTCATATAAGTCAAAAATATCTCTAATTTTGATGCTATTCTACAAATATCCATCATAACATGTATAAATAGTTTTATAACATGCTCATCAAAACTTATTTCATATTTTGAAAAAAATAACTATTTCTTTATCAAGAATAACATTACAGTTACCACATTTCATTTCTTTCAAAAAATTCCCACAAATGCAGCCCTAAGTGTTGCCAAAGTTTCCATACATATCGAAAAACACCTAACACTGATAATGAATGAAAATCATACAACAATCCCTAAATCTTATGATCCATTAAGTAATTATACAGTTTCTGAACAACAGATTTAAGAGATGTTACTCTAGGTTTGTCTGTGTCAAGTTTCTCACCAAACAGCTGAGACAATCCATCTTACCCACTACGAGAGACAGCAAGTTTTATATGACTCAAATTTAAACCGTATGCTGCAATTTTCTTTGCCATTTGACATGAAAGTATTTTCTGTTTGTTTAAAAAGTCAAGAGTATCAAAATAAACATCAGTCATTTTCACATGAAAGTAACATTCAATTAATGATTTGGATGAAAAACTGAACTGTTGAAACAATTTGTCGGTAATGTTAGCGCTTGCGCAGAAATATGCGCGTAAACTATTGTGATGTACTTCTTCAAGTAGTCTCTTACCTGAAAAAAATGGATGTAAACAAAGCTTGATTTTTACAAAGTGATTACTAATACAATGTAAGTAGTTTATTCTCCAGGTTTAATTCCTAACACATGTAAAATAATACAGATTGAACCACAATAAAGAGAAAATGAATAATGAATAATATAAAATATTCATATATACATATTTACTTGGAGTAATATAGTATCATTTTGAAATGAAATTCAGGCCAAACAAAATGATAGTGGTCTACAACACAAATAATTTGACAGTTTTCCATGCGTTCAATGATTCTGCATGTAAATATATTTCTGGCATTATTCCCAAATTTATTGGTATGCAATATGCCCAAAACATATTTGTCGAAGTCAAGATATCATTTTGTATGAAAAAAAAGTTTGTCGCGATAAATTGGAATGTTTCTTCCCCAAAAAGTAGCGTTTAATATCTGAAGTAACTTAAGTTTATTGTTATTGTTATTTTTGTAACATTTTAACCCCAGCAGGTGTTTTAAGATTATTCTATTCTTTAAACATGTAGAATTATACATAATGAACCACACTTAAGTGAAAATGGTGGATATTTTAGTCAGTACTGTTATCAGTAAATTAACCCGTTACCGATGTCATGCAGTGATTGTTACTTATATCAGGGCTATCCGATCAACGTTTTTTGGCGTTGTCCCGGTTAGCTCAGTTGGTTACGTCGCAGGAATTGCATGGCTAGGCGCTGTCGCCGTGACGGTGCCGGTTCGCTCCCAGCTAGAGACACTATCATTTTATATTAAATATCCATACATATGTAGATTTTCTACTTTGATTAGTTAAAATGACTTTTCAAGGGTTAACAAATAAACTGGTCAGGAACACATATAATTTGATAGTTTTCAAATGTTTAAATGATTTTACATCTTAATATGTTTCTCTCATTCTTTGCAAATGAATTGGAATACATTTTGCCTGAAAAACATTTGTCAAATTCAATTTTATTATTTAAAGATAAATAACTTGTCGCGACAAGAGTCGTTTGAATTTTTTCCCTTTTAGTTGTTTTATATACCCCAGTTAAGATTTTAGTCATTTTTGTAAGATTCTGGCCCCAGTAAATGTAATCAGCCTGTTTTTATTCCTTAAACCTTTAAAAATTAACAAAAAACATGAGGAGAGGAGAAAACAGTTACTGAGATGTATTATATAATGATTTGATAGTTTTCAAAGGTTTTTAAGGGTTTTGCATCTTAATATATTTTCTCATTCTTTGCAAATGAATAGGAATACCTTTTGCCTGACAAATATTTGTTAAATTCAATTTTATTACTTTTATTATAAATAACTTGTCGCGACAGGAGTCGTTTGAATTTTTTTCCCTTTAGTTGTTTTAAATATCCCCGAGTTAAGATTTTAGTCATTGTTGTAGGATTCTGGCCCCAGTAAATGTAATCAGCCTGTTTTTATTCCTTAAAACCTGCAAAAAAATAACATATTAAAAACATGAGAAGAGGAGAAAACAGTTACTGGCATGTATTATATAATGATTTGATAGTTTTCAAAGGTTTTCAGGACTTTGCATCTTAATATGTTTCTCTCATTCTTTGCAAATGAACTGGAATGCATTTTGCCTGAAAAATATTTGTCAATATCATTTAATTATATGTTTATGATAAATAACTTGTCATTTGTGTAAGATTCTGGCCCCAGTAAATGTAATCAGCCTGTTTTTATTTCTTAAAACCTTTAAAATAATATAAAAACATGAGGAGATGAGAAAACAATTTACTGGCATGTATTATATATTATAATGATTTTAAAGTTTTTTTTAAGGATTTTGCATCTTAATATTCTTTGGAAATGAATTTGAATACATTTGCCTGAAAAAATATTTGTTCAAATCATTTATTATTTTTATGATAAATAACTTGACGCGACAAGAGTCGTTTGAAAGTTTTTTCCCATTTAATCGTTTTCCCATTCAACGTTTTTTGGCGTTGTCCCGGTTAGCTCAGTTGGTTACGTCGCAGGAATTGCATGGCTAGGCGCTGTCGCCGTGACGGTGCGGGTTCGCTCCCAGCTAGAGACACTATCATTTTAAATATCCAAGTTAACTTTTTTTGTCATTTTTTTAAGATTCTGACCCCAGTAAATGTAATCAGCCTGTTTTATTCATTAAAACCTGTAAAATAATATAAAAACAAGAGGATAGGAGAAAACAATTACTGGATTTATAATATTATGTTTACCTATAAACGTACTTGGATAAATCTTTGTGAGCATCTTGGAATGCATTTTGCCCTCAACACATTTTCAACCGATGTGGTGGGTAATTACCGTTTCAAATGGCACACAGCTCTTGACACTTCAGTTTGTTTGTTGATCTAGACGATTATCACTGGCTTCACTGCATAACTTTATAAGATGCCTTGATTTAATATACAAGGCACCGAATAATTCATAAACAATGTGCCAGGACATTTCCTATCTGTCAAATCGTTTCAGTTCATTTTTAGTCCAGTTCCATTTCAGCTTAAGATCTAAGACAATTGTTGAAAGAGGAAGACATTCTTAACAACGAGGCTAAATTAACAATTTCCAGCACGTATTTCCACCAAAATATAAACGATTGTATTTTAACATTTTCGCTTCCGTGTTTGTATTTTGTTGTTGTTGTTAACAGGAGTGGTTTAAAATCCAAACCTTAACAACGTATACTGCTACACGCTGTGTATATACATACTGATACTATCAATAGATATATTTCGTGTAAGAGAAAAATGAAAATGCTATCAAAATATCCGGCGAATGATTAAATTTGCATATGCGACAAACGGATGCACGTTACACGATGCACGTTAGACGATTAGACGCACGATGCACGATAGACGGACGAACGATACACGATAAACGGACGCACGGTAGACGTAAGACGGACGCACGATACACGCAAATTTTGTAACTTTAAACGTTCACAGTACTGTACATAAATTTGTGTTTCTTTCTGTGTACAGGGTAATATTAAAAATCGATTAAAAGACAAATATCATGTTCGGCTGTAAAGCTCGAACATTAGCTTTATGTATATATTGTGTAATCCAGGAACATGAAGTCATTTTCTGGCAAAATGTTTGAAATTCTAATAAGCATGTATTATGCTTTAAGGACCCAAATTCCTTCCTTTTAAAACATTTATAAATGAAAAAATTAAACACGTCACGCTCCTTTCTTATCGATGTCTGCAACACTTGATACAAACATATGTAAATGTCCGTATGATTTTGTTGTGATGGTAAATATGATTGTTTTAATCATCTTTGCAGTTGCACAGAAGTAGATTTGATTAAGTTATAATATTACTGTCATCGTATTTAAATTTGGTTTATTTGTTAGGCTGGTATCCAAAATAAATTGTTTATTTTCCTCAAAAACATAAAATTATTAATTTTAAGGCGGGTCTCGACACTTTGCAAATTTTTGAATTTCTTCAAGTCTCTCCGTACATTCAATCAGTGCTGTTATCAGTTACGTCCTTTGAAGGTCGTTGAGCACGATACTTATTTACTATGTTAATAGTACTTCTAAAGTTGCCTTTGTTTGAATATTTCGGACTGTTTTGAGATGGGTGGTTTCAATTTCCCAGCCAATATAGATTTGGATGTTGTTCAATCACCCAAGGATATACTTCCTGCTTTTTAAATTTTGCCTTTGGCATTCTCTGTGATATGCAGGATTTATATTCTCAGATACCCAGTCGAAATTCTATTCTGTTTAGTTCCGCCTATTGTTTTCTCGTTTAGGGCAAACCCATTCTTTTATCTGGGGACCATACGCCGCTGAACATGGAATGGTATTAATCTGAAAATACCGCATTGAATGTTCCATGTTCACCGTCAAATGCATGCTTTAGTCTATCGTTTGGGATTGATCAAAATTGTACTGTTTATTGGTGTAAATATTGAGTTGCGCTCAATCCGGGGCTAGGCGGCGTTGGTAGTAATATGCATTTCCATTACAGCCCATGAACATGCTCAATCAAACCGAGTCTGCAATATTTTCATATCTGTCGTGTTCGTTGGCTTTCAAAGTTCCCCTTTTCATCTACTTCAATATCACAGTAGCGTTGTTTGTGCCGTGTGGCGGCTGTAAAAAGTCTCCTCGTACATTTAATCAGTGCTGTTATCAGTAACGCCCTTTGAAGGTCGTTGAGCACGATACTTATGTACTATGTTAATAGTACTTATTAAGTTGCCGTTGTTGAAATATTTCGGCCAGTTTATAGATGGGTGATTTCAATTTCCCAGCCTAGACAGATTCGGATATTGTTCAATCACCCCCAGGGATATACCTCCTGCTTTTTAAATTTTGCCTTATGCGTTGTCTTTGATATGCAGGATTTATATCCTCAGATCCCCTGTCAAAATTCTATTCTGTTTAGTTCCTCCCATTGTTTTCTCGTTTAGGGAAAACCCATTCTTTAATCTGGGGACCATACGCCGCTGAACATGGAATGGTATTAATCTGAAAATATCGCATTGAAGGTTCCATGTTCACCTTCATATGCATACCATCGTTTGGAATGGATCAACATTGGTGCACCCTAGAACCTGGTTTAAACCCCTAGTGGCAATTTGATTTGCCACTGACCGTTCCAAGGCGGTAACCCCTCGGGTTCTCATTTTTGTTTTTTGTTAGTGGCGTCCTTTTTGAGACTGATTATTTTATTAACCATGCTCTCTCCCCCTCTCTTCTTCTTGACTGTGTGGGGAGGCTGTTTTTTTCTGAATGTGGCAATTCCTGATATGCATATTTCACCTTTTTATTGGTGTAAATATTGAGTTGCGCAATACCCGGAGCTAGGCGGCGTGGGTAGTTATATGCATTTCCATTACTGCCCATGAACCTGCTCAATCAAACCGAGCCTGCAATATGTTTATATTTGTCGTGTTAGTCGGCTTTCAAAGTTCCCTTTTCATCTTTTTCATGAAATTCGGTATGTTTTTTATTGACGATGACCCTAGCATTAATACGCAAACTGTTTGTCGATTAATAAAATAGTTGGTTAGATATTAACTTTCAAAGTTAGCTATCAACGCCAGTTTTATGCAGTGACGGTTATATCATATATTACATGTCTGTTTCTTGTCCTCCATCGATTGCTAAACAAGGATAGCTATTAAAAAGCTAGTAGACGGCTCGTTTAGCATATTGCATCGAAGTGGATGAGACTATATGTTATTCGCTTATTCGATTGGAATCGCTTTTTTCAAACGTATTTAGTAAAAAAAAAATCAAACTCAGGAATTGTTCATAATTTTGAAAAAGTCTACAGAAAAAAGCAAAACTCGACGTCATTTGTTAACGCGAAAACGGCGTTAAACGCTACACAACGTTGTTAAATTTTGTCAAAATTAAATCTTATATCATCGGAGAGATATTTTCAGCGCCAATTTATCTGTGAAAGAATAAATGAAATATAACCCCAATTTTTAGCCAACACCGATTAAGTGTTCGGCGAGCGTCGTTGCCGTAACTGTAGAAAACTGGCGTTGATAGCTAACTTTGAAGGTAAATATCTAAACAACTATTTGAATAATCAAAAACCGGTTTGCGAATTCATGCTGGAAACATCGTTAATAAATACCATTCTAAATTGCATAAAGAAATTCGAAAATTTGCGAAGTGTCGCGTTCCACCTTAAACAAAGACTCAGACTAAAAGATATCATTCACTCGTTCTATTTTTCAGTGAATGACAAAGAAGTCAGTAGCAGGACTTGTGGCGAGCAGTTTAAAAAGTCGGTAGATGACACAATGAATGAAACAACGGTCCGCCTAATGAGAGAAGGAATGAAGTCCGTCGGTGTCTTAATATACCCCGGAGGTTACGGAACTGTCTTCAGAGTCGGTATCAAATGTGTCATGACTGCTTTGCATCTCGTGCAGAATGTATTGGGTAACTTCTACACTTTTTTTTCTGTTTTTATGTCTTGTGGAATTGAAGATAAATTGCACTCAGGCTTTGGGTATATCTGGTTTTTATCTTATTCCTTGTTCTCAATTTCGTTTTCAGTTATTCGAGAAAGTTGAGGGTAACAGGTGTGCAGCTCAGATCGACGGAGATAAGGAAGACCAACATGTTATTACATAAAAGCTATAATATAATGAAACTTTTCAGGACTGCCACATTCGAAACGCCAGCCTCCCAACACTACCAATAGAGGAAAAATGAGAAAAAGCGAAGGAATATGAATGGCTTTAGAATGTTCTAAACATCACAAAGAGGTCATTTCAAAACATAAGAAGGTTATTTACAAATGTCATCCAATGCTTCCGCCAGTTTCTATACGCGCTAACCTCACACTTTCTTCATAGAATTATCTTCTGAAACTTCTTGAGACAAACAATAAAATTACCTTCTTAACAAGTGTTATGCATTACAAATCATGAGCCATAGTGGTCTTAGTATAAGGCTTAACCTTTTACGTAGCTTACTTTAAGAAATATTATGTATTTTCAGAAATTTTAATTGAAACAATGCTTTTATTTTTAGTAATTAATTGTAATATTAATTAGTTAAAAGTAACCTGTAAAGCCAACAAACACGGCAGATAATACCAACATTTCAGGCTCGATTTAATTAAGCCTGTTTATGACCATTATTGGAAATGCATGTTACTATAAGCGCCGCCTAGCCACGGACATACCTAAACTGAATTTGTATACATTTATACATATATATGAATCGTGCCCAACAGCTAAGTCTTTGAAAGAGTGTTTTTGATACAAAATTATCAAATGTACTGGGAGACTTTTACATGATTGAACGACGGGGAGAATTTCGAAAGTGAAATATGCCTATCAGGAACAAGTCAAATATAAAAAATCGTCTAAAGCAAAGAGTATATCAACTGGGAGCTTTCAGTGCACATGCCTCTATGTCCAATTTTTAAAATGGGTATCAGAAACAATAATCAAAGAGGTAATTGAATGTCTTCCGTCTCTCAAGGAACATTCAAGGGAAAAAAGTATTTATATTTGCCAGAGGGGTCCAGACTACGTGTTCATTTACACCTGTCCCCCTTAGGTTGGCTTATCAAGTATTGATTATTGACAACTTTCTTATTTAAACGATATCATGGTACAATGCCTAGAGCATTAAGAACAAACACGTTCAGCAGTTCTTTTCAAATTTCAGGTGGCAGCACCGATACCTCGAGACTAGAAGAAAGTGACGTTTACGTTGATTTCAATGAATCGTGCATACAACCGGACAGAAAGGTATATCACCTTACAAAAACGGTATTGCACGAAAGAGTCCTTGATATGGCAATTCTGGAAATTTCCGACCCAGATGAACATTTGCCATCGGCATTATATTTGGAGAAACATATATACGCAGTCGCAAAGTTTGAGACTGTGTCGGTTATAGGATATGGTCATCCACAGAAAATGGAGAAACTCCTGGATCCGATGTGCAGAGTGATACCACCAAATAGTCCGCAGATAATACACGCTATTAGGTGGTTGTCGGAAAAGTCATCTAAATTCAAACAAATAATGTCAATGACATTAAAAGATGCAGCATTAGTAGATCAAGGTTATCGAGGGTATGACCTGCCAGATAAATTCCTCATGCATTGTTATTTGCAGCATGGAGCTTCCGGAGCACCGGTTGTAGCAGTAAATGGTTTAAAACTAGTGGTTGTCGGCATGCTTACACATGGACTGCCTGAGTTTTACTTCAAGCTTTCAGAAACGCATAAAAAGCTTGTTGATAATGAGTTATTATTCGAAGTAGGATCGCGAATGTCTTCAATTTACCTGTGCATACAAAGTAAGGATCCAAATTTGGCACGAAATCTCTTTGACGAATAGGTTCATAAAAATTATCTCTTTGTAAAATGACTTGAAATGAACTTCTTTACAATAATGGTCAAAGGTCAATATAAACAGCTACTTTCATGGTTTATGGAAACATAAGAAACACATGAACATGACTAGGAAAGAAATGTTTGCATGGAATCCGAAATTATGATTATCTTCAAATATCTAACCAGGTTCCGGTCAAAGGCAGGTAGTTCCAGCGAAGAAACTGGTTGCTACATGTAAGATAGTGGAAGATTTACAATCCCCATAGTCAAAAGCTTTGGTTAGAAAACTCTTGCATGTATTGGCAGCTGTTTGTGGAACAATCCCCTACACGATGAATGGGCTGCTTAGAATATGTCTTGTTTTAAATACAGGTTAAGAAATATTGTTTAAAATCTCTACGGTAAATCGTGGTAGCTATTCTAAGCAGCCCATGCATCGTGTAGAAAATAGCAATTATTTTAGATCATTTGTATGCCTTTAAAATATTACTTAGTAAATTGGTTCATATTAAAAAGATAGTATTTGAAGTCCTGTTGTTTACTCATATCAAACGATTCTCAATTAAAATATAAGTGAAGTCTGTCATTCATTATATGTTCGCAAAATATTATATTGTTTTACTTTTCATGTATTTCATTAAAAAAGGTTTCGGTGATTCATTATATTGTATTCCTATGTCACACTTTCTATATGGACTAGACTAGAAATCAGGGTAATTTTATACTCTTTTTTTTCTTTTCATATAATTCGTGCATGTTCTGTTGTTGTTGTTTTTTATGTTTTACTGCGTTGCCTCGTGACTGCACTTTTTGTGATGAAATTAATCTATCTAACGATCAATATGAAATCACTGCAGGCCCGGTTTTATTGTGCCTGTTCATTATTAATGGTTTATATGTGTGATTTTAGTACATATATCGCATTACATTAAAAACGCATGTATCATTATGAGATTGTAATCTGACATTACAATATAAACATAGAAACAGAAGTCTACAAACTGCAAACTTTTTTGTTAAATTGTTAACTTGAAAGTTGTGAAAATGGATGAGTCAGGTTAATAGCTGAATTGACTCTCGATGCGGAAAAGTTGTTTACTGGAGTATGTGGGCTTACATACTTGATAAGAATTGCATTTCCCCCGGTTATCATTTCTACAAGTAGGACAATCAGATTTGAGTAAACAAAATTAGGTTGTGGTTGGTTTTGCTTTAAAGGGTTTACTCTAGCTGCCTTTGTGATTGTTTTCTTTACTAGATCGGAACCCGCGCAAGCGAGGGCTTATCTAATCTACCTATTTACATTAAAAATCCATGCCTGTAGTAAAATGCAGGAGAAGCCACGTTAGAAATCACAACAATATATTTTAACCCATACCTCCCACACGCACTAATCTGAGCATAGTGTAAATACGTGGCTTTAAAGGTCAATTTTGAGACTATCTCTTCAAAACAAACTGCTTTTCTCTGTCCTTTCAGTTGTTTTATTGGCGAGATTAAATGAGTGGGAGTTTCATTTCCAATGTCAAAATGATATTAATATAAAATACATATAGATAAATGTTAAACAGGAAATGATCTACGTTTACTGTTTAAATTAAAGAAAAAAAAGGTGGCCGGAAATCGAACCCTTGGCACCTGCGTGGTGGCGAGAATTATACCACCGAACCATATACATGTACATGAACGATTTTGTATAAAATGGCATTTATCGCAGTATATATAATAAATGATAAGTCTGTTAACGAAAATAGTCAACTATTTCAAGAATTTTAAAATTTTAAATGTATGCGTGTCAGTGAGTTTGTTATATTGCACTGCAGAAACAGATTTCTTTCAAATAGTGCAACTGAGACTGGTCTGTAAACGTTTTATTAAATTTACCAAAAATTTATTTGTAGCAAAAATTATATTTTTAGCCTTAGGTATTTTCCGGTACTTCTTTGCCTTTTTTTTTCTTGCATATATATCAGTGCACATTTCAAAAAATGAAATGCCAACTTAAGATGCTCACATATGAGAATTACGGTGATATTTCAAATTAACAGAATAGCTTGAGATCGCGTTGTTTCTCAGACAAACGACGAACCTATTAATTTAATTGTATAGAAACTTACATGACTTGATCATAATACATGATTAAATCATTTATTCAGCGCCTATCCATGCAATTCCTGCGACGTAACCAACTGAGCTAACCGGGACAACGCCAAAAAAAACGTTGATCGGATAGCCCTGATATACGTAACAATCACTGCATGACATCGGTAACGGGTTAATTTACTGATAACAGTACTGACTAAATGTACGGGGAGACTTTTTACGGCCGCCACACTGCACAAATAGCGCTACTGTGAATTTCAAATGATAGTGTCTCTAGCTGGGAGCGAACCCGCACCGTCACGGCGACAGCGCCTAGCCATGCAATTCCTGCGACGTAACGAAAACTGTGCCTTGAAAAAATGCTATTATTTTTCTTTTTTAACATATTATGTTGCTTTTTGAATTGATGTTACATGTAGATAAGCATAATATTATGTTTTGAGTCTGCTCAACTAATTCTTTTTGTTTTAAAATAAGATAAAAGGTATATGGGCTAATTACTGTCAATGTTTTTTTGAAGTGTAATGTTTACTTATTTGTTTAAATTTCTCACACGTCACAATGTTTATATGTCTTTCATTTAATTTGCTGTGACACTTTATGTATTATACCACCACAAACGAAGTTTGAGGGGGTATATAGGTGTGAGCTTGTCAGTCGGTCGGTCAGTCGGATTCTTCGTTTCCGGATGATAACTCATAAATGGCTTGAAGATTTAAATTATTTTTGGTTCACAGGTGTAACATCATAAGATACAGGTTAAGTTCGATTTTGGTGCTAATGGGTCAGTGTCAAGGTCACTGTTACTAAAAATAGAAAAATGCTTTCAGACGATAACTCCTGAAAGGCATCGTAATATATTAAAAATGTTTGGTACACAGGTGTAACATCACAAGATAGAGGTCAGGTTTGACTTTGGGGCTGGTGGGGTCAATGTCAAGGTCAGTATAACTAAAAATAGAAAAATGGTTTTCGGATGATAACTCATGAAATACTTCACAGATTAAATCCTTTTTTGGATCAGAAGATACAGGTTGAGTTCGACTTTGGGGCCTGTAAGGTCAATGTCAAGGTCACTGTTACTTTAAATAGAAAAACTGTTTCTGGACGATAACTCATGAAATAATTCATATTTATTTAATTACTATTTGGAACACATGTAACATTACGAGATACAGGTTAGGTTTGAATTTGGGACCTGCGGGTTCAAGATCAAGGTCACGGTTATTTTAACTTCAAAACTTCATTTCCACTCAGTAACTAGCTTAGAATGAGATTCTTGAATGAAATTTGGTGTATTGGTGGTTTCTGTGAAGACGATTTTGGAATTGAAAGTAAGACCTGTGGGGTCTAGGTCACTGTCACTATAAATAGAAATACTGTATATGCTCAATAACTGTAGTTCGGAATGAGATACTAGTATTGTGATGAAAATTGCTATTGGTTGAATATAGGTAGTGTCTGTGAAGAAAAACTTGGTATTGAAAATGGGCCTGGTGGGGCAATGTCACTGTTCACTGTTACTAAAAATAGAAAAAAATGGTTTCTGGGTTATTTCTAATGAAAAGCTTCACATATTTTAACAATTTTTGGCACACATTGATTCTAACAATTCCCAGTTCAAGTATCAAGCACACATGTGGGGGTATTTAATCACTCAGTATTAATTCTTGATTTTATCACATACCTTCCGGTGTGGGAGTGTAATAACATCCGTTATGACTTACTTTGGCCATCTGACCACTTCAGGCAAGCAATCAATTTTCTATAAGGATCTTAAGCATCCCTCATATTGATAATATCCGCGGAAAATATAACTCTGACATCTTGTTTACTCTGTAAGATAGCAATACGCCGAAAGTCTATGATGAAATTCAACAACAGCAACAAAGCCATTTTCATTTCGTTTAGATCGAAAATAAAATGACCCAGACGCTGACATCGTTTTCAGAACATCGTCGGTGTGATCTTACAACATCCCCGAAACAAATAAAAACACTAGAAACACATTTTCAATCCATTTCCAGTTTATATCCAGCAAATCAATGTTGTCATATGCCGCAATGAAAGTTTACACAAATGACGTCATACACTAGATCGATTTATTTAATTAAACACAACTTCAGATAGATTCTTTTATCTAGACTCTAGCGCAGTTAATTTTATTTATTTATTAAAACTTATTTTGGCAAACGGGAAAACGGTAGGATAAATTCTTTTTGGACTAGCTTATGTATCACCCGATACGACCGAATTACACCCGTTTTAAGTTCGCTCTACTAGGCGATAGAAAGGGACATTGCATGGATTGTGTTTGTTTTTTCAGGGTATGTGATAAATAGAATACATCATTCGTGATCATTTTATACTGAAATTATTAAACTCGTCATCTAAATCGATATAAAACTCGGCAAAAGCCTCGTTTTATATCGATTTAGACGACTCGTTTAATAATTTCAGTATAAAATGATCACTCATGTTGTATCCTCTATATATTGTATTCCAATGTCTCACAATACTATATTACAAGTACCACACAATACTATAATGTTACAATGTACATTGTTATAAGGTTAACAAATGAAATCATTTTTTATAATGTCATACTCGTATAATGTAAATCGACATCACATTTTAAAACATACATGCTTTGATTTTTTGTTTATTAGTAACCATGTGATTGTACTATAAATGATGAAATGATTTTATCTAGCGACACATATGAAAACAATCAGATTATATGAATTTAGCTTGTACTCTTTCTTGTCTAAAGGCAGCTTTTAAGACATTACAACAGCATATTTTAAGTGTGTGTTGTAGTTATGACAGATATTATGCGATCCTAAAATACAGATATAAGAGGGGCAAACTTTCAGAAGTATCATACACAAAGCAAGCATATGTTCAATATATTAAATAAATATTTAGACGTTAAGTCGCTGGTTATCAAATTTTATATTAAATCCAGCGTGTTACAAAATTGTATCAATTTAAAGCACTGTATATATTGTAATACAATAATAAGGTTTCGTTTTGACAAGAGAAGATATGACCAGAACGAGGCCGTTCTGATTAGGTGTCGTTTTCACAAAGGGGCCGTTTTGACTGAATATTCTGAAAAGTGGTAAATGCATTAATTTTCACGTGCACGTATAAATATCTTTGACATAAACAGATGAACTATATTTCATAAATTATACTAGTACATGTAGGATGGACAAAAATATATACAGCTTTATTAATAATTTGTTTACAGCTTTATTATTTGCAACTTATATCGGGGTCTTGCCCTTCTTGAAGTATTGTCTTTAAGCAATTGTGTCTTCTCAATATGTGGAATTGTTCAGATTGTGCTTATCCATTAGTTGTTGTTATTTTACATATTCTATCTACTTTTCTTAAAACTTTATTATGTTATGCTTGCCCATAAGTATAAAAAGCATTTCGGTTGTTAAGCTTATAATTATAACTTAATTTTCAGGCATGTTTAGCCCAAAGGTTAATTTCTTCGCTTTGAATATCAACATTTAAAGCTCAAAACATAATGCACAATAGTTTTGTGTGAATTAGGGTGTTTTTTAAGATCTTGAGTTTCTTATATTAATTTAAACTTGTTTAATAATTTCAATTGTATAATTAATGGTCCTTAAACATGTTTTATAATATCAATTGTATAATAAATAGTCATTAACATGTTAGCTTAAACTCTTTTTTATTGAAACTATGCGGTAAACATAATTATTGTATATAATTTTTATTCATGTTGCCTCTTCAATAAAACATGATATTCCAACCACTGTCCACTTCAAATATTTACGACAGCAAATGTTATTTGCGAAAGAATAAAACCTATTACTATTTACTGGTAAGTTAACTGAACCCTAGCCGAATCTACAACAAAATGAAAGTGGTAAAATCCAGAGTCTTAATGTCTTGACATTTGCAAATCAATTAAGTTAATGATGATCCCTTCTCGATTAAAAAAAACACTTTATTAGCATTAAACCATTTTCGCCGGCAGTCGAGCAACACATAAATAGCCTTGGAAATTCCACTTTTTACACCAAATAGTATTGTAGACATGTTTTTAACTTGAAAGGTTATATATTTCCTTATAACCTCTAAATAACCGTGTTACGTGAAGTAAACAACATTCAAAACCCTATTTAACCTCTTATCAGGTAGAATATTGCATGATACAACAGCAAAGAAGACGTGAAATAATTAACCTTGACAGTTTTGAGAGATGGATTTAAAAATACAAAACAATCAGTGTTTATTTTCATATTGCTATTTTTCATTTTGCTGATAACGATGTAACTAGGAAATGCTTTAGTAGAACGTGACACCAAACGAAAACAAAATGTGAATAAAGTCAGGCAAATTGTTTTATGATACATTTCTTGAAATCTTTATTTGTTTTCATGGTGGATAAAATATATAAACATATTATTAACAGCCTTATATAATATATGTTCTCTCAGTGTTAACTTGAGTTTAGGCATTGTTGTAGGGAAAATACTATCTGTATCATAATAAACAAGTTTAGTGTGGCAGACTTGTGTTCTTGTCTTTAACTATTAAGAAATAAAGCCAATAGACAGTTGATAACGGAATTTTTACAGTAGAGACACACAATTTCAACGAAAATCATGTTTCTACCCTCCAGTAGCAATTACAGCTGCATTTAATTGATAAGGCGTCGGAAGTACAAGTAACAATTGAAATGAAAACTTCCTGTCAACCCTGACATATTAACTTGACATATTACCCGACTTCATGTGCGATTTCGTGATGTTACGGTCACGTAAATTTTCAGATCAGTTTTAATCTGAATTTAAATTAATCCTGTTGTTATTGCTGTTGGCAAATGTAGAGTTGCATTTGCAAATGATCACGCCAATTGTTCTTGGAAACGATAACTCATATGAAACGATGTAGTATAGTGTTACAGACAACAGCAAAGAAGACGTGAAATAATTAACCTTGACAGTTTTGAGAGATGGATTTAAAAATACAAAACAATCAGTGTTTATTTTCATATTGCTATTTTTCATTTTGCTGATAACGATGTAACTAGGAAATGCTTTAGTAGAACGTGACACCAAACGAAAACAAAATGTGAATAAAGTCAGGCAAATTGTTTTATGATACATTTCTTGAAATCTTTATTTGTTTTCATGGTGGATAAAATATATAAACATATTATTAACAGCCTTATATAATATATGTTCTCTCAGTGTTAACTTGAGTTTAGGCATTGTTTTAGGGAAAATACTATCTGTATCATAATAAACAAGTTTAGTGTGGCAGACTTGTGTTCTTGTCTTTAACTATTAAGAAATAAAGCCAATAGACAGTTGATAACGGAATTTTTACAGTAGAGACACACAATTTCATCAAAAATCATGTTTCTACCCTCCAGTAGCAATTACAGCTGCATTTAATTGATAAGGCGTCGGAAGTACAAGTAACAATTGAAATGAAAACTTCCTGTCAACCCTGACATATTAACTTGACATATTACCCGACTTCATGTGCGATTTCGTGATGTTACGGTCACGTAAATTTTCAGATCAGTTTTAATCTGAATTTAAATTAATCCTGTTGTTATTGCTGTTGGCAAATGTAGAGTTGCATTTGCAAATGATCACGCCAATTGTTCTTGGAAACGATAACTCATATGAAACGATGTAGTATAGTGTTACAGACCATTTCTTTAAACATGAATGCCAGCTACATAGTAGTATATATTTCAGTGTGAAGTTTAGTTCATACTTTCATACGGCTTATAACTTTGAAAAATAATGTTTTGTTGCAATTAAAACCCAATGAGAATGCTAAGTATTAATGAACCTACTCCAAGCAAACAAGAAAAACCCCAAATTAAATACACATTTAACCTATTATTGCTAATACCTTTGATATAATAGTACATTACTGAAGGAGGAAAAAGAAGTGTGAATTGTCATGAAACATGAAATATATCACCACACCTAAAAAAGCTATGACTGGCTTAAAGAATTTTTTTTTAATTCCGTCCCTCGCCTTTCTGGTTCCCCTTTTGGTTGCTTTTTGATATTTTTTTTTGTTTTGTTTTTTGAATTTGATCATACTCTTTTGAATTCTCTATTTTAAGCTGCGTTGAAAGACTGACTTGTCTAAATGAGTTAATTGCTGATCTTAATATTTCAATTAAAACAAACAGCAACATAACTAAAAATTTTCTGAACCTTATAAATTTTAAATTGTGTAGTTTCGGACGAATTATGTTTCTAATAACAATTGCATTGTTTGTCATAGTCAATAGATCAGCTTTGAAACCCACGAATGTCAATAAAACCCATCTTTGTTTGAGTAGGTGACACAAGTTATGCAAAAAACCGATTTAAAATTCTATATTTATAATGAAAATCACAAAGTTACATTCATACTTTATGAACGTGTATTATTGTTTATAAACCAGGACACGCCTTTAATTACATCAATTTATTTCCTAATAGAAATATTAAAAAACGTAAAGGACAAAATAAACAATATTACTAATTGGGTTCGGAGTAAGGCTCATATTTCTAAAGACAACCAATTTGAATTCATGCGATATATAAAAGTAACGTTTGACATTAACGTTTCCTAATGTTTTGCATATCGAAGTATTATGTTTGACACAATATGTCAAGTTCAACCGACGTGTAAATATCTTTTCACAAATATGCATGATTTATCTCGCTTTAACATTTTTTTTATAAAAAGTTCTTAAAATACACAAATTTTTAAATAATTCAATAAGATAATGTGATTGTTATCTATTATCCTGTCTACCGTATCAGTTTCAGCATTATTGAGATTAAAGCAATTTACGACTGAAAATAGGAAAACACACCGTAGTAACATACCCAAATTTATTACGTTTGTTTTAATATTAAAACGACGAGCTGCCGCCAGAATTGTGTGTTGTGTTGTTCTTTTTCAGATATGTTTCTTTTTGCCAAGTATAACTTTTTCCATTCCCATCATAGCTGATTCAAACACCAGGGAGAGGATCAGTGCTGCTCCGTAGGTAACAACTAGAAGTCCAAGGTACAGAACAATCTGAAACGATCGAATACATGTTCAACTCGTTTGATTCTCATAGTGAACGGCTGGAGAGCCAATCTCAGTCTTAAAATGCACAAGACTCAATACTATCCTTATAATATATAACGCTAACATTGTACATGTTAAATCCAATCGCATATTTGACGGACAATTCAAACACTGATTTTTATGTGTTTTCTGTTGATTAAACATAAACACTGTATTGTGTTTCCTTTACCTTATATGTTGATGCTTATTTGATTATCGTGTAAACTTTTCGGCTAGCTCATGTTCTTGAAATAAGCTTGCAATTAATATTTGTGGTCTATCAGCAAAAACGTATTGTTTACAGCGCATTCTAAACGCTAAAGCTTCTATTATAAGTCCTTTTTCACATGAAATTGTACTAAAATAGAGAAATCATTAACACACTTAAAAGCTCCATATCATCCAAATATAGCAAAGATTTTCTGGTGTTGAAGTACATGTAAAGAACCGAACCACTGGATGCACCAAATAAGCACAATACTTCAGGCGGCTGAGGGGTATGATAGCTTTCCATGACAGTAAGGCGTTCACAGCACCTGTAAACAGATTTACGTCGTGTTAAGTGTCTTTCAATGTGACATGTTCATCTGTTTAATTATCACAACAGGGTTGTTTGTACTGTGTAACGACCGTTAAAATGTAAGCAAAACGATTTACTGTAGATGCTTTTAATCGCCAGGTACGCAGTTTGTAGCCTTTTTATGAATTTACCAAGACAACTTGTACTTGTTTTATCCATATTAGAACCTGTTAGAGCAAGTGTGAGGTTGGTGCACCCTAGAACCTGGTTTCAACCCCCAGTGGCAAATTGTAGATGTATATTCATCACCCTGACAAATGAAATAATCATAATAGCCATGTGCTGGACTGATGGATTGTACACAAGTTGAAAATATAATAACCTCCATGACCGGTAGCACATGCAAAAACAAGCCAACATACACACATCGCCCACGCTATTCTTGAAGTTGTATATACAATGCCGACACCTCTTCATTTAGATCTGGTAGACCTTCTTTAGTATATAATCCATATAAAACGACTAAAGCGACTGAAGTGGAAATAGTCCAACCCAGAAACACAACCGCCTGCATATTAAAAGAAGAACAATTGTAAGTTAAATGAAAATCTATAGAAGTTGTTCCATAAGAACAAAACATATATAACTTATCCAATTCCAAAACGTTTATATGAAATATATTTGAATCACCCTACAATTTATAAAAATATTCGAAATTTATGTTGAGCACTCGCCGAAACCGTAACCAATTTTATAAAAAGCTCTAGTCATGCAGACACTCCATCGGATTCAATGTTCGCCAGATTATTTACTCATGTTTTATACATGTACCTGCATTACATCATGTCAATAAAGAACACATCCTTAAAAGTCGTAGATATTTTAGTGTTACGGAAGGCCAATATGAAGTCAAAACTTTAATTGATGTTTTTTTTTTGTTTTTTTTTTTTCTATTATAATACGCAGAGTGTAAATTTTAACATAATATTTAAAACTGACAATTAATACAATATTGACATTTGGAATGTTGATGTTAGCAACAATTGTGAGCAACTTACTGTACTGTACTGAAAGCAGTCAAACCTGTATTAAGTAACCACCCAAGGGAATGACAAAAGATGGCTACTTAACACATGTGGCTGTTTAAGTTAGTTACAAATAAGAATAAAAAAAGTCAGTTAAGAACATATTCAAACTTGCTGTTTAAGACAGGTGGTTGCTGAATGCAGGTGGCTGCTACGGTACGTTCAACTGTATTCGAAATCAAGATATGTTACCTTGGGTAGTTTCGACTTGCATTTTGTTTTATATAAGATAAAGCCGGTCCAAAATCCGAGCCCCACTCTACACCAGGGCTTCATGTACATCTCTTCCATGATTTCCAGCAGGTTTTCACTGATATTATGCAAAAAAAGAAATCTAAAATTCATAATATTATACCAAACATAAACTCAATGTTCAGATAACAAAAATCTTGCGGCTAGATCCGTTTCTGTTTTCCTACCATTGTGTTATTGAAAATATAACAGTTACTGCATTTATGTTCAAACGTATATTATACATTGGTCTCAGAAAACTCAGAAAAGATGCATTTTTTGTTTCATTAATTATTGAGTCTTTATAAGGTTTATGACATTGATCATATTATCAACATATGCTCTCATTTCCTCTTTTTTTAGCTATGTGGATAGGCTGTGTTCCTTGGTGTGACTATTCTCTTTATGAATATTTGATCATATATGAACATGCAATCAAATGAAAAATGCAAATAGTAAATTTACATGACTAAACATAACACAGACATTAAAGAACACAGCTAAACAATTTTAACAGGAGTTTTAAAGCAGCTTCGTTCTACTATGTAAGATGCACCGACTTCACTATCGTAACGCGAGGAGATTTGTTTTGCCATTTTTGTACGATCAGACTTATTATCTCAGTAATAGCCGGAAATGGAAAACATAGATATGATAAAGATATAAATAAAACCCAAGTTTAAGTTCAAGAGTTCAGTCCAAGGTCTACAGAAATTAAATCATTTTCGAGGATTGCCTAAAAAACTTCAGGCCGAATGCTGCAATACTCTAAAATCCTACAGCCACGATTCAAGCAAAACTGAATATGCTCTATGATTCTATAATAACAACATTGAAACGGATAGTGGGTCGACCTTTTATGACTTTCCATTTATAAAAATGAAATTACTAACTTAAACAATACGTTTGGTCCAGCGCTGTAATTATGCGAGATAACCCCTGTAGCGACCATGCTTCCTACAACCAGGAGGAAATAGACAATGCTTCCAAACATTGGTAAACTAGAAATAAATGTAAACAATACAGAAATCGCGTCATAAAACATCTTTTTAAAAACAAGTTATCTTTAATAATTCTTCCTAAATTCTTTGTAAGGAAACAATGAAAGCGAATGAAATAGTCAAATGATAAAAATAAATTTTGATACTTTTTATTCATCAGTAACGCAAATGCAAAGACTTCTTCTCATGCTACCTAATTCCTGCAGAAGCGTTTTTCAATTTTACACAATTGAAATTTTGAAAGAAAACATGCTTAAATGTAATGTAAAATTATAGTCATTGTGAAATGTTCAATGCTGTTCTGAATACTTCTAATATAAAAAGAGCTCAGGAAAATTATGTTAAAGCGATTTACATAAGACAATTAAGATAAAGGATCTGAAACGAGTTGTTATGTAACATGAAGTATTAATCTAGTTCAGGAAAATGGTTTTGTCAGTTTATAGTGAGCCTTTTGTGAGATGAATAAGGACTTTAAATTCTGAACAAGTTTGATTATGTTTTGTTGTATTTCTTACGAAAAAAAGTGTGTAAGCAATATCGGGCTTATGACATAAAACTGCATATCATTTGCAAGGTACCAGCTCCAAGCCATACACTGACGGTCTATATCTTATTTATTTTGCAACAATGGAGACCTTATTATATATAATAGTCGTTTATATCCACTTTATTTTTAACCGCTATCTTAAAACATGGGAGAAAACTTTGTTAATATTTTGTAGATATAACCACATTCGAAAAACACAGCGTCACTCACAGTCAAAATGTAGATGAACAAAAGAAATGATGAATAATCTGCCCTACAGTGGTTTAGACCAGGTAGGTTCTTGGTTACACCAACCGCTTACAAACAAGTAAAATAAATGAATTTCAGGAATATGATTTATTTGAAAGTAGACACTACTAAGAAAACGTAATTACTTAAGCATTTGTTTCTTGGTTTGGATTTGTGAAGAACCTACCTTTTTATCAGTCTTATATAAATTGGTAATGTACAACAAAATTGTCCACCATGACTCCTCGCATTCTTTCTCATCAAGACCGTTCTCTTGCCAAAATGGCCCGTTCCCCCGATATTTTATTGTGGGCGAACAAATCATCAGAAACAACAAATACGGAGGTGTTAATCTGTAAATAAATTTCAATTGAAAACGTAAAAAGTACTTGATTTGTCACATTGTTCAGAATATTAACTGTACTACGCGTAATTAATTTCCTCACTTAAAAATAAATAGTGCAGCGCTTGGGTATAAGAAGCAATAGGCAAACGTTTACATGTCGTAATTTTAAAATTTTCTCATTCTTACGGGAAAGTGTTAAGTCTCCAGTCTCAACTGCAAAATGCTTGAAAGGAACAGTTTATAATGGAACATATAGTAAGACCTATTTCTAACTTTCACGTCAGTCCCACTGATTATCAGCGGACTGATACCTGTGTAGTATGTAGAATTATGTTGCTTTATCATGACGCGTAATGACGTAGATAAAAATACATGAAGACATTGTAAACACTAAAATTACATTAATAATCCCAAGCTTGTTCAATAAGTCATGCCTTTGAATGGTCTTAATTTCTTCCAAAGTGTAGTATATTCAGGAGTTCTTATGTTGATACATGTATGTTTTAAGTTGTAAGAATATCAACATTTGTTTTCATTATGGATTTATGTAACTATGTTCTGTAACTGTAAGTCGGCATCCAAGTTCGCTCCCAACAATTAAACATATTAAATGTTAGATTTTGCGTTTCTTTAAGGCTTTGCCTTTAGGTAATTAGATTCCTTATACTCCAATCCAGTTGGAGATTGACGTAAGGGGGGAAATATTTCTCGCGCCCACTTGATGTTATGCATCAATTTTTTCTTGTTTATTTTGAAACGTTGCCTACTAGTAAGCTACATTGCGTGGAAACCTGACCGCGGCTAAGATATTAGCGTTTCGAAAGGGAAAATACATTTTTATTTCGATTTTGACCTTCTTATTTTATCCGACTTGTTGTCAATTCAAACTGACCGTTTGTCCGTTAGAATATATACATTTAATTTTTAATGGCATCGCTCACCGCTGGAAATAAATAACATAATTACTATTTTTACAAGTTAAGGTGTACACTTATTGCACAAATTTCCACTGTGTTTCTAATATATCTATGCGTTTTTGTATTATATCAATATATAATTTTTAATGTCTTTACAGACTTACAAACAGATAGATAGATAGATAGATAGATAGAGAGAGAGAGAGAGAGAGAGAGAGAGAGAGAGAGAGAGCATTCGAAATAAAATTATTATTATTTAGACTGGCAGCGCACATGCGCCGACAGCCATAAGCAAGCAATCGAATTGACTCATTCATAGAAATAGTTCCGCGACATATGCGGTTTTTAACAACACGTACATGTATATCATTGCGCCACAGGCCTATTAAAGTAGACGGCTTCAATGGTAACAGCGAGACCAGGCTGAAATTTTATAGACACTGAAAGCGGAGCATTTCACGAATATCGAGCGCTTTTTGTATGTTCTCTTGTTATTTAGAAACTTAAAGAAAGAAACGCTATCCAACAGATAACAACGCTGCTGAGTTCATAAGATATGCAAGAGGCATTCAATTTTGTGCGGCTTGCGAAGTAGTGACGATATTAAGGTCCATAATTTCTTCTTTTTTCCATTATATTCAATTTGAGAAAATTGACAAAAAGTAACTGCACAGTGATAAATATTTACTGAATAATCCTAAGATTCACGATTATCATCTGGATTTGGCAAGCTGGTTTTACACACTATTTATAAACAGAACAGTTACACGCGCTCTAAAAAACATTTGCGCTTGAATCAAAATAAAGATTCGGTATGATATATACGGTATGATATATAGTTTTCAGTTAAAGTAGCAGATATAATACATACACATTTTAAATGCACTTCGAAAATCATTTTATTTGAAAGTTAAAAAAAACATTTTCAGTTAAAACATATGAACTATCTATCATACATGTTGTCAAGAATAATCTTCAGCTGTTTTCTATTGAATTGTCATTTTTTTGCTATGTTTTATTTATGTTGTTTCAAAGGCACGAAACAGATAGCAATACTTCTAAATTATTTTATTAGGCATTTTACTAAGCTTTCATTTACAGTTTATTTCAAGTTAATACGATATTTCAAACATAAGTTATAAGTATTTTAATGCATTAAAAGAAACACAGTTTTATTACGATATTTTAAGACGTCGTTTATATTGTGACGTCACGTCATTTGTTTGCAATCCGGTTCGTGCCGTTGCTATATAAAGATTGTGAAATAAAGAAACCGGTTGGTTCTTAAATAGCTTACCGGAAAAAAATATATTTTTCCGAGGGGAGACTTTCAAATTGTCAAAATTATTGTCTCAGGACAATAACAAGTAGGTCCGGGAAGAGGTCTGCTGCTAAGTAAAGAAGCAAGTCCAGTGGTGTAGCAAGACTAACAGGCATAATACGTCCAGGAGAAGAAGCAAGTCCAGCGGTGCAGCAAGTCTAACAGGCGTAGTACGTCCAAGAGGAGAAGCAAGTCTAAACAGTGCAGCAAGTCCAAGGGTAGCACGTCCACATATCGTAGCAAGTCAAGCAAGACCATCATTCAGCAAGTCTGTTGCATCCAGAATTAGTTAAGACATAGTCACCTCAAGTAGTAACCCACCTAGTCAACGTTCGACAATTGGGGGCTCGTCCGGGATTCTCTACAAGGTTAAATACTAAAATATCTTCTGGATAGCATCATGAACTACGAAGAATGGTTAAAAATCGGTGAGAGGCTAGGTTTAGCAGGACAGGACTTAGCGTTGTTCATACGGGAAAAAGAGGCAGAGGTTCTAGCACGAGAAGAGAGGTTACAGAGAAGAGACGATGAACGAAGGAAATTGGAAATGCAGTTCCAATTACAGATAAAGCAACAAGAGTTAGAAATTGAAAGGCTTCGGGTCAATAATGGAGTCAACGAGACCAGTAGCAAGGCATTAAGGCCGAAGTTACCAAAATTTGACGAGAAACAAGACGATATGGACGCGTATATAGAAAGATTTGAGAGGTTTGCTAAAAGCCAGAACTGGAGTGAAGACACTTGGGCAGTAAGTTTGAGTTCGCTATTGACTGGTAAAGGGTTGGAAGTCTATACGAGCATGTCTCCATCAGAAGCTAGTGATTATAAGGCCTTGAAGGTGGCTGTACTGAAGCGATACCAACTGACTGAAGAAGGTTTTAGGACAAAGTTTCGGACGAGTAAGCCAGAACAAGGAGAAACTGTATTCCAATATGCTGCCAGATTGAGAAGATATTTTACACGGTGGACAGAAATGGCAGATGTAGAGAGTACCTATGAGGCTCTTTGTGACTTAATGATAAGAGAGCAATTTATCAGGACTTGCTCATTAGAGTTATCATTATTTTTGAAAGAAAGAGCGCCGTGCTCGATGGAGGAAGTCACCAGATTGGCTGAGCAGTACACAGAAGCCCATGGTGGAAGGATATCTTCGAATAGGTCGACACCAAATGTACCGAAACGTCAAGATGAGGATAAGACTATACAGAGTTCTACTACAATAGTACCACACAGAGAATCAAATGACAGAAGAAGAGAAAAGACCTGTTACAATTGCAATCGAAAGGGCCATATCGCCAAGGAATGCAGAATGCCAAAAACTGATAGAAAGATATCTGCTGCGTGCACCAACCTTAAAGTACTAGAATCTATAGAAGAATGTACAGAAGATGGACATCTGAGACTGGCCAATGGAGACTCGCTCCCCATAATTTCAGCGAGTTGTACACTTGAGATGTTAGAGGGAGAGCGGAACTTAGACCTGAGACAGGGATTAGTCGGAAGTAAAGCAGTGAAGGTATTAAGAGACACAGGTTGTGAAACGGCAGCTGTGCGAAGACATTTAGTCAGAGAAGACCAGTTCTTAGATAAGAAAATTGTGATGATTACTATTGATGGTGTAGCCAAAGTTGTTCCTGTTGCTAAGATCGAGGTCGACACGCCATATTTTACGGGAGAGATAGAGGCGATGGTGCCTAAGACACTTATCTGTGATCTTGTCTTAGGGAATATTCCAGGGGTGCTCAACCAAGCAAGTCCAACCTGGCAAGATTCCATTAGTGTTGCTTCAGCGGTATTGACAAGGGCACAGAAAATACGCAAGGAACGACCACAGAATGCATTAAGCGTCCCAGTACCATCATGCAAGAAAGAAATAGATATAAAGATATTGAAAGAAAGACAACGAGAAGACGAATCATTGACCAGGCTATGGAGTAACGCTTCCGAAGGTGTACAAAACGAAACTAGGAGTGGTGCTTTGTATAAGTATAAAGTTCAAAAAGGAGTATTGTACCGAATATTTGAGCCTAAGAAAGGAATTCCAGACCAGGAAATCAAACAGATTGTGGTACCGAAGACTTTGAGGGGAAGAGTAATGGAACTCGCCCATGAGTCCATCATAGGAGGTCATCTTTCAACAAAGAAAACAGAGGATAGGATCCTGTCAAGTTTCTTTTGGCCAGGGATGACTGGAGATGTTACGCGTTTCTGTCGCTCATGTGATATTTGTCAGAAAACCATTCCGAAGGGAAGAGTGATGAAAGCACCGCTAGGAGAGATGCCAATTATAGAAGAACCATTCCATAGGGTAGCAGTGGACATCGTTGGACCAATAACACCAGTGTCTGAAAGTGGAAACAGATACATATTGACCATAGTAGATTATGCCACAAGATACCCTGAAGCAGTTGCATTACCGAGGATTGACACAGAAAGAGTTGCCGAGGCCCTCTTAGATGTCTTCGCAAGAGTTGGTTTTCCTAGTGAAGTTCTGAGTGACAGGGGAAGCCAGTTCACCTCAGACCTTATGAAAGAAGTAAGTCGCCTGATGTCGATAAAGCAATTATTCACCACGCCATACAATCCTAAGTGCAATGGATTATGTGAACGTATAAATGGAGTGTTAAAAGGTATGTTAAAGAAGATGTGCCAAGAAAAACCAAGAGACTGGGATAGATACCTTGCAGCAGTTTTGTTTGCATATAGAGAAGTGCCACAGGCCAGTACTGGGTTTTCACCATTCGAATTACTGTATGGTAGAACAGTGCGAGGACCAATGCAAGTTTTAAAAGAACTGTGGACGGAGGAAGATATACCAGAGACACAAAACACTTACCAGTATGTTTTAGATTTAAAACACCGTTTAGAGGAGACATGCAAACTAGCCATGGAAAGTCTGAAGAAAGCCCAAACAACACAAAAACATCATTATGACAAGAGAGCACGAAGACGGAGTCTGAATGTTGGGGACAAAGTCTTAGTTCTTCTTCCGACTGATAAGAACAAAATGCTGTTGCAATGGAAGGGACCGTACGAAGTCACCAAGAAAATTAATCAAATGGACTACAAAGTTCAAGTTGGTACAAGAGTTGCTACATACCATATAAACCTTCTGAAGAAATATGAAGAGAGACAAAAGGATATTATAGCAGCAAGCCTAGCGGTTATTGAGCCAGAAATAGAAGACCAACCTGGAGTTGTAGATGATGAAAACTTACTAGACTTACCAAGGACGATAACGTCAGAGACCTACACAGATGTCAAGATTTCTGAGAAACTCACCAAAGAACAGAAGCAACAAGTGCTAGATATACTCCAGCAATACAGTGACGTTTTTACCGAACGACCAGGAACAACAACCATAACAGAACATGTTGTGGAACTCACGGATAAGACTCCAGTTAGAGTGAAACAGTACCAAATGCCATACGCAAAACGCAATGATGTAGATATTGAAGTTGAAAACATGCTACAAGCAGGCATTATCGAACCCGCCAATTCAGACTACAACTCTCCTATAGTGATAGTGAAGAACAAAGATGGGAGTAACAGATTTTGCGTAGACTTCAGGAAGTTGAATGCTAAAACCAAGTTCGACACAGAACCGATGGCAAATATAGATGATATACTAGCGAAGCTGACGGAGGACAAGTTCTTTACGAAGATAGACTTAACTAAAGGATATTGGCAGATTCCTATGGCAGCAGGATCTCGTCATGTTACTGCGTTTCCGACTCACAAAGGAAGTTACCAGTTCAAAAAGATGCCGTTTGGAATGGTAAATTCTGGAGCCACGTTCAACCGCATGATGCGACAACTATGAAATGGTTGCAGCAATGTAGACAATTATGTAGACGACATCCTTGAACATACCGTTACGTGGGAAGAGCACCTAGATACACTTCTGATGATACTGGACAGAATAAGAAAAGCAGGTTTAACAATTCGACCATCAAAATGTTTCATTGGATTTAACAACATTGGCTTCACTGGACATACTGTCGGAAATGGAGTAGTGCAGATGGAAGAAGAAAAGGTCGAACGAATCAAACAGGCAGAAATACCCAAGACCAAAAGACAAGTGAGAGCTTTTCTTGGATTAGCTGGATATTATAGGAAGTTCATCCCCATGTTTTCAGAAGTAGCAACACCCCTAACAGACCTGACCAAGAAAGGACAACCGAATGATGTCAAGTGGAACCCAGCCGCTATTAGAGCATTCAACACCTTGAAAGAGAAATTGACACGGGCACCAATTTTGCGACTACCAGATTTCAACAAACCATTTATTCTTCAAACAGATGCTTCAGAAGTTGGAGTTGGAGCGGCCTTGTTACAGAAATATGACGATGCCGTATTTCCAGTCGCCTTTGGAAGCAAGAAATTACTTCCCCGAGAGAAGAATTACTCTGTAACAGAGAGAGAAGGTTTAGCAATAATATTCGGGATCAAGAAATTCCAAAAGTACCTGTACGGAAAAGAGTTCATAATCAAGACACACCACAGTGCGTTAACATATATCCAAAGAGGTAAATTGGAAAATGGAAGAGTTATGAGGTGGGCTTTATTCCTGCAGAACTACAAATTCAAGATAGAAGCAATCAAAGGATCTGAAAATATCATTGCCGACTACCTGAGCAGAGAAGGAAACACAGCAAACAAAATCATTCTTGAAGAAAAGAACGAGGAAAAAAATGAACGTTTTCCTAGAAAAGGGGGTTATTGTCAAGAATAATCTTCAGCTGTTTTCTATTGAATTGTCATTTTTTTGCTATGTTTTATTTATGTTGTTTCAAAGGCACGAAACAGATAGCAATACTTCTAAATTATTTTATTAGGCATTTTACTAAGCTTTCATTTACAGTTTATTTCAAGTTAATACGATATTTCAAACATAAGTTATAAGTATTTTAATGCATTAAAAGAAACACAGTTTTATTACGATATTTTAAGACGTCGTTTGTTTGCAATCCGGTTCGTGCCGTTGCTATATAAAGATTGTGAAATAAAGAAATCGGTTGGTTCTTAAATAGCTTACCGGAAAAAAAAATATTTTTCCGAGGGGAGACTTTCAAATTGTCAAAATTATTGCCTCAGGACAATAACAAGTAGGTCCGGGAAGAGGTCTGCAGCTAAGTAAAGAAGCAAGTCCAGTGGTGTAGCAAGACTAACAGGCATAATACGTCCAAGAGAAGAAGCAAGTCCAGCGGTGCAGCAAGTCTAACAGGCGTTGTACGTCCAAGAGGAGAAGCAAGTCTAAACAGTGCAGCAAGTCCAAGGGTAGCACGTCCACATATCGTAGCAAGTCAAGCAAGACCATCATTCAGCAAGTCTGTTGCATCCAGAATTAGTTAAGACATAGTCACCTCAAGTAGTCACCCACCTAGTCAACGTTCGACACATGTATGTCATTTGTTGAACACGTTTAACGAATACACTCGTCGCTGTTAAGTAATGCGTGTGCGCAGGGCTAGTGCTACCATGCTAAAATATGGTAGCTATCTTTAATGTTGATGTTCTTTTATTAAAGTAAAATTTTTCTTTTTAAATTCAAATATGTATTGTGTTACTTAATTTTGAAGTTTATTGCCATAATCAGTTTGATACTCCGTTGCATAATTAACATCTATAATTCAGCGTTAGCGGTTTGACAATTTTATTATTGATAAGATGTAGATATCCTTATAGTTGTCACGGTTACGATTGCCCGAGGCAGGTAACTTATCGTAAATTTTAGGGATTTTATAACTATTTCAAGACATACTACTTTTAACTCTTCTGCAAGAAACACCTAAATTTTACACAAGAGCGAAGGATTACAGCTCATAAATAACGATTACCTTAACTTCATTTTATAAATAGTGTTTTATATTTGACATTTATTTGCAAGTCAAAACCTTGCACAGGAATACCTGATACAAATATTGTGAACATTAATTTATTGTTATTTGACGTTATAAATAATCATTTGAAACAACAAAATAAATACAGAAACTTTACACGTGTTCTTTACTCCGACGGAAACCCGACGAGTTTAACCCGGTTATAGATTGGCGGAAGAATCCGGCGTACAACATATATTTTGTTGTACACGATCATCATACTGCTAAACCTCTACAAGCCTTGCGAGAACAATTCCCCTATTCGACATGTTGGATTACCACACCAGATCAACAGTTGGAAAACCATCAAATTACTACCAAAAAAGGAATTATCTTTATAGTGGACTTTATCCGCATTCGTGGTATACGCCTCAGCTCTTCAACAACAGACAAATGGGTGTTTCCTTCTTTGGACCATTTAGTGTTATAAAGAGGAAAAGTTCAAAAGTTAACTGTCAAGGAAAATTTACAACGTCATTCCTAGTCAAAAAGAAGGCACGAGACATTGCCCGAATGTCTTCATTCCTCAGGAGGAAAACGGCAGAAAGTTTGCCATTTGCTGAGCTCAACAGCATTGAATTAGCAAAGTTGGGCTATAATAGTTCCCTCTGTTGCAGGAAATGTGCAAAAGGATTTACTTCACATGAAAATAATACACCTAATACCATCGCTGAAAGTGAAATGACTCTGAAACAAAATCTACATTTGGAAGAATTAAAACTTTCAACAACGGAACAAACCCAAGACGACAAAGAGTTGATTCAAAACAAGCAAGCCCATATATATCAACGCGCTTGAACAAGAAGTAAATAACTTGAAACTTGAAAATACCAACAATTTAAATCTACAACAAGAAAATGAAAAACTGATATTCCTGAACTGCAGTCTTCGGCAACAATTTGAATTGTCAAATATAAAACACTATTTATAAAATGAAGTTAAGGTAATCCTTATTTATGAGCGGTAACCCTTCGCTCTTGTGTAAAATTTAGATGTTTCTTGTAGAAGAGTTAAAAGTAGAATGTCTTGAAATAGTTATATAATCCCTAAAATTTACGATAGGTTACCTGCCTCGGGCAATCGTAACCGTGACAACTATAAGGATATCTACATCTTATCAATAATAAAATTGTCAAACCGCTTACGCTGAATTATAGATGTTAATTATGCAACGGAGTATCAAACTGATTATGACAATAAACTTCAAAATTAAGTAACACAATACATATTTGAATTTAAAAAGAAAGAATTTTACTTAAATAAAAGAACACCAACATTTAAGATAGCTACCATATTTTAGCATGGTAGCACTAGGCCGATAGTCAGCCACTTCCCAATCCGAAAAATATAGTTTTTTTTACCAATTGTGGCAGAGTTTCTTCCCAAAATACAAAACATAATTTCCCAAAAGCTTAGAAATTCCCCCTAGAAATGTTAAAATCGATCAATTTGTTTACATTCGTTATTTCCGGAGAAGCGTTTGTATGGTTAACGACCTTTTTGACGTACTATATGCGGAAGTACGCGTGGTACCCGTGTTACGCAAAACCAGTCTAATCCGTCTAATCAGTTTAGTTCCGATAGATTCTTACTCAGTCGTTATCGCAGTGAAACAGTCAAACGTTCCGAAAGACTGGATTTAATTCCGTTTTTTTACGGGAGATAAATCGGTGTTTTTTTTCCGGTTGCATCCATCAACAAATGTCGCATAACGGAAAATATTATTGCAAATCCGTGAAACGTAACGAAAATCAGAAGTCGTTATTTGACTATGGGGGTAAAAAAAACAACAAAAATTAGATCCAAAGGGTGCAACGTCTACCAAGGAAATCTCCAGAATTTCTAACGTTGCTGCCCCAGATTCTTCCAGTTCCATTCTCGTTTGAACAACAGAGATCCCTGTTAGTGTTGCTACCTCTGACTCTGCCATTTGTTCCAAAATGGTACCTGTTAGTGTTGCACCGTCTTACTCTGGCATTTGTTCCACAGAGGTCCCTGAAAGTGTTGCTCCTTCCAAGTCTGGCATTTCTACCACAGTGGTACCTGTACGTGTTGCTCCCTCTGAGTATGGCATTTTTTCCACAGACGACGTTATTTCCACAGAAGTACCTGTTAGTATTGATCCTGGCCATTTTACCACACTGACAGAGGTACCTACTACCATCACTGATGCACAATCTTCTATGCAAGTTGAAACTCAGGGTGAGCCTGTTGAAAATGACAGTGCTTGTCCTTCAACAGAGCTGGTACCTGCTACCAACAGTGATGAACAATTGCCTTCACAGTTTAATTCTTCCAGTTGTAAACCAGGAATTGGGGATAATGGAATTAATGATGGCAGGAGACGATTTAATATTCAGTATGAAAACCAATTTTCGTGGTTATATCATAGTTCTTAACGAAAAGGATATATTTGCAAATATTGTGAACTTTTTGGGCATAACATTTCAAATGAAACAGCTTTTGTTTCAACTGATGCAGTCCTAGGAGCTCATCCAATACATAGTCTGAAAGGCCATGAAAATGGTAATCGCCACAAATTAAGTATTGAAAGATATGTTTCACTGTCTACAAACACAGATATTTTTAACAAGATGGTACAAGCTGCGAGAAATCAGACTGAAGATAAAGCAAACCAAAAGTTGAGCAGAACAGAAGCTACATTAAAGAACGCTAAAGGTCACAGTTTTCCTGGTTAAACATAAATGGGGCCATTGTGAAAATCTTAAAGAAATTGCAAAATTACTTGGAAGTCTTGAAGACAAAGAAGTCAGTGATAAGACACAAATTATCTGACACCAAGAGGTGCCACAGAGTTCGTTGAGATTGTAAGTGACTTTTATGAGAAAAAAGTCTTGGAAGATTTGAGAAACAGGAAGTTTACTTTGTTTCTGGATGAAAGCACGGATAATGCCAACAGATCGCAAGTTTCAATCATGGCACGTTGGGTTGGACAACAGGGTATAAAGGAGAACTTTCGTGGACTTGTGAACCAATCTCACTAAAGTCAGATCTAACAAAATGTTAGATCTGATGACGTCCCGCAGACACCGTGCATAAGTAATAGCGGTTTTCCCAATTACTATTTTTAGAAACTGTCAACAAAGGAATCATGATTTATTACGCTCGCAAAATGATCTGAAGATGTCATTACATTACAAATGAATGCAATACGACTTAAACACATATATCTCTAGTAACCTATGTCTTACGAAAGCTGTCGACACTTACTTCCCATGGTTCAAAATATTATTTCTACTTTCATTTTGCGATTTTGTAGGCGACACTCTGATTGGTTCAAAGGGTTAGTGATAAAAACACGTTTTAGTTACTCGTCGTCAGATCCTGATAGCTTAGCGTTTTAAGAAAATGATTTTAATCAGATTGACTTGTGATCATGACTGGTACAAAGGCATCAGACTTTCAGGAGGCTGTAAACTCATTCTGTATGTCCAAAGGAATTGATCCCATAAATATAAGATTTGTTGCTTTAGACGGCTGCAGTACAATGAGTGGAGAGAAAACAGGTACTTTGATTTTTGTTTTTGTTCAACAGCAGCAGAGCTTAAGTATATAGTAGTTAAAGTAAGGCTTTGGAAGTTTAAACAGACCTCAGGGCTAAAATTATGAATATTTGTAAACCTCTCATTCTTTTGCTTTTAAAATATTTCATATTTTACAAAATGAAATCTCGATGAGACCTTCGGCAGTTTTTGATTTAAAAAAGCATGCAGAGCCAATCTTTATCAGGTAAGATTTTTGGAAGTCTGTTGTACATCAGTTACTTAATATATTTGCAAGTTTACTTTCTATTCACTTCAGGTCTGCAGGAAAGAGTGAGACACATGTCGCCTCTCAGCCTGTACATCAATTGAAGAAAGCATCGGCTTGCACTGTGCTTCACTCATCTCATCTGCTGAAGAAGAATAAAACAATGGCTGATGTAGAAGCTCTCCTTGTTTCCATATTGAACGTCTTCCACTTTTCTGCGAAGATGCATGTAGTGTTTTGTCGAATGCAAGAGCTGTATGATGAAACCCCAATTACGTTCATAATAGCAGCTTCAACTAGATATATAGCAAATAAACAATTGTGACTGCTTAGAGTTTTATTAATGAGCAAGTAAGTTAAAGAAAAAATTAGTATGTGGATATTATATTCTTCATTAATGTTCTGATTAATTTAAAATTCAGGATTTTTCTGTGCTGGTTGATTAAAATTTGGATGCATATTATTACATTACAGGTGGCTGTCTCATCTTAAAGCCTGTGTGAGGTTTATTTCAAGATACGAATCTTTGCTTGATACCCTGGATGCGATATTGACTGATACTCGGGAACCGGAGATTGCTGGTATTCGGGCCAAGGCAGCAGACCCCCAGACTGTGTTGACTATTCTCCTTCTATCCGATGTGCTGAAAACTGTCAATCACCTATGTATCTGCAGAGTGACATTGGGTATTTCTCAAGCCTGACAGAACATGTGAAAGCCTGCATAAATGAGCTTCATGGTCTGATTCAGCAGTATGAGCAAGGTCGATTTGGTGATGATTT
This sequence comes from Corbicula japonica, assembly GCA_038501625.1. Taxonomy (NCBI): domain Eukaryota; kingdom Metazoa; phylum Mollusca; class Bivalvia; order Venerida; family Cyrenidae; genus Corbicula; species Corbicula japonica. Next base: position 590,136 of record JAZAYU010000179.1, on the reverse strand, counting down.
GGAGTTCAGGTTTGAACTAATTTCTTTGTAAACCTGGTAATTGTATATAATTATAAAAGTAAAAAGTCAACAAATTGACTTCATAACATTTTATTACAGAATGAGCCTATTGATAGTTTTAGCCCATGAAAAGAAACTTTTTTATTAAAATTCGTGAGTCAGATATAATAAATAAAACCATTTTTACATTATTCCTGTGTATTTAATGCTCCTAGCTATTTATTTAATATTTTGCAATCCATTTTCAGAAAATGTGATAATCTAGTAGACATCATTACAGATAGAACTGCTTTTGCACGCAGACTAAGACATGACAATTATCAACTGACACCACATGGTAAATATATTCAAGTAATCATTTTTGAAAACACATTGCAATATTCATTTTATTATAATTTAATAATAAGTATAAATGTGACTGAAATGCTTATTCTAGCAAATGCCCTTTGTCTTTTCCTATTATAAATATCCATCTTTAGCATAACAGTTGAAAACAACTTAAGAATTTGAAAAAAGTAACTGTTTAGTTGATACTGTGAATTAAAAAATATTAGAATTTTTCAGATTTTCTTCAGACTGTTGGGATACCAATGATATACCAACTCATTACTGAGATTGAGGATGCTTTTACAGTCAAATCTTACGTTCTAGCTGCGTTTAGTGTTTTAAACCCAGTGAACTTGCCGGATACTGCCACTGATCTTTGTGATTATGGAAAGGTAAGTTTCACTTCACTACTAGTCTTTGTAAAAGTATTTTCACTAATAGTAATTTTGATAAAATTGTCATCTATAAAACTAGGAATATAAGTCCAATTTGACAACATTCCCCTGTAATTATAAACAAGAAAAGTATAACACCGATGTGTTATATGTGGACGACATTTAAAAGAAGTTAGATGTTGGGTGTAAGAGTTCATGCAGGTGATGGATTGTTTTTAAACAAAGAAAGAATTTTAAAGTGCTACTATATTGTTGTTTTTTATTGGCAAAGGGTATTGAACGTTGAAGGATGTGCTTGTATATTACATGTAGTTGTGGAACGCGTTGTATACAAGGAGTGCACTTTGAAATGAAGTATACCGGTATTGGTATGGAATGGGATTTATGATGAAATTTGTTTGCTGAACATTAACAAGTTTGCAGTAAATGTAGTGAATGATTTGAAAACAAAAGAATTGAAAAGTTTTCCTTTTAAATATAATGAAAACTAGCTAGAAAATAGTGGAAGAGATAGTTGCTGTAGTAACATGAATTATGATGAAGAATTTACAGAACAATATGTGTTGATATGTATTCAATTTAGGATACAAAATAATTACCCACATTTAAGGATTTACTACACTCCTTTTTGCAACATTTTTGTACAAATGAATGTTAATTTTGTTTACTTTGATACTTTTCTTTTTAAATCGATGGTCGAACAAGGAGGAGTGTAGTGGATCGTTAAGAGCACTCAAAATTTCATAAATATACCTGATTTTTCATTATTGTCATTGTAGATTTTCGTAAGTAGATACTCTACTGAGAGCTATGTAAACCATTCCGTCTTGTAATATCGTTTTCCCGATATCAACAGCAGCTGAAGATAATGTTAGACCTTGCACTTTGTGGACAGTTACGCCAATATTTAATTTTCATGAAGGAGTTACCTTGAAGTTAAACATTATCTGATTATCATAACACTAACCACATTACAATGAATTTGCTCTATTTAAATTCAAGAGTATCTTTCAAAATTGTCCTACCACGTACATGGCAATTCCTTTGGTACTTTCAGGATGAAAAATCTATACTAACTTTCTATATTCAGAATCTTGATCCCGTAAACCAGGGGGGGGAGGGGGGCTGGGATGGGATGGGAGATGAGTCACAATTATTATGAACAACAGAAAAAGACCTACAAAAATGGTTATACAATCATTATTTACTTTATAGACACGAAATCGCCTTCTTGTTAAACAGAAACCAACTAGAACCGTCAATTTCAACTTCAAAAACATTTATAAACAAAGAACCATCATATATAGGTCACATTCACGCGCCAAAAATCAAGTAATAGGATTGCCAATATTCGTAAACAGAACACAAACTTCAATATCATCCAAGAATAACTATCTGAACAATGACTCTTACTACATGTACACTCTTTCTATAACTGCTTACAACAATAAACTTTCAATTCGCATAATTAAAAGAAAACACCGACTCATCGATCTATTTATACGATATACATATACTCAATTATAAATAGCTTGACCTTGAACTTAACGTACAAACAACATGGTTCCCGTTCATTACTCAACGATCTATATTTAAAGCCGGGCCACATGGTTCTCAGCATTCGCTATAAACCTCTATTTGAAGCCAGTCCTAAATTCCCATTCAGCCGGCCTAATTGTACTATAGTAAAGATAATCAAGTAATAGTTACATAGTAATAATATATTATGACCCATCATTCGTCCAGAAAAATTGAAACTTAGTTTCAATGACATTTCTTTTAAATATGATAACTATAACCTTAAAATTGTTTTGCTAATGCGTAAGAATGCATGTTCATGATAGGAAAAGATAAGGGTACTAGCCGGGCATTATGGTCATCAGAAGACTGACACTTTTCAAGGACATGTTTCTGTGGCACCACCAGATGTAGATGCTATAGTTGAACAAGAGCTGCTTGCTTTTAGAACTCACTTATTTCTCATGAAGTCAGTTTATGTTCATAATGTTGGAATGATAGTTGTTTGATTCTGACAGTCAAAGAATGTTCAGTGTTCTTGGTTGTTAGCCAGATCTTAAATTCTGGTTAGTTTCATTCAGTTTATTACCAGTTTTCTGTTGCTTTTTTGTGTGTTTGCATGCATTATAAAATTATAAATTTCATTTTTTTTGTTTTTTAAATGTTTTGTATGATCTATCATCAATTATGTATAAAAAATATCCACAGTGTTAGATACTTAAAATTACTAAGGGATATTATCATTTAAATGCTAACAGTATTTCCCTTTCAAGGAGTTAATAACTTTCTAAAAATTTAAAAGTTATTGATACACATTCTTGATCAGTTTTTATCTGATCAATCACTTAAAAAATAATATCTATTGTTTTGCTTTTTTGTAAGAGTTTTGTAAAATGTTCACTTATGCCACTGCAATGATTTAGTTTTTAAGCTTTTATACAATGTTCAAGTTGACTTACTGTATTTTCAGAAACAGACAGAAGGATCCAGTCACATCCCTTTCTGGTGTTTTTCAAGAACTTGAAAAAGAGCAGGGGCTCAAGGCCTGTCCCTTCCGTTTCCAGTTCATGTATGCAATAATTTCCCAAAATGAACAATTATCGCGCATAAATTTCCCAATTTGAAAGGCCAGGGCCTCTTCCCAGTTTCCTGATGAAAAGCCCTGGTGCGGTCACTGTACGACACACTTTCCTTAAAACTAATTGTTTCTGCTATTTGGTGAACAAAGTTATTTTTCTAGCGACCATCTAATGAGAATTTATAAAACATATTTTAATTGCCGATCACATTAGTCGGCTTAACACACTTTGTCTTCTGTTTCGTGGGTATTTTACCTTTCGGTCTGCTGTTGCCGGAGATTTCTCAGGGGTAGTTCTCTAGGACAGCAGCAAATTCACATGCAAATAAACGCCATCTTATAAGAAACATAATTGCAGCTGCTACAGTATACAGTACTCAGAACCAGATATGTCACACTTCAGCTTTTTAACTAAGTTTTCTTCCAAAGCCGGCAGTCTTACAACGCTTTCAGCGCTTTGATTTATGTATCTCGCATAACTGGAGTCAACTCTGCATTAACCATTACGTTTTAAAAAGCACTTTTCTGTTTCCGTTCATTCGGTAATTTCCCCTTTAAGATCTTTCTTAAACTAGCTACTTGAAAGACGTAAATGTGTAGGAAAGGACGGTTAAACTGTTTAAAAGGTATTTTAACGATGTTTTTATTATGTACATTTTGGAGCGAAAGGTAAATTACTAGATAAAATAGTTTAACATCGGTAGAAGATTGATGACTTAATATTTTTAGATGGACTTGCAGTTAAGGTCGTACGGTCATGAAATTTTACTTTCGTTATACAAAATATTCTCTGTTCTGACAGCTTTTGGTCTTGAAGAGGTCAATGCTATTATTATAACCACATGTACATTTACAAATGTTTTCATCGCATTTTTGATGCAAAAGAAACTTTATTACCACGTGACAATTGTTTATCGTTCATGTGTTCGACCGGAAAAGCGGAGTAGACCTAATGTATAATGAACACTTAACATTGTACTGCAGAGTCTAGCAGAATTTATTTCATACCTCAAACAGTTTAGGTGATATCTTAATTATATTAACTTTCTTGTTTTACTTTCGGTTTCAGTTTTTGAGGTCGGTGAAACCATGATTGTTTAATTTTGTCGTATTGTGCCTTCGTCTCATTCTTAAAAACGCCATATGAACTTCAGTGCATCTTACTCATATGTGTCTTTGATTTATACCTGACTGCAATTAGATGAGTAATATCAAAGAGAATTATTATTCTGAAAAAAACATAGGATTGAAATGAAACTAGAGTCGCACTCTTGTAACAGAGATGCACTACAAAATGTACAATCATGACTTCAAGAATTACACGAAAGCTTTGCGCAATTACCATGATTACGATAAAATAACAAAAATGCCCATATCGTCTAAAACTAAAACCGAAAGTAAATGAAGGAAGTATCTAAAACTGATATATCATCAAAATTGTATAGAATATTACTTTTTGTACACAACTCAAGAGTACAGTGTAAAGTGCACATTATTCATATTTCATTTGTAGAGGCTTAATTCTGATAATTTTCAGGTACCTTAATTATCATCTAAAGATTTTTCCAAATCATTGTAAACTTCATTTCCTCCTAATTAAATAAGAGAAAATCTCACCTGTCTCATTGCAAAAACGTTTGAAAGAAAAATTAAAACCTTTATTGCTTATATAATGAACATAGTGCGTTTGACTGAAGATTCTTACGATTTTAATAACATGGATTTGTCAAGGCCTGATCGAGTCGCTTCTTTTTTACTGGATAATAATTATGTTAGATTTGGTGCCTCTATTTATAAATAAGTAAAAGGTATCCCTAAGTGTACTAAATGTGCACCCTTGTTGTTAGTCTGTTACTAAACTGCTTTAAAACAGACGTTATGTTAATTCTTTGTACGTTACATTGTACTGAATAACAAGATGACATTTAAAGATAATATAAACATATTATTTGCATTACACAAAATCTTTACGGTTATCGGTACCACACATTAAGGGGAATCTTTTGCAAGTGTTATCGCCAACACCCAGATTTAATTAGAAAGTACAATTGCAGTTTAAAATGGCTATTGCAACACGGTTTTTCTGAGACAGTGCTTTAAAGATGTGATTTATAAACTAAAGAAAATGAAAGGAAATATTAATTTCTCCACCTTATTTATAAAACCAATATGTAAATTGAAAAAGAAAGGTTACCAAAATAATATTCTACAGCGCTTTGCTTACCTTATGATTATCACATAATTATACAGTCAGGCGAGTTTATGAAGGTTTGTATGGTAATCTTGTAAAACTAGAAGAAAAGAGGACTTGGAAATCCACCAAACAAATATGAAAACGACGGGGGCATGGTTTTAAGCGTTTATAAAGGTGGGAAATCTTGAAAAAAGAACCAATATGCGCGATCTGTTTCTTTTGTTCGGTCATCGTGTTCTTGCTGATTTTACTCCAGGGCTCTGGTCTAAGTAAGGTCATTGAGTACTAAACTTTTTAATTGACAATGCTAATAGCTTCTTGTATTTTGTTGCATGCAAGATTATTGTCGATGGGTGGATTGGAGCTTATTTCCAAAGACAACTTGTACTTGTTTGTTAATATGAGAACTTGTTGGGGGCAATTTTGTGGTTGGTGCACCCTAAAACTTGTTTTAAACCCTTCATGGCTAATTGTTTTGCCTCTGACTGTCTCCTCTTTGGCTGTTTGTCCATTCCTGTTATGCACATTCCACTTGTTTAATTGAGGACTGCTTTGCTTTTCAGGTATATGATGGGTATACAAATGTTCCAATTGCATTGAAACAAACTTCATTTTAGATTTTATATGCATTTTAAAACGAAAGTTAAACAAGAACAACAAAATTCTAATAATATTATTATATCAATGTTGAGAAAGTACATGTTTTAAGTACATACACTCAACAAAAGTTCTAATTGGTCACTTTTTGTCCGTAATTTTTTATTAAAGACATTAAATTCACTCTTTGTTTATGATCAAATGCTAACAACAGTCTTCAACTTAAGCATTCATCTTGTAATAATTGACTTTGGAACTGGAACTGGCGAGAGTTATCCTTAATTTTGCTAAAAAGGCATTTCTTGAATAAAAAGGTCAAGTAAACAGAAATTTGCTCTTAATTTCTTGTTTTGTTTTAATAGAACCCCTCATTAGTAGGTAAAACAGAAAACACGATTAATCAACAGTACATTTGATTTAATAAACCCATTTCGAACTATCCAATTTTAAAATTACCTCCCTTTCAATTAAAGACTGTCCTAATTTTGACTCTACGATGTAAGTAAATGGTATTGGATTCATTTAAGAAAACAATCAATAAAGATTAAAAAGATATTAAATAATTGATTTCAAGACAAAACAGTTCTTTCCACAACCTCTCTTGACGTAAGGAAGAAACGAAACTCACATACATGGTAAACATATACAATTAATGACCAATTAGAACTTTTGTTGAGTGTATTACTAATACTAGCGTTTAACTTTACTGAAAATCTTAATAGGTCTTATAATCGAGTTTCACATATATCACATGAACTGATGCTTTATTAGCCTCAACTTTATATTTTAATCATTTCAAATCCTTACAATTAGCTATATCCGATATCACATTAACTGATGCTTTATTGAACACAACTTTATATTATAATCGGATATAGCTAATTGTTGTCGATAATCTTACTTAACCTTGCCATTGTTTTAGCATTTATCACTATGTACAATTTCACGAACGTAAATAAATAAAACACCTACACATGTTAGCCTGGTGCCTTGAAATTTAAAAGATGAAACAAAACTAAACTTTAACAAATTATATTGTACCTAGTAGCGATTATAATAACGTGGTATAGTAATAAAATGACCAAAGTGTTTTATCAATTTGCTTACCTATCCAAAAGCGAGATATTATTCTTGTAGAGAAATTAAAAAAAATAAGAAAATTTGAGGAAAGTTTTGTGGGAAGAAAACGAACTGTTTCAATACAATATAGAGATACTAGCTGAAATATCAAACGAAAACATTTAACAACAACTAAAGTTTTTTATTAGGAATTGTCGAATAGCTAGATATACTCGACTACACATTTGTTTACAGGCTCAAAGAATGTCAAAGGGCAGAATTCCTCCGGACCTTTACTACAAAACATAACCTCAATAACGAAGAGTGTTGATTTTCAACATAATGGGGAATCCCGAATCAAAGCGTATGTATCACTGTTTCAACTAGTGTATTACTTCCGCTACATTTTATCACACTTTTCCAATAACGGATTGTGTAATACCAGTCCACCTATCCCACTTAGCATATCATAACACCTTGTAGATAATGTTGTCCTTCAAATTAACATTATTTTACCGAATTGATGAATAAATTTTCACCAACGGGAAAACTTTTTGTCTACATAATTTATTCCAAAGTTTCGGTTAATTCCAACCTTCAACGGGGAATAATATAAACAACGAAAATGCCATGGCGTCATCAAAATAGCGCGTTAACGCCACTTTTACGCTGCCACAAAAGAGTGGAAAATAGTAAATTTTTAATGTGAACTTATAACTATTTCCATGGAACATTATAACAGTCTGCAATCTGTACATTCATATTTTCGATTTGGGTTTGTCACTTCTATCACGGGAGACCGGAGGTCGGGGGTGATGTAGTTTACATACGCAACGAGAAATAATGCGAACATAAGGACTGCATACTATCATATTTTTCCTTTTATTTTATACCTTTCTCGCTCAAACAAATTTAAATAAACTTAACATCAAATTTAAGTCAGCAACTTGGTTTACATAATAATAGAAATAAAAAAAAGTAACGCGATAGTAAATTTATGAATGACATAGAAAAAATTTATAAACGGTGTAAGATTATCATAACGGTTGTAGAAAAGCGACGGAAATTCCCTATTTTGGAGTTCGGTAGGTGCATTTTACAACATTGCCTGACGTTGTTACATGTATGACGTCACAAAGAACACGGGAAGCTGCAAAAATAAACCATCGGAAAACCACTTTTGGGATACCGAGTTTAAATCTGTTCAAAGTGTGTTTTTTAACCAGCGAAGCTGGTTTTACTAATCACAATTCTGAAATCGGTATCAAACCAACTTGCAAACGGCGATTTACGCATTTCAGAGAAATCAGAGCAAGTAAAGTAGTCCCCAAGTTTTCTGTTACGTGTTAAAGTTGGTATTAACTACGTCATGTTGATAGGACAAAACCTGTGCGGTGCATCAATGGTCAAATTCATCTGTACAACAGTTTGATTAAATGTAAAATCGGTGCAGTTCATATTTCTATACTCAACAAAAATAAAAAGTATCCACTTTCTTATCTTAAATTTTGTAAAATTTGAAAACGAAAACTGACAATTTTGTATGTTAAAAACTTTGCATTTCTGTTATCATAGCAAAGAGAAAAAGTGTTTTTGAAAATTTGCAGCCACAACTTAGTTATCTTTCCCTTTGTTGAAATGAAGGTTCCAGGAAAACGTCAGTGACTACTAAATGTATTCAAATTGGTTTGAATTAAATCAATTTTTCTACCTCTTGTGATCAATAAAATCACAAAACATTCCTCAATAAAACAGCTAGTCCTCGATAAACTAAGCTAGAACTTCCAACCATTTCCAATTACCTCCCTTTAAATTGAATATGTAGTGTTTTGTAATCCATAATTAATTGTTATTCGACTGGCCGTTGCTTAGGACTTGGTGTGGAAGATTATGCTTATGAACAATTGAAATTAAAAACAATTGAGATAAACCAATTAAACACCATTCAAAGCGTACCTGATTAAATGAAAATATGTTAATGAGAATATAAGCATAAAAAGTGGATACTTTTTATTTTTGTTCAGTATAGGACTTGATCGGTGCGGTGCAACAATGGTCAAACATTGTCCGTGTCCGCGATTTTTCACTCACCAAGATATCGTTGGGTATATTCTATACCTCCGTGTCCGTCCGACGTGGAACGGACACGGAGGTATGGAATATGGGTCGCACTAAAATGCGGTCCAATTAGCGGACGATATAGAATATCGTTGAAAAGTGCGGACGACAAAAAAAGGAGTGTGAAAACTGCGGACAATATAGCGAATGAAGGTATCATGAAAGTAAATAACACTTTACACTCTATCAGTTGTGTGCTTCACAGAGATCATCACATAGGTTACCAGTTCAGGTCCCGATCAGCTGGCACAATAGTGCCATCTGATCTGGATCTAAAATTTGTGATTACTGGTCAGAAAAAAATCGCTACCAAATGAAAATCTAAATAAGTTGTTTCCAAACGAGGGGGGGGGGCTGCGTAATTATTGTAGATTACGATCGATTAAAACAAGGTTAATCATTTTTAAAGCCTACAGAAGAATTTGAGCTTTTAAGCATTAAAATATTATTTCAATCGCATACGCCATGTAAAACACAAAATAGAAATACTACTTCAGATAATTTAATCTAACCATGGCTTAAAATGTAGGAACAAAATGTCAAATCTTAGAATTTATTCTATTTCACATAATGTCCAACTGGATACATTTTAAACTGTCGTCTATCCTCTCTAAGCGTTCCAAATTTTCTTACAAACTTACAGATTTGTTAGGTTCATACAGAAAATAAAGAATTAGCAATATTGCGTTGATGTCTGGCCTCTCTAACATTTTAGCTCTTACCAGTTTCTGTGCTACTGTTAACATCGTTTCATAGTGGTTGAAATTATTTTTGAGCCAATGACAATGCAGTATTTTTCTCATAAAGTCGCGCGTCTGAAATGTGTTTATTATAGGTCGATTTCCTCCATAATATTGTTCGAACATTTATCGATAAACATGTAACGATCTCCAAGAGTGTTGAAGGAGGCGTGACTTTGAAAGTCTGAGGAAAATAAAATTTAAATTTTTTTTAGCTCTGACGTTTTGGCTTATTATAATCTTCTTACATTGCTTAACCCTTTATTTCATAGAAACGTCTGTTATCAGATAGGCGACCAGTTCAGATCCAGGTCACCCATCAAATCAATGTCATCTTATCAGTATTTGCACTTTCCCTTTTTTGTCACAAATAACCTACTGAATTTAACAGTGAGAAGTGCCGGTCGTGACCAGACTTCACGGATGAGCCCGTCGATCCGGATATAAACTATTCTTCCATGCTATAAATGATTTATTTATGAAGTAAAGGGTAAAATGGATCTCGCATGATGAACCCTTGTTGCTCTACCACAGAACAGACGGCAACACAGTTTTTTCCTGAGAGTCAGTTACGTTCACATGGTGTTTCAGATAAAGAAATGTCATAATTATTTTTTTTAAATATTATCTCAGTACATGTTTACAGGCCACTATTGATCTGTTTTGTCAGTAACAAAAATAATTTCGACCATAATATACGTTATGCAAAATTAAACGGTCGGCCAGCTGCGCTAGGACTGACCGTTTAATTTTTATACAAGCCTCTAAATAAACAATAACCTATACACACTGCTATATACACAAAGTGGAAGGCATATAGCGTTGCACTCTTCCGTAAGTATGTCCATCCGTACGCCCCCAAAATCTTATGGCATAAACTTCTCATTAAGTATCGGGTGGATTTCTTTTAAACTTGCACATATTATCACGAAGAATGAGTAGATGATCGTGAAGAAAAGATATTTTCCTACGACATTTCAACCAGAGTTATGACCCTTTGTTAAAAATATTTTTGCATCAGTGTGAAAATCAGTGTCTGAGGACACATTCTTGTTTTCTGAAGTGTTTGATACTGTCAGTTTCTTTGCTTTTTCTGCTTTTTACTGTTCTTCTGCATAATCGTCTGCCACAATGTATTTTGCTGCCAATATGTTTTCATCTGTTAAAAAAGCTTATAATTTATCAGCTGCAAAATATATTGCCAACATACTTGTAAAGCTAGTATAAGTACTTGTTTTGCTATATTTAGACTGCAATCATTTTCTCTGCAACCTGTATTTCTTACAATACAGTTTCCCTGCTGGTAGCATTTCTTACATTTTCAATTCTTCTAACATTTTCTTTACAGTTTTACACTAATCTTATATGATGCTATGACTGCTACGCATACAGCTGCTATACGGTAATCTGCCTTCCACATTTATATTAGTTGTGCCGTCTGTACTGCAGCTAATAACTTTGCTGCTGGTGCTGTTACGCATATCTGTCACGACTGTGAGTGGTGCTGTATTGGGAATCAAAGAAAACGTTAAATAAAAGGTAAATTAAAGTTTAATTGTTTCTTAGTATTTGGATACAATTGATTCACAACCATTTTACAAGCATCAATATATTAAAACAATAATTGTTTAGGTACTTCTCCATCCATGATACTCCAGTTCGACGGTCCAAGTGCTTATGTCTTACTGAATATACATGATATTTTATGATTTTCCAAATTTAAACATCTTAATACAATACTATGAAAGTTAATGTACATTTTCAGCTAATCAAGACATTGCTTTTCTATATAATAACTCTGATCTGCCATACTTACTATACTTTCTTGGTCTGATTACAATTTTATTCAGATAAACAAATCTTTGAGAAAGGGGCGTAATATATTGTTAAAAATGACATTTAACTTGTTGTTATAAAACACTATAATAATTTCAATATCAGAGTAGCGTTGTTTGTGTCCTATGGCGACTGGGTGTAAAAAGTTACCCCATTTATGGAATCAGAGATGCTAATAATCATGGACTTTGAAGGTCGTTGAGCATAATACTTATATATTAATAGTATTTTAAACTTACTTTGATTTGATATTTCGGTCAGCTTTGAAATAGGAGGTTTCAATATCCCAGCTAAAATACATGTAGCTAGATAATATTCAGGCAATATCCTTTTTTTACCTTTTGCGTTTTCTGAGATATGAAATATTTACATTCTCAGATCCCCTGTCTAAACGCTTTTCTGTTAAGTTGTGTTACGTTCAACCCATTGTTTTCTCGTTACGCGTTAACATTTTTTATCTGTTGACTATACGCCTCAGAACACGGAATGGAATTAATCTGAAAATACCGAATTGAGCTTTCTATGGCCGCCGTATACACATCAACGTTTGGATACCGTTTAATTGTAAAAATAACGAGCTGTGCTTAACCCGGAGTGTATTTTCATCTTTTTACAAATTCCATTTTCATTCACTGTTTTTATACAGTAAAAATTTCGATACGATTCATTTTGACAAAATGAAAAGAAGTTTATAAATCAACAAAAGACGTTTTCACATGTATATCAGCAAAACAAGTTTTAAATTTCAGCAAAAACTCGCATTCACAGGTCTGATCTCAAATCAATATAAAATAAACAAATTTATGACGATCTTGTTGCGTAAGATGCTAGTAAAATGCCTCAGATCAGAATCGCCATGTATACCTAGGATATACCCGAGCTTATTTTAAAGGGATACTGTTCTATGGTTTAATCGTTTAAACGACAAAACCAAATCGACATTGTAAACCATCAAAGCGTTATGAATTAAAGTACGTAATAATTAAGATCATGCACAATAACAAGTATCATTATTATAATTATTGATATCATTTAGTAATCGTTTATCATAATTTGTAAAATGTCCAAGTAAAACAAAAAAAAACAACAACCGAGAACACATCATGTTTATCGAGATTGCTGATTTCATACTCGCTTTTGAGCCAACATACTATTTCGAAGGGTACATGTAAATCGTTAAGAAATATACGAGCATTCACTTATTGTTTGTTTGTTTTTTGCTATTTAAGTTTTCGTGTACTAAATGTATTTCATGATTATCGACGATAATGTAATACAGACACCTAAAATTAAAGATATTTAATTGTTACTGTAACCTGTAAATTGCAATTAAGATCCTCTGAATAAAAAATACAGATACGTATTGATATTATTCAGTCAATATTACATACTATAAAACAATCTAATGATAAAAATTGTGGTAAGTAATACCTTTAAATAAGAGAACACAAACTTGTTCTGAAAATTACGAATCAGTTTAACAGTCTCCGTTTACAAAAGCAGTCGCTGTTTTTGTTTGTTTTTTTGTAAACGGCGAGAGTTGCGTATTCTGATATTTGAAAGAATTATGTTGTTTGTTTATTGTTGTTTTTTTTCCTTAATATTATAAATTCTTAATTTTGCCCTATATCGGAAACTGTTTATATACAAACGATGTTTACATAATAATGATCTTTATCATAAGCTTAATTTTCTTGCAGATTTATTAAGAAGAAGTCCAGCAATTAAAAGAAAAAATCGAGGTGAGTCTTTCTAATATTTATACTTACCAATGTGCATTGCTTAATGAAATAAATCATATTTTCTTGTCATAAAATTACTTCGAATTCTACCATTTTTGATCAGCCATTTTGCACGTTTGACAAATGATTCAACTACACCGATCATATTATTTTGATTTCTCCTCGTGGCTTTGAATTATACCTCAAACTTGAGACATAATATGAACTAAGGCACTGCCTCTCTCGGAATCGACGAATTTAAAGAGATGTGTATTGTATGTTTAACAGTAAAACAAAGAAACAAGTCATCATTTGTTGTTTTACTTTTTAACCAAAACTGATCAAGGTTGTAAGATGCAACACCACATCTTAGAGAGCTGAATGATTCTGTGAAGTTTGGAAGAATCCTTTGAGATGTTGAATACACCAGTTTTCCTGTAAACTCTTAGTTAAACAGCACTTAGTGACAGTAGAGGTATTTATTATCCGAATAGAATGAAACATTCAAATTAGTCCAGATTTATATAGCACTCTTTTCATATGTTCAAAAGTGCTTTACAACAAGCAAGATATAGCAATGTAAACCTTTCCACCCTTTATGGGTAATAAACGAAAATACGAGTTCGATAACAGTTTATCTTTTATTCAGTCGTCAAAATACAACTCAGCCGATACTCTCTAAACATGTCCAGGACTGGGTTATATAGAAAGGCACTGAAAATACAATTTAACAAATCATTCTAAAGCACAATCAACAATATTAAAAACATAGTGCTACAAAGATATAATATAAAGTTTACATCAGTCTGATATCTTACTTGTTCCTATAGTTATTATGAAATAAACTATTACAGTAACTGAAGTCTTATGTCCTGTGTAGTGGTCCGATTCTAGTGTGGCTCTTATCGATGTTCTACACAATACATCTTAACAGTTACATAATTATGACAATCAATAAAACCATTAATAATCATTACATTTATAAGGGTAAGGTTAAACCTCCTTGGTACTTACAGATCTGTAGGATCTTAAGCCCTCAACCTATCGCCCTCAACCTGTCTGGTCTGGCCAGGGGGTTTCACACTCACTTCTGCTCAATGCTCCCTGTGACTGCTGAACTGTGATAATAACAAGAGGTTATAAGCACATGCAAGTTATCATGGCAGATTAATAACAGAAAAATAGGAAAGTTTGAAATGTCAGCCATACTGGATTGTTTGTCACGACAACGGTCATATATAAATTGCCAAATATGGAAAATTACGCATTTAAATAAGATATCAGCCATTGCATCATGTTACCTGATAATTATGATTGTTTGAACACATATATCGGCACTGCTAGACTTATAAAAGACAAAGTTTTCTAACAAAGAATTGCTCCTTGTCTTTACTGCAAACCCGCATGAAAAAATCTGATTCCCGCTTAAAGAATAACAAAGGGAGACAACTTGAGTAAAAGAACTTCAAGAGATAAAAACACAGGAAAGATAGATCAACAAGCAAGAGTAGTCATATAGACTTGTGCATCAAAATATGACCTGGCTACATATTCCGCCGGCTTGTAAAATGACGTCTCGTCATTTCGCTACAACAAAAAAAATTCAATGTCATTAGGCGTGACACTTCACATGTCCAGCTACATATGAATCACCTTAAGCATAATAATCATACAAAATACTAATGAATCACCTTAAAGAGATTCATACAACAGCTTTAAACAAAAACACTGTAGCCATTCTGCAAACTCTCTCCTGTTAACCTAAAAAGTAACATGATATTAAGTCTTATATACAAAATCTATATAATTGTAGACACCATTTTTCACTGTTCTCCTCCCACCTTTAAAAACATTGTGTCCCTACAATAAAAGAACATGCAAATAATCCAATGTCATAGCTATACCAGATAAAGTTATTAATTACAAGTCATTTATCCTCTTAGGTTAAACAGATTAAGTCCATTAACTCTAACTCTCTCATTAACTGAATGGTATGTTTCAGCTTATAGGACAGTAATTAATTATTCTGGTACATACCATGAAATCTGCTATGACATCCTTTACACAATATAACAAAGTAAAAACATAAAATCTAAATGATAAAGTTATACTGATCATTTACTCCATTCTACCTGTTCATTACAGACTCTATAATTTTATGGGCAATATCTCCACTCATATTCTGAAGAACACCAGAACTAAACAGCTCACTTAAGGCCTGTATCCTCTTATCTTGGGATCTGGGTGTCATTTGGTACATATGATAATCAGCAAACCTGACTGGCTTCTTCTTAGTCCTGGTTGACACTCTTTTTGGTCTAGTTCCTTCTTCTGATGAAGATATTTCTTCTTCCTCTGAATTTATCTCTTCTGTTGCACCTGTTCTTTCTAAGTTTTCTTCAACAATCTCTTTCCTAATGGTTTCTTCTGTTGCTATTTCTTCCCTGACACTTGTATCTCCTGATTGACTGTCTGAGCGACTGTCATCCTTTTCTAGATCCTCTTCAACTCTCTCATTGGTAGCTACCACTCTCTCTTCTTTAAGTGTCGGTTGTTCTTCTTCTACAGAGGAATATTTTTCACCATTTCTCACTTCTGTCTTTGGAGTCTGGGCGTCCCCAGTAGAAGGTGTAAAAAATACAACTTCCTCTCCTTCATCTTCACTTTCTGTGACGTCACATATCTTGTATTCCTCAGCAACAGTATCCTCTTTACTCATAGTATCAGACTGTTCTTTTACGGGGCTTGGAATTCTGTCATCACTGAGATTTACCCGGTCACCATCCTTTTTCTCAGCATTATCATCAATAAAGCCCAAAGGAAACAAGTGATTACGGTGTAATCTCCTGACAGCTCCATCCGGTGATTGTATATCAAAAACAGGCACTTCTTCATTTGGTTGACCAATGACTTCACAAATATCATCTTCATATCGGTCTTGGATTTTATGCTTTCCTTCAAAAGCTAAAATTTTGACTAATACTCTGTCCCCAATGTTAAGTTTGACTGCTTTTGCCTTCCTATCATAGAATGTTTTCTGTTTGTTCTTGGCTTTCTCTGTTACCTCATTAACTGCTTCTCTGGTCTTTCTTAATCTTTCTTTCAAATCCTCTATGTAAGTCTTTGGTGTTTGTCCTTGCTGATCATTCTCTGTTTCAGTTTGGAATACTGCATCTATTGGAAGACTTGGTTTTCTACCAAACATGAGTTCAAACGGTGTGTACTTTGTTGTTTCATGTCTTGTACAATTGTAAGCATGAACCAATGTTGGGAGATACTTCTTCCAATCTGCCTTTTGTTCGGGTTGAAGAGTACCAAGCATATCCAAAAGGGTGCGGTTGTAACGTTCCGAGATCCCATTTCCCATTGGATGATATGGACTTGTCCGTGACTTATCAATATTGAAAATTTTACACAACTCAGTGATGATGTCAGATTCAAAATTCCTGCCTTGATCTGAATGTATCCTAGTAGGCACACCGTAGTTTACAATAAAATGCTCGTAAAAGGCTTCAGCCGTAGTCTTTGCTGTTTGATTTTTTGTGGGTACGGCTAGTGCATACTTGGTAAAGTGGTCAGTTATGACTAAGATGTTTCCAATTCCACCTTTACAAAGATCCACAGACAAGAAATCCATGCAAACAAGTTCTAATGGATATGTAGTTGTGATATTGGTAAGTGGGGCTCTGGAATTAGTTGGCGCTTTTCGACGAAGACATCTTTCGCAACTTTCTACAAAATGTTCTACGTCTGAGGTAACACCTGGCCAAAAGAAACGTTCTCTGACCAAGGATAATGTTCTATCCTTTCCAGGGTGTCCAACTTCTGAATGAACTCCTTTCAGTGCAGTGTCCCTGTACACTTTTGGTAGAACTAGTTGCTTCACACCTTCATTGGTGATACTGTCCTTGACTTCTCGATACAGTATACCTCTGATCATCTTAAAATGGCGAAAATTCTTTCTCATGGTAATGTCTTCTTTACTGTGCATCATCTTTTGGTTTGGAAGTTTGTTGTCTAGGGTAGCTCTGACCCATTTTCCAATTACAGGATCTTCCCTTTGATTTTGTCTAATTTCTCTTGCCTCAATTTGTGCCATAGGAATTCCAAAATCTTCTGTTACATCAATGATATTTACTGAGGCCGCAGGTAACATTTCTATGTAGGACAGATTTTGAAGACATGAGCATATAGCTTTAACAGTGTTGTCCTTTATGCATATTAGGTCACCATCTGTATCTTGAATAGTGTTATGTGGGTAACGTGACATTCCATCAGCATCACCATTCCTTAATCCAGCTCTGTAGATGATATCAAAAGAGAATTCACCCAAGGCTGAGGCCCATCTCTGGCCGGTAGCATCAAGTTTTGCCGTGGTGAGAATGTGAGTAAGTGGGTTGTTGTCAGTGTATACCAAAAAATAGTTGCCAGTGAGATAGTCTGAGAATTTCTCAGTTACAGCCCATTTCAAGGCTAAAAACTCCAACTTGAAAGCCGAGTAATTCTTTTCAGACCTATTCAAACTGCGGCTGGCATATGCTATTACACGCTTGATTCCATCTTGTAATTGATATAGCACTGCACCTAAACCCTTGCCTGAGGCATCCGTGTGTAACTCAAAAGGTGCCTGGAAATCCGGATATGCCAATATCGGGGGAGATGTCAATATCTTTTTCAAGTTGTTGAAGGTTTCATCCTGTTCAGGACCCCAATGCCATTCCTTGACAGCTTTCTTGATCTTATTCTTCTTTGTTGAGGTGGGAGGCAACAAATCTGTCAATGGTTTAGTTATTTTCGAAAAGTCCTTAATAAATCTGCGATAATACCCTGCGAAGGCAATAAAAGATCTTAAAGAGTCTGCGTCCGTAGGAGTTGGCCAATTTTTTACCTTTTCGACTTTCTCTGGATCAGTTTCAATGCCATCAGCACTCACTACGTGTCCCAAAAATTTGACCTTGGTTTGCATGAAATAACATTTATCTGCCGAAAGTTTTAGATTACATTCCTTTAACCGAGATAGAACAGTGTCAAGTCTTTCTAGATGTTCTTCAAAGCTGCTACTAAATACAATTAAATCATCTAAATATATCACACAGATCTTCATATTTAATTCACCGAGGCATTCTTCCATGAGTCTTTGGTATGTGGCCGGTGAGTTCGAGAGTCCAAATGGCATTTTGTTATATTCATAAAATCCTAGGGGTCCTACCGTAAAAGCACTTCTTTCTTTATGACTCTCTTCAATGTCCACTTGATGATAACCACTCTTCATGTCTATTGTGCTAAAAATTTTGGCTCCTTTGAATACATCAAAAATTTCCTCAATTCTAGGCAGGGCGTATGCGTCTTTCACTGATCGCTGATTTAACATGCGATAATCTACGCACATCCTCAATTTTCCATTTTTTTTCCGCACTAAAACCACATTCGAAGACCACGGTGACTTTGATTTCCGAATGATACCACTTGCTAACAATGTTTCCAGATGTTCACGTACTTCGTCGATCATTGCTGGTGGTATGCGTCTATGTCTTTGCTTAAATGGTGTTTCATTGATCAGGTCTATCCTATGTTTAATTAAATCACAATTCCCAATGTCTGTATCACTAGTGGAGAAAATGTCTTTGTGTTTGATCAGTAATTCCTTAATCTTTTTGTCTTCCTCTGCCGAAAGTGTTGAATCAATGTGTACTTCGGTGAATAGTTTCTCCGATGAAAAATCTTCTTCTATACGGTCAAAAACTGCTTCATCCACCTTGACTGGTTGCATTTCAGCTACAATTGCTCTAGGTGCAATAGCTACTGTATTAGTAGTCAAGTTGGTCAGGTTGATAATAACCTCTCCATTGTGTCTATATTTATAGTTGGTCACAGTTGGAGTAATGTCTATAAATGTTGGCAACTGAGAGTCAGATGATTCTTGAATAATGGCACATGTTGGGCTGTATTCCAGTTCCTTATCAGTGTATGCCCTCAAATTCTTTGACTGATTTGGTCCAAGTATAATAACGTTTGGCTCTGCACTCCTTAAAATGGCAATTTTGTTTTTATTCCTTTTCAATTCCTTTTGCCTGATTGTCATGCATCTGAATGCAAGATACCAAGGAGTAAACAGTGACGCTTTCTGTAGAAACATATCTCCATGTGTTTCTTTACACTGTGCCAGTAATTCATTTAAAATGTTTGTTCCAATGAGAATGGGCGTTTTCGTATTGTATGCTGTATCAGGGACTATGAGCAGAAGACATGGTTGCTCCTTACAGTTTGGTATCCCATCTGTTGTTATGTGACTTTCAATATATCCAATATAAGGTAGGGTGTTCCCATCAGCGCATTCAATATTTAGAATATGTGAAACAGGTTGAATTTCTATATCAGCCAAATTGCTGCGATAAAATGATTCACTTATTGAACTTACGCAACTACCAGTGTCAATTAAAGCTAAAGTGTCAATTCCATTTATCTTAATATTTGCTTCATTCGATTGACCAATCAAATTAGGACCATTGTTGCTTAAGGTGCTCCTAGCCGGTCCTGATACCGAAGCACTTACAAGTTTTCCGTGCAATTTCGTGCGATATGTCCTTCCTTTTGACAGCGATAGCAAATGATGGGCTGATAACCTTCATTATTAGATTCAGCTGGTTTGAAAGTTGTTGACGCTGTTGGTCTGTTTGGCTCATAAGAACCTCTTCCTCTACCATTTGCTCCACCTCTGTTTCTAGCACCTCGATGATGACGACGTCCTCTATAATTTCCTCTAAATGGCTGATCACCTTGCGGTGGTGTAGGTTGACTCTTTTCAAGTTCAAGTTTGTCTATCCTTGCATTTAGTTGCGTTATTAAATCCTTTAGCTCCTTATATTCAGACGATTGAGGCTTAGGATTAGCAGCATGACATTTAGTCTTAACATCAGCATTTGGTACTGTCGGCAATTCACTTTCCACCTTCCTACATTCCACTTTAAACTTGTCATAGTCATCAAAAGTGTAATACTGGTATACACACATTTGCTTTAATGGTTGCTTCAATCCCTGGTAGAATACATTTTTTAAAGTAGTTTTACTGTGGGGCCCTATTGCTCCAAGCTCTGCTGCCTGTGCATAAATTTCTTCAATCCTGGCCGCATATGTAATTAAAGACTCACTGTCTTCCTGTCTACATGCATAAAACTGTTTAAGTATGGACTCTGGTGTATCTATTTGTCCATAGGTGGCCTCAAATTTTGTCAGTATTTCTTTCAATCTGACTACACCTGGTCCCATGTTTCGTAATATATTAAATGCTTGACCCTTTACAGAGCGGCGAATACCAAATAACAATTGTTCTTCCGTGAATGTCCCCTCCTCCATTAAGCATCTCACTTCATAAAGCCAACCTTGATAATTTACTTCCCCTTTACCCGGTTCTCCAAAGAACAATGATATCCTGGGGAACTTCATACTGGTTGTATCTGAGCCTTCTTTTACTTTTGGCTTTACATCAGATAATTCATGGAAACCAACATCTGATCTCAAAAATTCTGCACCTTCATGTTTCATAAATGAAATTAGGTCTTCTGTAGTCTCCACTCTTGGCTGTTTTGTTAAGCCATGGAATGCAGCAAGAAGCTTCATATCCTCTTCAGAGATTTTCTCTTTATCAAATGGCATGATTGAAGTTTTCTTAATACTGTATAAGAAATTTCACTCCTATATTTCGGGTTCCGATAATGTTAATCACTTATTCACTTATAATACACAATGTCAACTTCACAATATCTCACACGATTGAGTCCAAGTCTCAACAATCATATGTATGGTACACATAAATCACTTCACATCACAATCCAGTGTTTCACCACATCACAATTCACTTGTGTTATTTCACCTTAACTATATTTCACATTCACCTCGGAGAACGTTATCAACACAATCATGAATCAAATAAATTATCTTTCCCCAATGTATTTCGGAAAATTAATCACAAATCACCTTTCGGTTATGTTGCTAAAGCTAAGTTCTGTCTACTATTCTGTTGTAGTATTGCCTATTTAATCTACCATTAACTATAAGCTAACTGTAATACATACAAAGCCTAACCTACCTATTAAATATAATAGTAGAATTCTATCCTTAAGTGTTAGTACCACCTTAAATACACTAAATTACCCTAATGGTCTTTTAATTACCTAAGTGCTAGCCAAGCTAACCCTATCTGCAAAAAATAAACTAAAGTTTTCTACACTAATCAATCACTTCTATGAACCACCTTAAAACTAAATGAATCACCTTAACTAAGTTAAGTTAAGTCAATGACCTTAACTAAGTTGAGTATTTTGAGTGTCACCTTAAGTTCACTAAGTATCCCCTTAAGTGTAACCGTAACCCAATATTTTCAACACATTCACTTATTTTACGGTAACCGAAACACGATACGCAACGGCGCGAGTGTACACTTGTTCGCAAAAAAAACTGTTTGTGTTTAATATTGCAGAAAGTAGTTTCACTCTGAAAATAAATTCACCAAGTTCTATATAATTAAAATGTTAAACTGCTTCCAGTCAATTAAACTGTAGCCTTTATGGCATGTGAATATAATTATTTTATTTTCAACTACAGCCTAACTAAAATAAAATTTATTTGTTTCCAAGCATCTCAAATTATCAATAACCTAAAATACAATATGAATCTGAATCATATAATCTGGAACTGTTAGTCACTGTGTCAGTCTGCTTCAGCTGAAAATCTACAATTGCTGTTAAACAATCAAATATTAAATATACTGTAGATAATAATATATTTCAATTCAAAGGATATCCCTGCAAAGCAATAAAATAATAATGCACAAGAACTGCAAAGAAATATTTAGAAATAAAGAGTCCAAAGAGTTCACAAAGAAAGTTGGACAAAGGGAAATAACCACTACAGAATAAGTCCTACAAAGGATAATCTTGAGAAAACCCCTATGTTCCAATTTATGAACTTTGATGGCTAGAAAAAAGTTTTATGGCCTGCTTTACACTATTAAATAATTGTTTGCAATGGCTGACTAAACACTTCCTTTACTTTAATATTCTCTAAATTTAGATAATGTTTTGTTTGTAAAATGTCAAATCCAGTATAGCTTTTCAAGGCTATTAATGGTTATTAAATAGATAAAGGCTGGAATAGCAATAGGAACTTTAAGTCATGCAACCTTCACCATTTAAACTGGGTTAAGTGCTGTGATTGTGAATGTTTTCTCTCTCACTGAATACAATAGCACTTCCAAAATAATGATTGATTTTTTTTTTAACCAAAGCCACAAGTTTCCTAGTAACTTAAAAGGTTAATAAACAAACTTATGACAAACTGTCAAATAAACTTATACTTGCTCAAAAGAATAAAAATATTTTAAAGGATCCTTATGACTTTGTTTACATGAAATACAATAACATTTTTTTTTCAATGCAATTGTGACTCACCAGTACCGTCTAAGGGACCACTACACAGTCTTTTTCTTGCACACTAACAGTGTCACTGTCAAACACAAAAATGTTATCACAGCTGTTTCTCCGACGTCCGTACTGATTCACTCCACTATCCCGCAGAAGATTCGTGATGATCCACAACCGTTCTCCCTCCAATCGACAATGATTTGAGATGAAGCACTACTGCTCTCCCTCCAATTGAAAATGTGCCCTCACATTCCTGAATCTACAGGAATAACGATAAAAGTTCCTGATGTGGTGGGGTAATTCCTACCCTGCTCTATTGTTGTGATATGATATTTGTAAACTATGTGTGTAAAGTCCAACACATATTTATGAAATTAAAGTTGTAAACTTTACGTGTATCAAATGTCCAGCAGAAATCACTCGTTCCTGGAAGCTGAATGTTCGACGACTTGAAGATATCAACTGGGGGCTCCAATGTAAACCTTTCCACCCTTTATGGGTAATAAACGAAAATACGAGTTCGATAACAGTTTATCTTTTATTCAGTCGTCAAAATACAACTCAGCCGATACTCTCTAAACATGTCCAGGACTGGGTTATATAGAAAGGCACTGAAAATACAATTTAACAAATCATTCTAAAGCACAATCAACAATATTAAAAACATAGTGCTACAAAGATATAATATAAAGTTTACATCAGTCTGATATCTTATTTGTTCCTATAGTTATTATGAAATAAACTATTACAGTAACTGAAGTCTTATGTCCTGTGTAGTGGTCCGATTCTAGTGTGGCTCTTATCGATGTTCTACACAATACATCTTAACAGTTACATAATTATGACAATCAATAAAACCATTAATAATCATTACATTTATAAGGGTAAGGTTAAACCTCCTTGGTACTTACAGATCTGTAGGATCTTAAGCCCTCAACCTATCGCCCTCAACCTGTCTGGTCTGGCCAGGGGGTTTCACACTCACTTCTGCTCAATGCTCCCTGTGACTGCTGAACTGTGATAATAACAAGAGGTTATAAGCACATGCAAGTTATCATGGCAGATTAATAACAGAAAAATAGGAAAGTTTGAAATGTCAGCCATACTGGATTGTTTGTCACGACAACGGTCATATATAAATTACCAAATATGGAAAATTACGCATTTAAATAAGATATCAGCCATTGCATCATGTTACCTGATAATTATGATTGTTTGAACACATATATCGGCACTGCTAGCCTTATAAAAGACAAAGTTTTCTAACAAAGAATTGCTCCTTGTCTTTACTGCAAACCCGCATGAAAAAATCTGATTCCCGCTTAAAGAATAACAAAGGGAGACAACTTGAGTAAAAGAACTTCAAGAGATAAAAACACAGGAAAGATAGATCAACAAGCAAGAGTAGTCATATAGACTTGTGCATCAAAATATGACCTGGCTACAGCAATATAATACAATAGGAATTAATTAAGCATGGGCAAATAAAACATAGAGAAAAAAATAAAAATAAAAGAAATAAAAAAAAAAAAACTTGGATAAAAAAGTTTGCATGAAAAACATAGTAGAAAGTTAAAAAAAACAAGTGCGTTGATGTGTAGATAACACATTATAGCATCACTCTCCGTTCAAAATCAACCCAATGTCTTATGATTGTTAATATATCCAGTTAATCAACATAGTATGAGCAGAAAGGGTGTGTTTTTAGCTGTCTTTTGAAAGCGTTAAGTGTCTGTGCAATTCTAACTGACTCTGGCAGTGTGTTCCATAACCTTGGTGCAGCATGGCTAAAGCTACGGTTTCCGAAAGTCACAGTTCTGGTACGTGGTACTACAAGTGTTAAAGAACTGCTAGAACGAAGGTCTCTAGCTGGTCGGTACACAAACAATAAGTCAATAATGTACTGTGGGCACTGTCCATGGAGAGCCTTGTAAGTGTATAGTAGGACCTTGTAATCGATCCGTTGACATATTGGTAGCCAATGAAGTTCCTTGAGCACTGGTGTTATATGGTCATGACGAGGAGTTTTTGTTAAGATTCTGGCAGCTGTATTCTGAACCCGTTGTAGTTTATTCATTGTCAGTTTTGGAATACCGAAGAGCAACGAATTACAATAGTTAAGCTTTGATGTTACTAGACAATTAACTAATGTTTTTGTAGCATCGGTTGTAAGGTATTTCGTATGCGTCCGATGATTCTCAGCTGGTGGTAGGCAGATCTACAGACAGTGTTGACGTGTTTCTCCATGTCCATTTGTGGCGTGAAGTGAGCCCCAAGATTTCTGATGCTGTCATTTGAAGCTAAAATAGATGTCTCACCAACTGTGATAGTCATGTTTTCGACATGTTTGAGATTATTTTTGGAAGAAAACATCATCACTTCTGTTTTCTCAGCATTCAGTTTAAGCATGTTTCTATTTATCCACATAATGATTTCCATTAGACAGTGCTCTACGCGGTTTATTGCTTCAGATTTGGACACAATGTAAATGGGTTTAAATGAAATGTACAGTTGTGAATCATCAGCATAAAAATGATGCACTAGACCATGTTTACCACAGATAGCACCTACTGGCTTGGTATACATCGTAAAGTATTTCGGTCCTAATATGGATCCCTGTGGAACACTGAAATTCATAGTAACTGGATCGGATAGCTCTCCTTCTCTTCCCTCTACTGTCTAGAACAGTTAACCTGGTCTTCCCACAGCATTTCATGTGAAGCTGTTTTCCTGAAATATTAAAATCAACAGCAAATTAATTTATCTTCAAAAATAATTTTATATCTTATGGCTTTTATAAATTAATTTGTCGACAGTTAAAATTGATTTAAAATATTTAGACATACATTTCTTTTGCTTATTGAACATAGGCACATACCAATTAAGAAGTTGTGTTTATTTAAAGCTTATCCAATAATAAACCATAAATGAAGTACCACTTAGGCCCATACAGGGGCTATTGTAAGGTCCTAAAGGATTTTGAATGATTTAAAGAACATTTCGGACAGTTTGGTTGTGAACAAAATTGAATTGACCAGTAATGACCAGCATTGACCAGAAATGATCACTATTGACCAGTAATGACCACTATTGACCAGTATTGACCACCGGCCCGGTCAATACTCAATTGACCAGTCAATAGGCCAACCCTGCTATTATACATTCATGCAGCTTTAATAAATGAAAATAAAGAAAATTTATGCAAACCTTTTATCTGTTTACTATGTTAATGTTCATATTCTGTGCCCTAGCTGTCTACCAATTCTGCATAAGTATCTATAGGCTTCATAACCTTGGTGATACACATCTCTGAAAATAAATGTTTTATTTTAAATCTTCGTTGATAACTAGTAATTCAGTTATACAGTACCTTTTGTGGCTTATGAAGATGTACATAAATTGCTGTTGCAGTTAACAGTGAACAATTCATACTGTTGCCATAATTTATTTATTACATGTAAGGTCTTTTTATTAAAATCACATAAAAGGAAGATGGAAATGATGAAAAATTTCATGCCATCTTTAATTCCTACACAAGATTAGCATAAAACCAGAGTGTTATCACATTTTAAAGACCACATAAAGATGTGCCAGCTGATCTGAATCTACATATATGCCATCTGATCTGGATTTACATGGGCTGACCATTTGTGCTAAAAAGGTGTGTCCATGAAGTATGTTAAGTTATTGACTGTGAAAACTGAAACAGCATTGTTTTCTTTCTAAAAAACGTGAACAAGATTATGAGATTTATCTACTAAATAAAGGATTAAATAAGTGACCACAGGGATCCATAATGTATGTACAACATGGTCTGCAGAGAAACTTTGTGGCGTTTGATTCTGTGTCTTCCAAAAATTTGGCATGTTCAGGTGATTTTGTGTGAACATGCCAGAGATTATGGTACACCATAGCAGGGCTGGACAAATTTAGATTTTTTAGTAACTACAATGTAGTCCAAAACTAGCTGGGTAAACATTTCAGCTACAATATAGTCCCACTTTTGCCCAAATAAGCAAATTCTGATTAGTCAGTATTAACAGTACAGAAAGAAACAGGAAATTCAAGAGGAAGCGTTACATGGGGGCTTGATAATGTTAAAATAGATCTCAAAACATGTTATTTTGTAATAAACTTATTGCTGTTGTAATATGATATGCATACAGTGCTAAAAGAGAATGGCGCATATCAAATTAACGTTTAAACTAGTCTACACTAAAAAATTGAGCTAGCCCACAGACAAGCAATCAGATATTTTGAGATTGTCAGATACAATTTTCAGCTTGTCCAAGGCGTCGGGCTAGTGGGTTTGTCCAGCCATGCATAGTCATGTAAAGGAAGGGCAAATTCTGTGCTGTTTGAGTGTTTGTACAGTTTATTATGGGTTAATTAAAAAAATACCTCTCCAGTAGTCTAATTTTTCTCCTATTCCAGTTTCTTGCTCTTTGAACCAGATTTGTCAGGCATCTTTTATATGTATACTTCAAACTGAAATACAAATTACAAAAAACAAATTTTATAAATGATATTATTTGCCCAATGCATGCATATACCTTCCGATGACTTAATTTATTTTCTTAGTGACAGACTTCTTTAAAGTCGCCGGACTGTCGGACCTGTCCGGTAAAATTTGGACTGGTCTGATGTGATTTTCAATGTTGTAGGACCAAATATCCGGCAAAAATTTGATCGGCATATTCCAATTTTACTCCATGTTTTGATTCGAGACTGTTCTGAGGGAAATGAGTGAGGATATCCCAATGAAATATTTTACGTATTCGTCATAATGACAATTTGTTCCACTGAAAAAAAAACAACAACAAAAACACCCTCAATACTGTGTTTTGCTTACTTAATCATTAATGTGTTAAATTTTTCAGTCGTACAGAAATTGTTTCGGTCAGACAGATTTTCACATCTTGTCTGACCTCATGTCTGACACTTTTTTACAATTTTCAGGAAGTCTGTAGCGATCATTACACTCAAACATCTAGACCAAGGCATGTATACAAAAGCTTGACACAAACTATTGGACTGTGAAAACTAAATAAATAAATAAATTTTCAAATTTATACCAATTAATTAATGGTCAACACGGCTTCACCATGCAACACATTTGAACTTGTTTGACAGAGCAGAGGTGTAGAATTCCACTCGACCGCTCGCCATGGCGAGTAAATGATCCGTTGGGTCGAGCGAAGCGGCCGAAACACTCGACCGGCAGGGCCAGGGTTTTCCTAGCCTTTCTGAGGGTCCGGAAAACGGACCCTTTCCCAAAGTAAACGGACCCATTCCCAATAGGAAATTTCTTCCATTTTTCCCAATTGAATCCACAGATAATTTTCAAAACATAAGAAACAGTGTTAGCTTTCGCTTTACGCTGTATTTTTGTTGATAAAAATTCCTAAAATAAGACGTTTCACGCACTAAAATTTTCCCGATTCTGGCTAAGGTCCTTTTCCCAAAATGGCTAGGAAAACCAGTGAGGGCGAGTAAATTTTTCAGCAAAGCACATGTGTTTTCTTAGAAAAATGAAATATTTTCACTTTGTTTACAAAATACAATTCGATTTCCGGAATTTTGGTCGATTTCCAGTGTATTCGGAATGTTTCTGATGTAAAGATAACAGCAGCGTTTTGTTTTTATCCTCATTGGGTTTCCCAAATCAGAACGAGGCTGCAAGTGCACCTTTTTTCCCGCTGTATGTTAAAAATTATGTAGAAACAAAATAATTGAAGGTAAAGTTTTTTACACAAGATACGGGTGATTATGAAAAGCGAGAGAGCGAGCAGGACAGTAAGAAAGAGATCGAAAAAAATGAGAGAGATGGAAAAAAAACAAATATTGCAACAGAAAGAGTATTTTATTTAAAATGTAAGGGCGAGTGTACTTTCTGTAAGGGCGAGTGCACTTGCTCATTCACCTGACCTGTAGGGCGATTGGGTCAAAGAAAATTTCTACACCTCTGTCAGAGCAATTATTCCTAAAATCTGAAATAAATAATTAGTGGTAAACACGGCTTCGCCGTGCTTCCTATAGAAATCATTCAACACTATGCCTCATTTTTTTATGAAATGTAGCTCTAATAATTTTTATTTGTTGTAAATGAAGCATTATTTAGATAGCATTTGGTAAACAAAGCTTTACAGAAAGAGTATTTTATTTAAAATGTAAGAGCAAGTGTACTTTCTGTAAGGGCGAGTGCACTTGCTCATTCACTCGACCTGTAGGGCGATTGGGTCAAAGAAAATTTCTACACCTCTGTCAGACTCAGAGCAATTATTCCTAAAATCTGAAATAATTAGTGGTAAACACGGCTTCGCCGTGCTTCCTATTTAAATCATTCAACACTATACCTCATTTTTTTATAAAATGTAGCTCTTATAATTTTATTTGTTGTAAATGAAGCATTATTCAGATAGCATTTGGTAAACAAAGCTTTACAGAAAGAGTATTTTATTAAAATGTAACACGAGTGTACTTTCTGTAAGGGCGAGTGGGTAAAAGAAAATTTGTCTACACCTCTGCTGAGCAGTTATTCCTAAAATCTGAAATAAATAATAGGTGGTTAACACGGCTTCGCCGTGCTTCCTATTTAAATAATTCTACAATATGCCTCATTTTTTATGAAATGCAGCTCTAAAAATTTTTATTTGTTGTAAATGAAGCATTATTCAGATAGCATTTGGTAAACACAGCTTTACCATGCCTCAAACAACTTATATTAGCAGAGTAGCTTTATGCTTTATCTGCAAACTTTGGGTTCAAGTCCTGATCATGAATACACTTCTTCAAAAATTGTGGTCAGATTTCATTTGACCAGTTCTGTCCAGAGTTAATTCAACGCAATACCTTATCGCTTTCCCACACCAAATTAAAACGAAAGCAATCGATATTACCATCTAATCTGCAATATTAAACTTACTGTTCTTGTTGATGATTGCAGTAAAAAAATAAATAAAAACGTCGTAAAATTCCAATGTTGCGGAAACCGGTGTAATTGTCACTGCAATTAATTAACCAAAATTCGAACAACTACCGTAATGCTCATCGCTACGGTGGAGTCTACAGTTAGACTCTAACTCTGTGACAATATTAGGTTTTAATCAATGTAGAAACTTATTTACCTGATTTTTAGGGCGAGTTCAATCTTAATTGTTATCTAACATATGGAATCAGAACTTCTGAAAATGTGAATCGAGAAACAAAATGGCGGCTTTTTAGTTTTAAAATCCAGAAGCAAGCAATCTGGATTCAAGTCATATTGTCCAATCAGAAAAAGCCTTACTTTGCAAGGTTTTTTTATTGTCCAATCAGAAAGCCGTATTTAACAGGGTATTTTGCAAACCGGAAAGACACGGTTTCCAAGTCTCTTGGTATAGACCGTTGCTCATGCGCAATACCGTAATCGGAATCGACACGATTTCGACGCGCTTCGCGCGTCGAAATCGTAGGGTCGATTCCGTATTAAGATAATTCATTTTCATTTCCTTCTTATGCAATCGCATCTAGATCTTCACGTGCAGTCGGCTTAACACAATGACCAGTTGCTAATCTTACAATAATTTAAATAATATTGACGCATTCCAAATAAAATAAGGTTACTATACTAAATAGATTAAGCTTATATTGGCCGAGGTAAACTTGTGCGTACCATCGTTTGGTATGGAACGAAATAGCACTGTTTATTGATGTAAAAATTTTGAGTTGCGCTCAACCCGGGCTAGGAGGTTTGGGTAGTTATACAGACAACTCTAGAAAAGCAAACAAACACGTCGGTAACCAATTTAAAACTATGTAGCCACTTGTGGTTGAAATCCTTTGAATTTTGAATTAATCGTGTTGTGAAAAATAAAAATAATCAAGTTAAATCAATTCCAAAACGTTCCAAACCTAACTTTAGGGAAAATAATACCGTGTTTCCAATTATATACACTCCTAAAAAGTTCTAAGTGCTCATTGAATAAATGTTGATTTTCGAACTATTTGATTGAATCTTTCAAATATTGTAAATTACAATGAAAGATTATCAGTATCTTAACAACCCACATAGTCATTGCCACTGCTCTCCGCTATCGGTTGTGATCATTTTCTCATCAAGGGTTCTCTTTCTTTTTTTCGTTTATTGTTTGTGGGTGTCTTATTTAAATTGACATATTTATAAGAAACATGCTTTCTCTTCTTCTCGTTTTTTTCGCTGCGTGGGGAGGCTGTGTTTTGTGAGTGTGGCGATACCTGATATGCATATTCCACTCTTTCATCTTTGTATCATCGATATTTGATGTAAATCTAAAAGAAAATGTTGAGGTTTGCCAACACAAACTTTTTATTTTATCCATAAAGTGATTACGTGGGATATTATGAAGAGTTCTATTTTCCTCACATTAGTTTGTGTTGTAAGTATTTGAGGGGTCTAGCGATTTGGAACGATGCACTTACCTATGGTACATTTGTAACTGCTTTTCCAAAATAAAAAAAATAAAGTATTTATTTCGATAAAAATAGACCGGTATTTCGGATACGGTTTTAATATATGTGACAAAATAGAGTGATTTTTAAAAAATCCGATTTTGAAGTTTAATTGATTACTTTTAATTTTAGTTTAAGAGTTTAAGTAAATGGGCACTTATCAAACAAATGCAGTTCTTAAATTTTCGATTTTACGTTCTTTTACGTACATATTTAATGACGTCTGAGAGTAATGTCAACGTTATCAAGCAACGTTATCAATCTAGAAAATAATATCATTTGATTTTTTCTTATAATGATAAAATATGCAATAATGCGGCATTTCTTTTTCATTAACGAATAACATCAGGATGTTTTTATAACAAATTTAAAGTTGTGCCAGTTATGAGCAATTTGATGGCGCGTTCGTGGTCTTCAGTCGCCAAACTTTCCACAGTTATAAAACGTTGGTGTGTCTTTTAGATTTTCCGGTGTCGGTGAACATGTGCAAAACAAAATCGGTTGTAAAAATCAATTTCAATTGTCAAACGTGGATTACGCATAAATAGAATATACAGAGATAATAAGTAAAACAAATGCAGAGTTTTCAGATAATTCTTATTGATTGATCATATTCAACATAATATCAAACTTTCATTTAACTATGATTATTTTACTTTCAGATATTCAACATTGAAAAGTGTGCACTTCGAAATTTTGACAAGTGTATAAATTTTACTCACCTATTTAAGTCAAATCCGAAAATTATAAAATTTATCTGTGACCAGAATCCTTCCGATGAAAAACGCAGGTTAATTTTGTAATTTTGCACAACTGTGCGTAGAATATTTAAGGTATGACCATCCTAATGAATACCTATATCAAGAAGAGTATCCAAGGGAGGTAACTATAGTAGTAAATTAGCTTAGAGTTCTGTCATGCAAGAGGACCAGGGTTCAAATCCCACTGGAAGCTAATTTTTTTGTAAGCCTAGAGCTTAAATGATTGGCATATTTCTTTTTTTTCCTGTGTAATTCTGTCATTGAATATAAAATTCTCATGATTTAAACAAAAATAAGGAAAATAATCAAGATTAAAAGGGTTTTCGCTATCAGAATAGTTGTTTATTCAAGTCATCAATTTGAAAATTTCTAAAACTGGACGGTAAACTTCTCTGAAATTTTGTTTAAATTTTGTTTAAGGTATACAGTTAAAAAATGGTAAATTTTTGTATATTGCACCAATCAGGATTTTGCACAATTTTCATTAATTTAGTCTCGTGAAATAAAAAAAAATGCATTTTTTAAATTTATTTGGTCAAAAAATGTCATTTTAAGATAAATTCTGTATTTATATATTATATCTTAAATTAGTTTAGTAAAATATAACATATTTTGGATAAACTGTAAAAAATTAGGGTTGAATTTATCTATAACAAAAAATTTTGTCACCGATTAAAGAATTTGGATACTTTCACGTTTTTTCTCACTTTTTTAAATAAAAAAAAAGCTAAAAATCTCCAAAACTACACGGTGAAAATCATCAAAATTTTGCATACAAGTCAGTGGTATGAAGCAGTTGATGAAAAAATAATCAGATGTTGGATTCTTAATAGTGCCCATTAGGATGGTCATACCTTAAGCAAACGACTTACGGATATACATCCCAATGATTTTTTTGCAAAACAGTTTATTATTTGTGATAATTCTTTTTATTATTGTCATAAATTATGCTTGAATTGTTTTGTTTATAATTTAATGATAAATTTGACGTCGACTGGACTTGTTGCATATACATGTAGCATTAACTGCACTTTTTTCATTAATGTTTTAGTTAATTACAAGAAAAAAAGTCGAATATATAATAGGTTGATGTCCGTCAATTAATTGAAACAAATATTTTAGTTGCGGAACATTAACTAGTTGATTCGCATTACAGACAGGGTTACAGCCATCTTTTTGTACCAACACTCGCTTCTTTAAAAGCAAACAACAAAGTGGACTTTAAGACTACAAATAAACTTCGTTCACCATGTTTAAAATGCATATTGTAATCACACGCACTTGCTAGCGTTGTCAGATTTGTAGGATGTGTTTTCGATTATGCTAAGGAGGATATAGTTTCTATTTTTTATTCCGATCTGAGAATGTATTATTACCATTCTCGTAACGTGGTTGTTAAGTGTAAGGGTAATTTGTTTTCTTCGAGTGTCTCATTTCGAATATCAAATTCCATGATATGTAACATGTTAAGTTTTAAACACAGTGACCACTTACAAACATCTACTGCTTGTTGATGCTCACGTATGCCTTTCCCTGAAAGGTTTCATAATTATACCAAACTAAAACCCTAATTCCAGTTTACACTTACAGTTCCAAAGGTGTTCCAGAACGATCCGCAAGCTGTTATAAAATATGAAAATGCTTTAAAACATGGCAAAGAGACGGACAGAACTGTAAGAGTGAACATCGTTGGAAACTTCAATCAGGGGAAGACCACCGTAGCCCGACAAATTCTTAAAAAATCTACGGATAACGTTCAGAGCACAAATGGCATAGACATTGAAACATTTGTTTGCAAGCCTAGCAGTAATGGCGAGTTTTTGAATGCAGACTTTGCACACGATGATCCGACGTACGAACAGGTAAAACGCTTAATTGCAGTCGCTAAAGGTGAAAAACTGACGACTAAACGAAGCGAACAAAACGTTTCCGCCTTAAACACTGACAAGGAAATCGATGAAAGAAATTCAACAGATTATCTTCATGATTCATCTGGTTCTTCAAATGTGGACATGCTTCTATCACAAAGGCAAGTAACAAAGAATGATCAAGAGGCAGCAAAGTGCGATCCATTTTCTTCTAAACCACGTAAAACATTCCTTACTCCGGACCACCAATTATCAAAGCTTTTAGTAAAAGTAGAACAAACGATAAATAAACCAATAGAAAGTGATATTCAAACACGTTTTACTTTTTGGGATTTCGGAGGGCAATTTTTATTTTATGCAACTCATTCCTTATTTCACAGCCGGAAAGCAATTTATCTTCTTGTATTTGACTTATCCACACAACTAAGCAGTGTAATTAATGACACAGATTGCCCTGTACCAGATGACAAAAGGACCATGGAGTATTACTTTAAATTCTGGATGACTTCTATTCACTCACTTGTTGGAACAGAAGACGGAAGTGAGCCAACAGTTCTTCTTGTTGGTACCCATAAAGATAAAATTCTTGGTGATGAAAACGCAAAAAAGAAGAGCATTGATAAATACTTTGAAGACATTCGTGCACTTTTTGACGGAACAAGCTTGAGCAGACACATATTTCCTGAAGATTTTGCTGTAGATAATACTGTGTCTAATGATGTTTCAATAGCAAACCTTCGTCAGCGAATCATAGAAATTGGAAACAAAACCTCAGAAACGATTGAATTACCGGCAAAATGGATACTGCTTGAGATGTGGATGAGTCAGTGTAGACATTTGAAAGTCATTACTTTTTCGCATTTACAAGATGCTGACTCAAAAAGTGAATTTCCAATAAATGATGTAGATGAATTGAAGTTATTTCTACGCTACCATCATGCCAAAGGAACATGTATCTACTTTGATGTGCCGCAACTATCAGAATATGTATTTTTGGAGCCTCAGTTTGTGGTTGATGCATTTAAGTCAATTGTAACTTGTCAGCGCTTTACAAAAAATGACCCAACAATAAGACCATTATGGTTAAAGCTACTATCAGAGGCAAGACTTGAAGAAAGACTTATTGATGTTCAATGGAGCCAAGACCAGAACTTCATTAAAAACAAGAACATTTTACTGATGGCATTGAAGGAACACAACATTTTGTCTGAAGTAACAAAATATGACGAAGAAAGTAACAAGTCTTCACCCGTCGGTTGGTATATCGTCCCAAGTTTTCTTAGGTATTCCTTTCCTCTCGAAAAGAAAGAAGAATTTTTCAAAGGCAGGCCTAGGACAATAATTCGATTTGTTATGAAATTCAACAATTCAACCATTGTGCCATTGGTTTATCATAGACTTATGTCTGCAAGTGTCGGAAGGTGGTCCATTGTCGAAGATAACAACCAACCAATGATTTTCCAAAATCTTTGTGTCGTGAGGATTGATAGAAACCACGCTGGTGTGCTGGAATCGAACATGAATTGTATTGAATTGTGGCTAGTCAGTCTGAGTCCAGCTGACATCAACTGCGACCAAGCGGATTGTTTTCGACGCTTCGCAGAAACAGTTGTTAAATACGAATTTAATAAGCTTCAACAGGATGATGGTCAATATATAAGACCATATTTAATTTGTTATAAGTGCAATGATGAAAGCCATGGTGCCAGTGGAAGCAAGCAAATCGATGATATGGAACATCTTGCTGGAAGCAAATATATTATATGTCCAGATTTAAAGTCGCATAACAGCTGCATGTTATCTGATGCAGCTAAATCCCAGTGGTTCACAGAAATCAGTTTGACAAAACCTGATGAAACTGTTGTTTTGACTGACAAAATAATCAGTAAAGTTTCTCAGCACATCGGAAACGACTGGGAACAACTTGGTCTGCAATTGGAATTTTCACGTGCACATATTAACCAAATTATTGAAGATTATCCAAATAGTGCCACGCAAAGATTTCATATGCTGAAAGAATGGTTCATTAGACTGGGAAGCGATGCAACCATGGGGAAATTAGTGGCTGCCATGAAAATGTGCAATTCAGTTCAAGTTGACTGGAACGAGATAAGAAATCTGATAGAGGAAAATAAAGGTAAGTCAGGATTAAGTTTATTACAAACTGCCCAACAAAATTACTAGTATATTGACGTTACATAACCATACAGACCAAGTATCATAAACTTCGATTTTTATCCCAATAGTTTCCACTCAAAAACGTTTAACTATGTAATAAAGACTGTGATAAATAAGACACACTTGCTTACTGGATGAAACGGAGGCTTACATCGCAATGAACTATTTAGTTGTGTATGTATCCATGCTTACATATCTTAAATTGGTTTTAACAAGTAGCCAGTTTCATGTGGTCAAAGTTTGAAAATTTGTCCAACGCTCGGAAAGAAGAGTTTATGATAATTCGGCGGATCGGTACGAATCAAGTTTGATAGGTTTCCCAAGCGAATTCACCGTCAGGTTTTGATGATTGTTATTACAAATTTACGAACGTTACCAAATGTAAACTTGATTTAACAATAAGATTTCTTTCTTAGGTTAATAAGGATTAAATAATATTAGCATCAATATATTTAACGAAAAAAAATTCTCTGAAATTGCATTCAAAAAGTTCTACAAAGAGTACAAACAATGTAGTTGTTATTTCCCAAAAGTGTAATCATATTTGTTTAATATATATTTTCCAACTATTGAAATCCAAACGTTTCGTCCGAGTCCTCAAGTAGTTGGAGTTAGAATATTATCTGAATTGCAGACATTTACCCTAGAAGAAAATCGAAAGTCGAATGAATAATGTATGAAAAAGAATTTATTTAAGGCTTGAAATACCATTATATTTGTAGCGCGGTAAATATCACACATGCATGTTATAACATTATACGTACACGATATTTTAGAGCATTAAAATTAAAAATAATACATCCCCGGAATGCCCATGTGAATATGTTAATACAGAAAAAATCAACAAATGTTTCTTTAAATCTTAAAATAATACCACTCTGTATTAAATAATTTTAGTTGCAAGAAGAAATAGCTGTGTAATGCAATTTATCATATTTGTCCACTTCATGTATAGTTTTCAAGCATAGCTTCAAACTAAAAAATAAAATACGAAGTGACTGAAGGGAGTTGATAGTCCCCAATAAAAGTAAGATACACATTAACACCGATTTAAAACAAATCGCACAAGATGTAGCCCAGTCACATCCCTAAGTCTTCTGTTTTAAATGTTTAAACACGTCTGTTGACTAACAAAACGAAAAAACACATGAAAGAAATTACGCACATTTACAGAGGTTTATAAGAGAAATACAGTAAAAGTAGTCTTGTCTATCTACATGTATAATAGGCTAAGTTGTAACATTTGTCACCTTGGAAATAAGGTGTTCATAAATTGATTTGCAATAAAGTTTTATCCCGTGACACAACACACTGTTGCTTAATATCTTAAGTCGATCACGTATACATTAACAAATCGTGACTCAATATAACTTGTCACATGATATTTGTTACATAAGTTACTCGTTCTTTACATTTATAATTACAGTATTTATATAGATTTTGTAGTTTGGCTTGTAAATTCTTCATGAGGAATTATTTGTGTTCTCTATTTACATGATAAGCTCTTACACGTAATACAGTCATTGATGGTGGACGACGTCTTGATAGTTCTGAAAACAAAAGAATCTCAGGTCAGCCGTTCAGAAAAGCTTTTGATAACACACTGAGTGAAGCTATGATGGAGATCTTGACTGAACAGATGAAGTCTGTGGGTGTCTTAATGTATGGGGACACTATGGTAGGGACGGTTTTCCGCATCGGAGAGAGGTGCATAATGACAGCTCTTCATGTCATTGCATGTATCATAGGTAATGTTTAGTAAATATTGTCGATGCAGATTCCATTTGTCTGAATGGAAAGTGAAATCCGTTCACTAGAGGAAATGTATAATGTAACGATTATCCCGGAGACAGGATAAGAATAGTTCCAAACTAAAATTCTAATATATTATCGAGTCGTATCGAAAACAATAAAACGGCAAACTTACTTTGATTTGGGGTGAATCATCATCCTATGATGATACCCATTGGTCAGTCTTAGTCAAGGTCATAATTGAAAGGACAAAGTTAATTGGTGGTTTTGTTATTCATCTCGCACATCTGAACCGTCGTTATAAAGGAACGCTCATAAGAAAATATCATGGCAAAACGACTGTGTGTAATCCTTCAAAAGTTTTATATTTATTTGACACATATATTATTACTTAAAACGCTAAAGCTTATTTATATTCCAGTTCGAGATACGTTTAAATTATTTTCAGGTTGTTAAATACTGAATGATTGCATGAACCATTTTAACGACCATGCTTTTATATTTCATGTCCAGGTAATGATGGCAGCAGCGATTCAAAACTAGAGGACACGCAGACATATGTTCATTTTTTTAAATCAGGAATTATTGCACACTCACAGGTTGACATCTTTTATCTGAAGAAAGAATTTATCTTCAATTCCGAATTAGATGTTGCAATTTTAGAAATAAGCAATCCTGAAAAGCTTCCGTGTAAACTGCGTCTATCTCGTTCTGAAGTTGACGTGACAGATGTTTCATTAATTGGATATGGCAATCCAAATAATGCACACAAAAAGGTATTGGATCCAAGATGCGAACTTGTGTATCATCAGTCGGAGAGAATGCAATTAGCTTTTACCTGGCTTAAGCAGAACGAATCATTTCTTAGATCTAAACTACCGAATCACGCAGATTTAATAGACGTTGGATATCAAGGTTACGATAACCCATCTGTGTTGCTCTTTGACTGTTTCATAAATCATGGGGCATCCGGGGCTCCTATTCTGTCTAACAATAACGAACATTCAGTGACAGTTGTTGGTGTACTTACGCATGGATTACCTGAATTTTATTTTAAACTTCCAGATCAGGTACAAAAAGATGTTCCAGATTACTGCAAGCTAGAATTGGGAGCAAAGATGAAATACATCTATGACTGGATAGCACAGTCTCATCCTGGATTTGTCCATGATTTTTTCAATTAATAATATACTATTTGATAGGAAAACAACGGGATTAGCGTACAACATGCAGTAAATAAAATACCATCTTTTAATAGAAGTACAGAAATAAAGGAATCGAACAACAAAATTAACACAATGCAGTATTGCCGGAAACGACCTGCTGTCAAGCTAAAAGTTAAATATGTAATGACCAGTTTTAAAAGCAACAAGATAGTTTGTTATGGTAAGAAGATACATATGCATTCGAAAACACGAGATCTAATTCGTATCTAGATCTAATTCATATCATGAAATCGTCAAAAATTGTGAAAGAAGATAAATTGATAGATAGTCATTGCGGATATATCAACAGAACAAGCAAAAGATTGGGAGCGAAGAAGTGTACATATCGTTCAACTTATTTTCTCTTTAAAGCCTAACCCGTTATAAATGCATACGATGTTAAATGAAGTTCGGTGCTGCGGTATTAGAATGAATAACTTTCAAATCCTAGTCGTTACATATTAAATATACCACGGTAAACACTTTTATCATCTTCGGGTCTTGTCCAACTTTTGCTGTATTATTGTTTTAGTCCTTCGAGTCATTCAAAGATTTGAAATATAAACAATCTTTGATCTGACAATCAATCATGACGCGTGAATAGGTAAAATTATATTGTGACGTAATTGCTTACATCAAATTACACTATTCATAATTGATTTAGTGCTCAATTATTAGGAGTGAAATACATGTAATGGTATATATAATAAAAGTAACATTACATCAGTATGCAATCAGCAAGTTTGTATTATTTGGGGCGCGTCACGGGAAAATGTACCTTCGGACATTTTTAGTGATATTTAAGTTTTTAATAAATTTAGAAAGAACTTACAAATATAAATCAATTTCTTATAGTTAAAATGTAATTTTGGTACACATTTGACAATAAAATGATATTTTAAAACGAAATGCATAATAATTAATGTTGTCTGCACAAATTTACGACGACATTTCAAAGATTGACGTCAGCTGTCCAAAGGTACCTTTTCCCGTGACGCGCCCCATTTCTCGTTGCG
The DNA here is from genome assembly GCA_038501625.1 of Corbicula japonica. NCBI lineage: Eukaryota > Metazoa > Mollusca > Bivalvia > Venerida > Cyrenidae > Corbicula > Corbicula japonica. The sequence continues at coordinate 549,885 of JAZAYU010000179.1, read as the reverse complement.
TATGTAAACCTCATCACGCTCGACATTACGTCCCGCGTGATATTGTTTACATACCTTACTTGACAAATACAAACCTACAGATTGCATACTGGTATCCATATAAGTATCTTGCATGCGTGTGAGGTGAAGATGGAAAAATCTGTCACCGAGGGGGAACTGTTTTGCGGAAACGAGGCTCTGCCGAGTTTCCGCCAAAACAGTTTTCCCGAGGTGACAGATTTTTCAATCTTTACCGAATGTCCCATGCAAGATACTTTTTCTTGCATAACTTTCACTGTTCATAACATTTGTGTACACGTATACAAACTAAATTTTCTTTCTTTACGCTGAAATATCGACGTAAACGTAAACCTTATTTTGTAAATGACGTCACTAACTTGAATAAATTAAGTCAGATACTTGAAGACGTGACATCACTCGTGTAGCACGCGAACGTTATCTTTTCCCTAGGGAAAAGATAAGATTTCTTTCCCTGGTAAAACACGCGGAAATACTTATCCGGTATGCAAGAATAATATTTCATATACATTGTATATCATTACGTTATTTGTTTACTTCATAGCATTATGTATGATTAACATTACGTTATGTTATGATACAGTATCTTTACATTGTATTCAATGTATTCATCATTTCGTTATACCTGTGGATAATCACTGGGGGCTAACGCGTGTGCCGACAAGTGCTGCGCAACGACAGTGGGTGTTCGTTGTGCATCGAAAAATTAATTACATTACGACGACATTTATCACGTGCTTGTTTCATTTTTGTGTATTTTGGACTAATATTACTTCCAATGGAGATCCAATAATGATGGTAAATGTTATTTTATATAAAGCGACACCTCTTGTTGTTATTCGAAGTGCTTAAGTTTAGATAATGTCATGAAACAAGTTTATTTTTAAGGTTTCCTGCACAAAGTAACCTTCATATTAATTTCACAAAGAAAATACTAATAACATGTATAAAAATTCTTATTTAGTGTATAAATTATGTGATATGATAATTATACGCTTGTTGCTTCTGTGTTTCTGATTAAAAACCATCAAAGGCTGTTTTCCAGCATTAGATGGTGTATGCGTGTTGCACAGAGAATGTGTATGCTGTTCAACGAAGTAAAATTGTATGCGACGTGTTAACACACGAAATCATTCTTCAGTTTTCAGGGAATAGACCATGCTGTATGTCAATACGTCTGCATTTCTTTAAGCGGTGAAACATGATGAGTCAAGTCAAAGTGTAGTGGTCCACCCAGAGGAATATTTGTCGTACATCTATGAGACAGTCTCATCGTCAAAAATAAGATATACAGAAATAACATTTAAAGTACCTGTTCGTGATGTGTCGATAAAAATCAATGATCTATGATTTACTGAATTAACTGGGAAGCTCATCGGCAGTGGAAAGCAATGTCAGATACTGCAAAAATAAGATACCCGTTTAGCTTAAGATTACTCGTGTGTAAACTTTTATTTATTTGAATTTAATCTAAAGACCCCATCACACAATACCGCGTTACCACTGCGTTGGCACAGTGTTGTTAATTTTCAAGACTGCGGCCATAAGACAACAAGATTTTTTTTATTATTCATGAAGATGGAGATATCATTCGTCCATAAAGCGACCGAGGCTTTGCTACGAAGCCCCCATTGTATCGCGTTCCCACGGATTTATTGTTGGCGATTGTCTGTGCTCTTGTGGCGCTTGCACTGCGTGCACGGGCACTTTCACGGCGCTCGCACTGCACATTAAATAAATTTCTGCTCAAGCCGGCGCCGAAGGGTGTTAGAAGTGTAGCATTAAGAATTAACACTGTTGAACAACATGTATGCAACAGAAGATTCGAATATTCCTTTTAATGTATAATTCCTTTCATTTTTTCCTGATGTACTTACATGCCTTTAAAGCTATGTTTTTGTACTGTCTGTTATCAGAAAGAAAAGTATAGGTCCTTTAATAACTAACACCTAGAAAACGGTGACCCTTTTTTTTTTGTTTCGGGCCCCATTACGGGTAACCCCATTTATTCTGGAAAAACGTATTACAAGTATGTAATAATTATACAGTTATTTGACAATACAATTTCTTATACAGTTATTCAACAATGACATTTTAATGTGTTACATAGTTTTTCTTAAGTATATTTTTGGTTTCATGGGTCTCGAAACATTAATGTTTATATCTTTGAATACAAAAACATAACTTTAATACTATGATAGAATCAAGTTTTCCCGTCCCCCCCCCCCCCCCTCCCCCCATATGGCGGTATATTTCTATTAAAGCACAAACTATACAGTTTTATATAGATTTCTTTGTAAAATACATTATTGGGACAGCTGAAGTTACAATATAATCGAAATAGTAAAATCATTTAATTTAATAAAGTGTTTTGTCAATTACTGAATATAATATTTATCAGGATATAGTATTTGTCAGTTATTAAATAACCTACTCAGTGAGTTTACTGAATATAGTTTTAAAGTTTTTATCGAATTGTTCTATTTATTTTTGATATGTATTGTTTGGCAATTAGTTTTTGTTTTAAGTATTGTTTGAACAGTCTCAATGTTAGTAATCCTCTACAATTATCCTTAAACTTTGTTTTATAAATAAAGTACTTAATTATAAGAAATATTTACCGTATTGTGTCATTTTTACCGTGTGAAAAAAATATAATTTTTAACATCAAAGTCGTAGTTTATTAAGCATACATTTCTGAGCCAGTTTTTAATTTTTGAAATAAAATTGTTTACTATTTGACATTGATATAACAGGTTAATAATTGTTTCTGAAGTTTGTCCACAAAAGGAACAGAGATCACTATCCTCTTTGTTTATCTTCAATAAAAAAAATTGTTGTTAAAATGTAATTATTAATTTTGATTTGGGAATTTTTAAGTTTAATCTCTTCTATCTTTGCGGTTGCTTTACAGAACAAAGCATATTCATTTGCAGTTATTTCATTAAAAAGATGGCTCCATTTGTACGGAGTGGTTATTGAATCACTTTGCAAAGTGTTGAATATACGTTTACACCCTTTCTTATCTTTTAATATGTTTCTTAATGGCGGGCTTAATAAGACGCTTCTTTTATATAGTTTTATTTCTGTAGAAGAAGATCTTAAAGTGTGTTTCCAAATATTTGGTATGTTTGACCATAATCTTAAATAATCTAAATACGTTCCTTGAATTCCATACATGGTTTAAGTTGCTCAAATTCTATTAAATTGCCATTATCGTCAAATAAATCAATTATATAAAAGATACTTTTATTATACCAATTTTGAAAGAAAAGGGATTTGTTTAAACAGTTTTGATTAAACCAAAGCGGTGACGTCAATATATCCTCTATATTTTTAATTTCATGTTTTTGTACAAATATCTGCCAGCTCTCAAACACATCTTTCCAAAAGGGATTTTGAATTTCTGTATATAAAATTTGCGAAAAATGTGCTCCTAAAATAAAATATTTTATATCAAAAGATAAAAGTGTCTCTATACAACAACAACAACAACAACAACAATCTTTTATTTCAGTCAGGTCATTTGTGTTGACAACATGACTTATTATAACAAACAAAATAACGTGGGTTTTTATACAAATAATGTAGTGTATACAGGGGACAGTTTTAGACAGTAATGAAGTATATGAAGAAGTCTTTAGGAGCACGATTTTTACGAGATAGTTCTCACAGGTATCAATGGATGCAAACAGTTGTAAATTAAGTAGGTCAATATTGCGTGAATGGATTTACGATGTAATCAAGAAAGCTCCTGAGTAACAGATTGTAAGAGGTACGGGATATTTTATATATTTACAATTAACAATATATTGGAACAAACAAACAAACAATACAATACAGTACCATACATATAAAAAACAAAAACAAAAATAACAAAAACAAAAGAAACAATGACAAATCATACTATAGTTCAAGTGCATGCGTTTAATTTTCTTGCAACGTTGATTGTTATTATCACTGGATTCAAGATTAGAAATATGCCGGTTTAAATATTTATGATATACGTCATAAATGTTTGTAATCACAAGAAAATATAAGGTTATGAATGAAAGAATGTACAGTCAATGGAATAGTTGGGCAGAGTTGTGCTTTGTCTACTATGGAAAATGCAAGTTGTCGTAAACATTCACGTGGAGATATATATTTATGGATGGAAAAGTTAACAGTCAGTTGTATGTTTCAGCAATTCGTGAGTTTCTTGTTGTCGGCAAAATAGTAATTACGATTTATCATAAAGGGTATGTTTAAACATTACGACATATTTCTTGGTAGTTATTAGCTTATTGCCCCCGGACTGGTTCTTGTCGAAACGAAACACAAGATACCAAAGGGGCTTAAATAATATAATAATTCACTTGTTAGATTCATGTAGCAAGTAGAAACCGTGTTATGAAACACAAACTTTAACGTTCTTCATATGTACTAGCTTTGCATAATTAAATTGAGTTTAACAGAGGGGCACATTAATAACAACGGTAGTCACATTTTCATTGTAAGAGAAATAATAAACACAACTAAATACTGCATCAATGGAATCATTTAAAGGAGAGAAGTATATGACGTGCAAAAATACTAGGATTCTTACATAAATGACCATAAACTTAAAGGTACATATATGAATGAAAGGGACAATTGTTCAAACGTGTAGTGTAACGGTAATGTAGACGTGACAGCACCGTATGGCTAGTATCCAGGGTTGAAAAATCGTATTATTTTTAATGCAAATTTCGCAGCATTTAAGAGTGTTTCATAAGAATCTGAAGTCATAATAGCTTTAAATTTAAAAGTGTTCGGGCGTGTAAAGTAATACTCGTTAATTAGCTGGCGTCTTTGGATGTTAAAGTAAGGGCACACTAAGAAATAGTGATATTCATCACCTACATCATTTAAATGGCAGAGAGCACACTTTCGTTCGTTATGTGGTACGAAGTTGTTAATCCACCTGCCTGTTTCAACTGGCAATCTGTTATTGCATGTTCTATAATGAAATAGTGCGAGTCTAAGCTTCGGCGGTAAGGATATAAGGTAATGTTCTAATTTTATTTCTGTTTTAAAAATTTTATAGTTAATACCTTTTGCTGAACTTTGCAGCTTTCTATTCCAGTTTTGGAAGTACTGGTCTTTTAAGTTTTGTTTAACCAAAGTGCTTATATGTTTCAGGTTAAGGACTCTTTGTTCGTTCCAGAAATTCGAATGACCAGTATTCTGTAAAATGGATTTAATAAAGATTAGCCATTTGAAAGAATTGGGTGAGTTCAACATGTTTTCATAACAAATTCTTGAGATTTTATTTTCACTTCCGCTTAAGAGCTTATTCCAATAGTTTATCATTCTTGTTTTAATCACAATTTCTAATGGAAATCGACCTAATTCGGCAAGTAACATATACAAGGGAGTTGATTGTTTGCTTTTTGTTATTTTACGTAGAAAATTGTTCTGAATCTTTTCTATATGTTCTAAGTTTTCATACCCCCAGACCTCGCAATTATAAGTTAGTATGGGAACAATTGTTTGATCAAAAAGTTTTAATTGCAGATCGACTGGCAAATCTAAATTGGCTATTCGTGTATACAGCATGTGCATGGCTTTATTTGCCTGACTGGCAATATCCTTTCTAGCGGTCAGAAAACTCCCAGATGACGAAAAGGTAAGTCCCAGATATTTGTAATTTTTGACAATCTCAATTGGTTCGTTATTTAAGAAAAATCTAAAATTTTCTGGTTTATTTGTGCCAAAAATAATTACTTTTGTTTTAGACATGTTAACTTTTAATTTCCAAGTTTCGCAATATTGATAGAAGTCGTCAATGAGTTTTTGAAATTTTACTGGGTCATCACTTAAAATTATTGTATCATCGGCATAAAGTAAAAGAAAAAGTTTAATATACATATCGGCATCTGGATAAGGCTGCTGAAGTAGTAATCCTTCATTACTTCTCTCTAGATAGGATTGTAGGTCATTCAGATAAATTGAAAATAGGATCGGTGATAAATTCTCACCTTGACGGACTCCACAATCACTTTGAAAAAATGGGGAGAAACTTGAATTTATTGAGACGCAAGATTTTATGTTAGAATACATATTAAGTATAATGTTGTAAATTTTACCACGAATACCTTGCCTGATTAATTTGGACCATAGTCCGGCCCTCCATATCTTATCAAAGGCACAGGAAAAATCAACAAAACAGGTAAATAATTTCTTTCTATGGGCTCTTAAATTGTCAATTAGAAATTTCAATGTAAAAATATGGTCAGTAGTCGAGTAGTTGGCTCTAAAACCAGCCTGATTCTCATTCAAAAGCTGATTTTGGCTTAAAAATTTCGTTACTCGTTCGTTAAGAATAGACGTGAATAATTTTCCGAGGCAGCTTAGAATTGTAATTGGTCTGTAATTGACCGGGTCTAAAGAAGAACCCTTTTTCTTATAAATAGGTTTAATCGTACCCATGAGCCATGAATCAGGTAAGATTCCAGAATCAAAAATGTTATTAAAAAGAATTGTATATATGGGTAGCATAATAGTTTTTGTACTTTTAATGTATTCATTAAGTATAAAATCTTGGGGGGACGCCGCTTTTGAATTACTAGATTTATCTATCATTTTACTAATTTCTTCCAATGTAATTTTGCTGTTTAGAGTGTCGGTGTTATACTCAACAGGATGATCGTTTAGGTTTTCTGAAGGTTGGTTCTGTGTTTGGTTAACATAATCATTTGAATTTATATTTTTGAAATATTCATAAAATTCGTCCAATTTTGGCATTTGTTCGCTCTTATTGTCTTTCAAACTATTAAGGATTTTCCAGTAGTCTTTAGGTTTGTATGAACTTAAATCCCTTAGCCTTTTTTCATTACGAGTCTTGTGTTTACATAAGAATGTATTCATAGTTTGTTTATAGAAACGACTTGCACGATTTAATTCATTTTTAAATTGATCATTACGGTGAAGGCGATAATTCCTTCGTGCTGCATGAAATAAGTTTCTCGCTTTTACGCATTGGGGTCCAAACCAGGGTTTTAATTTATTATTGTTAGGTCTACAGGTAAATAAATTGCTAGAGTTTTGTTTTCTAGTAAAAGTTTGAAAAGCTGAAGCTTTTAATATATCTGCAATTGTGTTTGTAGCCGCATTAATATCAGATTTCGACATTCGTGCGTTTTTGTTAATTAAAGTTGTGTAAAGTTCATCGCATTTAAGAGTGTTAATATTATTTACATATTGTTCTTTCAGGTCAGATTGCCATTTGGGAGGTTTGATATGCTGGTCGTTATTAATTAAAGGAGTTTCTGTGTCTAATGAATTTTCAACTAATACTGGAATATTAATGTGGAGGGTAAGTATAGAATGCCCGTCAGATAGGAGCGTTTCTGATTCACTAATACAAAAAGTTTTTATAAAAGGGAAACAATGTAAAGACGCAACTGCATAATCAATAACAGATACATCTCTAAAAGTAAAATTGCCTAAACGGTCATCCATCGTTCTGCCATTGATGATAAATAGATTATTACATGATAACAATTCTAGGAATTTAAGGCCAACAGAGTTTGTTTTGTTATCTTTTGATTCCCTGTTTCTAGGGAAGTTATAATTAGTCAGTGAATCTACACTATTGAATATATTTAAAAAATCGTCATCAAGGCTAAATTCTCTCGCCATAAAATCGTCCATTTCTATGAAATCTGGCAGATTAGATGTATGACCATTTACATCACCAATTAGGATACAGTATTTGAAAATATTACATTTTTCATAGACTTCATTTCCCAAACACTGAAATTCATCATCGTTGAAAAAACGTGAGATAGAGGGAGGTACATACAATGATCCAATGATAATGTCAGTATCCTCGTTCATACCAGCATTCTGTTTAATTTTTAGCCAAAAAATATATTCGCAATTAGATTCAATAATTTCAATTTTGTTAGCAATGGAATTTCGTACGAAAAAGCCTATTCCTCCAGACTTCCTTTTGACATCTTTAGATCGAGTTTTGCTATAAAAGGTAAAGTCTTTGACATTAATATAATCATGTATATCAAGTTTTGTTTCCTGAACGCAAAAAATATCATATTTGTCAAGTAATTCTGAGAAATCTGGGTATAAAACCTTTTTCTTTAGTCCACAGACGTTAAGGCTACCTATGCGTAAAGTATAATCAGAATACACGTTTTTAGATTTCGATAATAATGAAATATTTTCTGTTTGTAGACTTTGGCAATCAGAAAAAGAGGTGGACTCATTGTTGTTAAGCAGACTAGCAGCAGGGACGACGTTTTCGGCGGCACGCGAAATAAAATGCTGGCATGAGGAGACAGTAGATGAACATGGTAAGTTAATACATTTTTCACAAAAATATGTTTCTAATATAACAATATTTGAACTTTCAGCTGTATTACAATGATCAATCTTGTGGCAGGTATTTAAACTAGCACTCTCATCACTGTTGTTAATGTTGTCGAACAAGTTAGCACGGAGCTGGCACGAAGCTGCAGTAGATGAACACGGCAAGTCAACACTTTGCTCATACACAGATGTTTCCGATAAATCGACGGTGGTAGAATTTTTAACCGAGTTCAGTAGATCACAATTATCGCAGATGCTATTAACAACTTTGTTTACATTCTCGCTGGTGTTTATTTGTATTAATGGTACAGGTGCGTAGACCGCAGGTTTCTCAACACTATTTTCCATCACACACTTGGAATCAGGGCACAGAATACGTTGGTTGTTTTCCGAGACACTTTTTTCGTTTTCTTGCACTTGTGAATTAATTGCATGAACACAATATTTAAATTTATCATGATTATAATATTTACATGAACATGTTTTGCTGTTTTCCAGGGTTACCGGACATGGAATCACCGTCCCCGGCCGGTCCTAGCCATCGCTTTCAGCCCGTTCTTTGGGATGTTGCCTGTCTGGGGAACGATCTTGGGGATCCGATCTTGCAGGAGAACAATACTATCACTGTTCTGAGTTAATAATCTTCGAATCCATGTTAATTTCAAACTCTTCATAAATATGTTAATATTGGTCATTCCTAAACCACCCTCGTCGACTGGTTTGTAAGAAATATTTCGTTTAATTCTATCCGGGCCATTATTCCAAAGAAATTTGAACACCATTTTTTCAATTGTTTTTAGTATTTCAATGGGTGGAGTCGGCAACGCTTTAAATAAATGTAAAAATTTTGACAGAATTAGAGACTTAATAACCGTTACTTTTCCTAACAACGGTAAATTTCTTTTTGACCAAGATTTAATCAATGATTCACATTTACTTATAATTTCTGGTCCATTAAGGTTCCATATTTCATAAACATTTGCAGAGTACACACCTTAATTTTTATTGATGTATTTTCCCAGTCTAACGGTATTTCTGGGCATTGTTTAATTCTAGAATTGTTTAATGATCCGATCCAAAGGGCTTTGGTTTTTTCAATATTTATTTTTAGACCTGACATATTATAAAAATTATCTAGTTCTTTTAAACAATTTTTCAAAGATATTTCAGAACCGTTTAGAAAAATTTGCGTGTCGTCCGCGTACTGACTTAACTTATGTTCATAATTATTAAGTGTTATTCCCTTGATTCTTGTGTTTTTTCTTATCATATTTCCTAATATTTCTACACTGAGAATAAAAATATACGGGGATATTGGATCCCCTTGTCTGCAACCCCTACATAGTTTTATAAAATCAAAAAGATTACCATTTTGAATTATACAAGTTTCTGAACCGCTTTGAAAAAGACGAATCCATTTTTTAAAAGAGGGTCCGAATTGATAAAAGTCTAAAACCTTATGAATAAATTTCCAGGATAAAGAATCAAAGGCTTGTTGAAAGTCGACCGATAGTAACAGACCTGGTGTTTTTTGTGTTTCTGTTTCAAATAATATATCATATATTTTCTAATATTTTCCCCTATGAATCGTCCGGCTATAAGTCCTTTTTGATCGGAATGAATCAGTTTATTTAATTTCTTTTTAAGTCTGTTGGCTATTCTTGAAGACGCTAGCTTGTAAATTACATTTAACAATGATATGGATCTCCAGTTCTTAAGAAAGCACCTGTCCTTGTTTGGTTTTGGTAAGCATGTAATAACGCTTTGTTTCTGAGTAATAGACAAACTACAATTGTTATAATACTAATTAATCGATTTTAAAATAAAGGGTGAAATTTCAATCCAAAACAATTAAAGAATTCGGCCGTATATCTATCTAGTCCCGGACTTTTGTCATTTTTCATATTTTTAATGGCCAAGTCTAGTTCTTGCAGAGTTATTTCCCCCTCTAAATAATTCTTCTCTACTTCTGAAAGCTTTTTGAGTTTGGTTCCATAATTTCGTCAATCGGTTTATCGTCAATATCCATACAGTTTTTATAAAGATCGTTGTAGTAACTTTTTTGGTATTTTAAAATGTTTTCTGTCGTTAAATATTCCCTGTTATTCTCGTCTATAAGTTTTATCATAGTTTTATAAATAAAGTTTCGTTTTTCTAAATTAAAAAAGTATTTTGTTGGTTTTTCTCCCAAATTGTCATACCTTGCTTTGGATCGTATCATTACTCCCTCAATTTTATTTTTTCTCAAATTTTCAAGTTCACGTCTTTTCTCCGAAAGTTCACCAAAAATTGTTTCATTCACATTTTGAAAGTTTGTATGTTATACGTTTTCGAGATTTTCAATGCTTTTTAAAATGTCTTTTTCTAATTTTTCATCTTTCTTCTTTTTCGTAGCACTGTATTTTGTTGTTTCTCCCCTTCATATAACTAGGAAAGTTTCTAAAAAAAGATGATCGTTTATGTTTAATCTAAGATCTTTATAAGACTCTGGGTTACTTATGTCGTAGTTTTCATCTTCCCTATGTTGTAAAAGTAAAGTTTTAAGAGTGTTTTTAACTAAAAGTATATAATCATTATCTCTTAACAACGAGTTGTTAAACTTCCAGTATCCCTTCCCTCTTGAAGTTTCTACTAATTGGACATCTAGGATTATACCAGCATGATCTGAACGATATCCCGGAACTGTTTTTGCATCAACAACGAATGGTTTTAAGTGAGAATTTATTTAAAAAATAATCTAACCTTGCTTGCTTTCGCGTTGGATTATTTTGCTTCCATGTAAACCTTTTTGTATTTGGATTAAGATTTCGCCAAATGTCTATATACGAGGGATGATCCAAAATAACGTAGACTTTTGTTATAATTTTCATATTTTTAAAATACCATAAATAACATTACACAAGCTTTAATCGGAATATGTTCAGCATATTTTTTTACAAAATATCAGCAAAATACAACATCAAGTAATACAACTATGAACAATTAAAAACATATTCTAACGCACTAAATAAATTTCGAGCAATCTGATTAGTCAGATGGCGAAAATTTGCGACCGTAAAATTCCTTGTTTACTGTCGTTTGACGTTGACGTCATTTCCTGTTATGACAAACAATCCTGAAGAAGGCATTATGGCCGAAACGTCGATGTAATAAAAATGTTGAAGTTTAGACCTCTATTTGGGATTTATTAAACTAGTTTACTGTCGATAATCTCACTGACGTATGGATAATCGGGTTCATTTGGGTAATACCGTACCGTTGTTTACTATACGGATAAATAGAACACGGTCCCCGTTTAACATATGGAATAAGGCCCGATTGAGTATAGTATGGAAGAGCGTTAGAATAGGAATAACCATGCCAGATTTTAATGGTCGCAAATATTTTTAACGGCGAAGGCCGTAATTTTGAAGTTTGCGACGGTATACACAGATTTTAATGGTCTTAAATCATTTTAACGGCTCAGGCTGCGCCTTCGCCGTTAAAAATATTTGCGACCATTAAAATCTGTGTATACCGTCGCAAACTTCAAAATTACGGCCTTCGCCGTTAAAAATATTTGCGACCATTAAAATCTGTGTACACCGTCGCAAACTTCAAAATTACGGCCTTCGCCGTTAAAAATATTTCCGACCATTAAAATCTGTGTATACCGTCGCAAACTTCAAAATTACGGCATGGTTATTCCTATACACTAAGCGCTATCAGGCGCACGTCAAATTAGATCCCTCAACGTCAACGACGTTAATTCACGGGCGCAGCGTTAGCGATGCAGTGTATGTTCAAAGTTTCTTTAAAAAAGACCCCGTCACCGAAATGCAAGCCGGAAAACCCATTGATCGAACATAGCACGGAATTAATGCTGGTCAATTTTTCGCCAGTTGTTATGAGGCGATCAAGAAATTGGTCCTTTCTCGCCGAAGTAACGACCGGGTATGCAATACCCAAGGTATTGCGGTTCCTCAGCAACGGGCGTGCACCTGTAAAAATAATTCATAACAAATTTGTAATTGTTGTTATATAACAAGTCTTTGCATTGTGGACACAGTCTCTGTAGCTGTTTACTCAATTGTAATTAAAATAACTAGCGTATTTTTTTCTTATTCGATAATGAATGACTTTTTAATGATTCACATACCAAACAAAAACATATCTTGAAAAACAAATTTGTTAATTAATTATTAACATACCTTTAAAAATGTAATTTGTTCGGCAATATCCGTTGCACGCTACTTCACCCAGTCTAGAATAGCTCGAAAAGCGCCATAATAGTTTAACTTTTGTCCGCTTCAATTGCCTCCCAGCTTGACGTCACTGTCGTAACGCCGATTTTTTAAAACTTTTTTCCTTACCCCAGGCCTATTTAATGGCTCTCCTGACCGTACAAAAACACACTGGTACCACTTAAAAACTACAGCTCGGCTAACTGAAGTTTTCGTTTGCGTCTGATAAATTATTTTAGCTTTTCATGAGTTAATTTTCAAAACTCATGACGGAATTGATAATAGCGCGTATTTCCGGGCGATCTGACGACGACATTTCTGACGTTTTTAGGTAGGTGATAGCTCTCTTAAATATTGAATGTTTTAAAAACGCAACGTCCGAATGACATAAAAGTTTGGCATGACATCATACGTATATCGCGCTTTGCAGTTGCGAAATTTGGCTCTTTTCCCACTGGTAGTTTTGTTTATATAAACAGGTATTTGCTTTATAAAGTACAATGGCAATGACGTGCGCCGCCTGCGTGTTACCATGGTTATTCAAATATGCGACGCGCTTTTGAAATCGATTAAATATATTAACATTTTAGCTGATTTTGTTACTTTTGTGTTCTGATTGAATTTAGTATTTAATTTATTGCGAACGTGTTTCAAATTAAGATACAATAACAAAAGTCTACGTTATTTTGGATCATCCCTAGTACTCTCCCGTATTTAACAAATTTAAGATAACGGATCTAGATTTCGGGTTATTTATATTAATATAATTTTCATAATCTACTGCTGGGTTAAGTACGAAATTCCAGTCCCCACAAAGTATCACGTACTCGTATCTATTTGTTAAACATTTTGTAAAAAATCATTATAAAAAGTGGTATTGTCATCGTTGGGACCATAAACACTTGCGGTTGTTATATTTTATTACCTATCTGAACACCAAGTATAATATAATTACCTCTATCATCTATAATAGTCTTTTTTACTCTTTGTTCGAAGTTATTTTGAAAACGAATCATGACCCCTCTGCTGTTATTAATAAAAGGAGATATGTATATGTCGTTTCCCCACTCAGCCTTTACGTATGAACATAAATTGTTTGAAATGTGCACATCCTGTAGGCATATAACGTTGTACTGTAATTGTCTTACAAAGTGAAAAACATCTCTTCTTTTCTGTACGATTCTGAGATAATATTTTGATCACATCACCTGTTACGAGCTATGAAAATACTGATTAAAATAGAGCTGTCACCTGATGTTGGTGTCCTAGTGTAAACGGTGTCAATAATAATTATCGCCATAAATCCCCAAACTTTTACATTTAAATTCCTTTTATACATTCTGCAAAGTTAAAGCGGTACAGAAAAAAGAGAAAGTCCAAATATAAACCATTAATTTCATCACTACACTTTTAGACGCTTTGAAGGTACAAAATCAATAGCCGTTGCTAACCTGTTATGTTTATGTATAATTTGACGGGTTAAAATGTATATCTGCACCGTGTGTCCTAGATAACCACGTTTTCAGAAAATGAAAGTACAAATTACAATTATTAACACGGATTGGAATTTAGATCACGCTGGACAGTATATAAACACTGTTTATAATTTGAAAACACACACAACTTGTTCAGAATTTACCGGCATTTGGAAATATATTGGATATTAAACGGCGCAGTATACATGTATCTACATTCTACAAGTACAAGTTCAATCATCAATAGTAAACAAACATTTTCAAGTTCACAGAGAAGTGTGTTAGTTGAAATAGTGTCTAGGTGTTTACTACTTAATTTTCCAGGAGTAAAGGTGCATGTAATCACCTAGCTATTTCAAATACCATTTTCTGTGTGAATAAATAAATCAGCTGAAAAAAAACAAAACATTTTTACAAGTGTATGCAGCATGTTGATAGATCCACAAAAACAATCTTTCAAAGAGCAAAACTGGTACTTAAACTGCGGAATGCTATTAAAAGATCCCTTAAAGATGTCCAGTTGAAATGTTCGGATAAAACGTAAAAGGTATGTATTGCATCCTTTATAACTTAATATAGTGATAGGTAAAAAACAAAAAAACTACCACAGACAAGAAAAAACATGCATATGCTTTCATTATCAATATGATAATCTGTTTAAATTATTCACATTTTAAAGCCAGATCTTTCTCGTGTAATGTGTATAACAAACGATGACTCCAAAATTATTCATGAGTTTATAATTTGAAAGATTTAATCATCCTTATTAATATTTAATTATTTTACAACAAAGGATTATATCTTGCAATGCAGATTTGTAATTTTATTAAATTTCTTTTAACTTGACTGCGTATTTGAACTATATCTGGCTCCAAAAATAGGCATTTTACTATAGTGAAGATACATAAATTTTACTGTTTTTTACATGTAGCTGTTTGTTAACCTCTTCCACCGTAGATGCACACCAATTGCAAGGGCGAACAGTTTAGATACAGATCAGCTAGAAACACCGTGCCGTCTGATCAGGATATTCGCTTTTTTATTTGTAATGTTATTTCTGACCAAAATCCGACAGTGCAGATCCCGATCAGACGACAAGGACATGCCGGCTGATCCAGGTCCAGCAGGCCGCACATGCATAGAAATGCTTCTATGTTAAGGCAAGGGTTAAGACAAGTTAAGCATAAATATTTAAAATGAACATATTTTCTTACACAAGCAATAATACAAATACACTATACACATAAGAGTTTTGATATTTTCAAGTCCCTCTTCTGTCTGGATTTTATATTTACATCATATTGAGTGTCAAATTTGTACTACATGTGTACCACTGTAATTTCACCATAATCTATTAATTAATGTCACTTTCTTCCTCATCTGTGATTATTTCACGTCTTTTCCATTTCTGCTTCAAGTCTTTTCTTACTTCCAGATACACCTGAAGACCCTTTTCTACTATTCTTGTTTTAAGTTTTTCTTCAGACCTGATTTTAAATGACGCTTGTGCCAATCTCCCTCTCTCTTTCTTCATTACCACTGGAAGGTCCGAAAGAATTCTTTTCTTTTCCTCGCGTAACAATGGATGAAATGCTTTCGACATAATCAATTCCCGGTCCTCCATGGATACAAACTTCACTATAATTGGTTTTTGCCCTTTTACAGCAGGGAGCCTGTGGTAGTTCGCAAAGGTCATTGCCTTTATTCTTTCATCATTGATATCCAACTTTTTGAAGAACGCTTTCATAGTATCTTTTAAGTTTTCTTTTTCTAGAAAGCCGTAGAATAAAAGGTTGTAACGCCTGTCATGTTTCTCCTGCATCAAAAACTTCTCATTCATTTCTTTGAGCTCAGCTTTGTGTTTTTCTATTAGATCTTCATATGATTCTTGCTTCTTATCAAGGCGTTCACTTTGTAAAGATATATTTGCTTCTATATCATTAACTTTTGTTTTTAGTTCTAAGACCTCATTTTTGGTGTCATATACCTCTACTCTTATTGAATTTATGCCTCTTTTCAACTGGTCAAGCATCCCTGAGAACTTCTCTTCTAATTTTGTTATTCTAGCACCCATCTTTTCATCATATTCTTTAAACATTTCTCTCATGTCTCTTGTAAGTTGGCCAAGGTCATGATCACCTATCTCTTTTACTTTACACTCACTTTGCTCACATGCTCTTTTGATTTATCAGATTTTAGAGTACCTTTGAAGTTCGTGGTGATGAGATTGATTAACAGATTCTCTTCTAGACAATCCATTAGTACTTGTTGTACGGGACCCCATTGTTTACATCAAAGGTCTATAAGTGGGGTGTGGGTGGGTATACCTTCTATGATCTATCACCGTTTTTATATATATATTTAGTGTCAATTTTCCTGGTTTAGTGATTTAGTTGTGTTCAAACATCAAACGGTGACCCTTTGTTATTCAATTATATGTTTGCATATGTCATGTTATAAGCAGGGCGTATTTTCATATTTAGAGCCTAATATATTAGACATAAATTTGCTTTCATTGCGTCAGTAAAACCTTGTGATTTTCTCAACATCTCCATTTCAGGCCATATTAGCCGTCTTGTGCCCCACAAAGCAAAAAGAGACTACTTTGTGTCAGAGATTGACTTTCTCGAATAGGAACATTCGATGATGTATTTATTAATGATTTACCAGTATCAAATGTTATAATTACCGCATTTTCGCTTTCACGTGTCCAAACAAACCGAAAACAGTCTTCAATGATTAACGCACACGCTGTCGAATAGAAACGCACACA